>SJXQ01006840.1:103350-318152 GCA_006408695.1 Aepyceros melampus
GGCTCTATTACAGAGCTCAAAAATACAAGAAGAGAATCCTTCCAGAAGGGCCACACTTCAAAATCAGTATGAAATTGCTTCACTGAAAGTTAACAAAGCAATTCTAAAAAAGACTTTAAAATAACTGTAAGATCCTCTTCTCTATACGGAGATAGATGGTGGAATAAAATCTATTAAACTCTAATACATTGCCAATGAAGAACAAGCATAAATGAGATACGTACAAGAGAAAATGTGAAAGAAGCACTTAGAAATGTTAAGAATGAAAAATGTAGAGAATAAAATATATACCTAAGTGGATAGAATACTCCAACCTGATTAGTAAGAAAAAATAGTTAATTTAAAGAGAATGATGAAGAATTTCCCCCAAATGCAACATTTAGAGACAAATATATTAAAAATAAAAAAGTAAAAATTAGATACACAAAAAAACTTCACCAGATAATACTGAGTTTCAAAAGAAACTCTTGTGAAAGAGAAAATAGCTGAGAATTTTCCAGACAGAACAAAAACTACAGCCCTATCTTTCTGATAAAAATTCTACACTTATTACATAGGTTAAGTAAAAATAAATCTTCACTGAAGCTCATTGCAGTGAAACAGCAGAATACCAAGGAAAAGCTAGAGGAAACTTTAAAACTTAAGAGTTGAAAAATAAATATTATCTTTGAAGGAATGATATTTAGACCAACAGTAGACATTCCTTCAGCGTCAATAAATGTAAGAAGACAATAGATTAGCATTTTCAAAGAGATGAGGGAAAACTGCAAGTATCCTAACATAAAATTCTGTACTCAGATAAAATACCTTTCAGGAGTGAGTGTGGAAAATTTTTTAAATTTTATTGATTCTATAACTTATCTAGACAGCTGTGCATAAACTGATTGGATAGCTAAAAATTTCTGATCAAATCAGAGTTAGGAGAACTCCATGTGCATGCCGATGAGGACGACCAAGCTGTTTGTGTAAGCAAGTCTCACTGTGTGATCTATGACCGGCTTCTATAAATGACCTTTTCCTTCCAGCTCACAGGTGATACTCTTCTCCATGATGTCTACCACCAAGAGGACCAGATCATGTCACCACAGTAAGGGTGATCTTGAACCAAGGGCCACCTCAGACTCTGGAACGTGGTTGTAACTATTAGGAACAGTCACACTCAAGTGAAACCATTAGGGAAAAAGCCATGCCACCAAGTCCAAAGACCTTCTCAACTTCCCTCGTCCTCTCAAAGGAACCTGCAATTCTGGGATTGGAGCTCACCAGAGAGGACACAGGGTGTTCCACGGCTCAAGTTCACCTTGCAAAGTATCAGGCATACCTCAGAGATATTGTGGACTCTGTTTCATATTACTGCAATAAAGCAAATATTGCAAAAAAAAAAAAAAAAGGCGAGTCACACAAATTATGGAGTCACCCAGCGCATATAAAAGTTATGTTTATACTTTAGTCTACTTAGTGTGCACTAGCTTTATGTCTGGAGAAGGCAGTGGCACCCCACTCCAGCACTCTTGCCTGAAAATTCCACGGACAGAGGAGCCTGGTGGGCTGCAGTCCATGGGGTCGCTACTGGTGGGCTGCAGTCCATGGGGTCGCTACTAGTTGGACACGACTGAGCAACTTCACTTTCACTTTTCACTTTCATGCATTGGAGAAGGAAATGGCAACCCACTCCAGTATTCTTGCCTGGAGAATCCCAGGGACGGGGAAGCCTGGTGGGCTGCCATTTATGGGGTCGCACAGAGTCGGACACGACTGAAGTGACTTAGCAGCAGCAGCAGCAGCAGCAGCATTATGTCTAAAAAATTTACAGGCACTAATTTTAAAATGTTTTATTGCTAAAAAAAATGCTCACCATCATCTGAACCTTCAGCAAGTTATATACATTCACAACATATGGCTCAGATGGTAAAGAATCTGCTTGTAATGCAGGAGTGGTATAGTGGTTTAGTTGCTAAGTCATGTCCGACTTTTGCGAACCCATGAACTGTAGCCTGCTAGGCTCCTTTGTCCATGGGATCCTCCAGGCAAGAATGCTGGAGTGGGTTGCAATTTCCTCCTCCAGAGGATCTTCCCGACCCAGGAATCAAACCCAGGTCTCTGCATTTCAGGCAGATTCTTTACTAACTGAGCTATCAGGGAAGACCTGCAATGCAGGAGACCCAAGTTTAATCCCTGAGTCAGGAAGATCCCCTGGAAAAGGGAATGGCAACATATTCTGTAGTATTCTTGCCTGGAAAATTCCATGGACAGAGAAGCCTGGCAGGCTTTACAGTCCACGGCCTCGTAAAGAGTTGGATATGACTGAGCAACTAACCCTTTCACTTTCACTCTTCACAACAGCAGAGATTAATGATCACAGTTCAGTTCAGTTCACACGCTCAGTCGTGTCTGATTCTTTGTGACCCCATGGACTGCAGCACACCAGGCCTCCCTGTCCATCACCAACTCCTGGAGTTTACTCAAACTCATGTCTATTGAGTCAGTGATGCCATCCAACCATCTCATCTTCTGTCGTCCCCTTCTTCTCCTGCCCCCAATCCCTCCCAGCATCAGAGTCTTTTCCAATGAGAGTTCTTCGCATGAGGTGGCCAAAGAATTCGAGTTTCAGCTTCAGCATCAGCCCTTCCAATGAATATTCAGAACTGATTTCCTTTAGGATGGACTGGTTGGATCTCCTTGCTGTCCAAGGGACTTTCAAGAGTCTTCTCCAACACCACAGTTCAAAAGCATCAATTCTTCGGTGCTCAGCTTTCTTTATAGTCCAACTCTCACATCCATACATGACTACTGGAAAAACCATAGCCTTGACTAGACAGACCTTTGTTGGCAAAGTAATGTCTCTGTTTTTTAATAAGCTGTGTAGGTTGGTCGTAACTTTTCTTCCAAGGTGCAAGCATTTTTTAATTTCATGCTGTCACCATCTGTAGTGATTTTGGAGTCCGAAAGAATAAAGTCGATCACTGTTTTCCCATCTATTTGCCATGAAGTGATGGGACCAGATGCCATGATCTTAGTTTTCTGAATGCTGAGTTTTAAGCCAGCTTTTTCACTCTCCTCTTTCACGTTCATCAAGAGGCTCTTTGGTTCTTCTTCGCTTTCTGCCATAAGGGTGGTGTCATCGTATAACTGAGGTTATTGATATTTCTCCTGGAAATCTTGATTCCAGGTTGTGCTTCATCCAGTCCAGCATTTCTCATGATGTACTCTGCATATAAGTTAAATAAGCAGGGTGACAATATACAGCCTTGACGTACTCCTTTCCCGTTTTGGAACCAGTCTGTTGTTCCATGTCCAGTTCTAACTGTTGCTTCCTGACCTGCATATAGGTTTCTCAAGAGGCAGGTCAGGTGGTCTAGTATTCCCATCTCTTTCAGAATTTTCCAGTTTCTTGTGATCCACACAGTCAAAGGCTTTGGCATAGTCAATAAAGCAGAAATAGATGTTTTTCTGGAACTCTCTTGCTTTTTCCATGATCCAGAGGATGTTGGAAATTTGATCTCTGGTTCCTCTGCCTTTTCTAAAACCAGCTTGAACATCTGAAAGTTCACAGTTTATGTACTGTTTAAGCTTGGTTTGGAGCATTTTGAGCATTATTTTGCTAGAGTCTGAGATAAGTGCAATTGTGCGGTAGTTTGAGCATTCTTTGGCATTGCCTTTCTTTGGGATTGGAATGAAAACTGACCTTTTCCAGTCCTGTGGCCTCTGATGAGTCTTCCAAATTTGCTGGCATATTGAATGCAGCACTTTCACAGCATCATCTTTTAGGATTTGAAATAGCTCTCCTATTTGGAGGTGGTGGAGGAATTCCATCACCTCCACTAGCTTTGTTTATAGAGATACTTCCTAAGGCCCACTTGACTTTGCATTCCAGGATGTCTGGCTCTAGGTGAGTGATCACACCATCGTGATTATCTGGGTCATGAAGATCTTTTTTGTACAGTTCTTTTATGTATTCCTGCCACCTCTTCTTAATATCTTCTCCTTCTGTTAGGTCCATACCATTTCTGTCCTTTCTGTGCTCATTTTTGCATGAAAAGTTCCCTTGGTATCTCTAATTTTCTTGAAGAGATCTCTAGTCTTTCCCATTCTATTGTTTTCCTCTATTTCTTTACACTGATCACTGAGGAAGGCTTTCTGATCTCCCTCGCTGTTCTTTGGAACCCTGCATTCAAATGCTTATATCTTTCCTTTTCTCCTTTGTCTTTGTCTTTCTCTTCTCTTCTTTTCATAGCTGTTTGTAAGGCCTCCTCTGACAACCATTTGCCTTTTTGCATTTCTTTTTCTTGGGGATGGTCTTGATCACTGCCTCCTATACAATGTCACGAACCTCCATCCATAGCTCTTCAGGCACTCTATCAGATCTAATCCCTTGAATCTATTTCTCACTTCCACTGTATAGTTGTAATGGATTTGATTTAGATCATACCTGAATGGTCTAGTGGTTTTCCCTACTTTCTTCAATTTAAGTCTGAATTTGGCAATCAGGAGTTCATGATCTGAGCCACAGTCAGCTCCTGGTCTTGTTTTTGCTGACTGTATAGAGCTTCTCCATCTTTGGCTGCAAAGAGTATAATCAATCTGATTTTGGTGTTGACCATCTGGCCATCTCCATGTGTAGAGTCTCCTCTTGTGTTGTTGGAAGAGGGTGTTTGCTATGACCTGTGCATTCTCTTGGCAAAACTCTATTAGCCTTTGCCCTGCTTCATTCTGTACTCCAAGGCCAAATTTGCCTGTTACTCCAGGAATCTCTTGACTTCATACTTTTGCATTCCAGTCCCCTATAATGAAAAGGATATCTTTTTTGGGTGTTAGCTCTAGAAGGTCTTGTAAGTCTTCATAGAACGATTCAACTTCTTCAGCATTACTGGTCAGGGCATAGTCTTGGATTACTGTGATATTGAATGGTTTGCCTTATAAATGAAGAGAGATCATTCTGTCATTGTTTTGATTGCATCCAAGTACTGCATTTCGGACTCTTTTGTTGACCATGATGGCTACTCCATTTCTTCTGAGGGATTCCTGCCCGCAGTAGTAGATATAATGGTCCTCTGAGTTAAATTCACCCATTCCAGTCCATTTTAGTTAGCTGCTTCCTAGAATGTCTACGTTCACTCTTGCCATCTCCCATTTGACCACTTCCAATTTGCCTTGATTCATGGATCTACATTCCAGGTTCCTATGCAGTATTGCTCTTTACAGCATCAGACTGTACTTGCATCACCAGTCACATCCACAACTCTGTGTTTTTTTTGCTTTGGCTCCATCTCTTCATTCTTTCTGTAGTTAGTTCTCCACTGATCTCCAGTAGCATATTGGGCACCTATTGACCTGGGGAGTTCATCTATCGGTGTCCTATCTTTTTGCCTTTTCTTACTGTTCATGGGATTCTCAAGGCAAGAATGCTGAAGTGGTTTGCCATTCCCTTCTCCAGCGGACCACGTTTTGTCAGAACTCTCCACCATGACCAGTCCATCTTGGATGGCCCTTCATGGCATTGTTCATAGTTTCATTGAATTAGACAGGCTGTGGTCCATGGGATCAGATTGGATAGTTTTCTTGGACTGTGGTTTTTAGTTTGTCTGCCCTCAGATCACCATAGTAAATATAATCATCATGAGAAAGTCCAAGATATTGATACTGCAAGAATTACCAAAATGAGCACGAAGTGAGCAAATGCTGTTAGAAAAATATGACACCATAGTCCTGCTTGATGCAGGGTTGCCACAAAACCTGTTGGGAAAAATCACTATATCTGTAAAATGCAATGAAGTGAAGCACAGTATACTGAGATGTGGCCATAGGACTTCTGCTTCTGGCCATGAAGATGAACTAGCTGCCCCACTGTTGTCTAGAACTAGAAAACCAGAGAGTACAGATTGTCCCTTAGAGGATAGAAACTAATGAGCTGACCCCTCTGATCACTCAGACCTTCTGCCCGCAGGCTCTTTTCAGACCCTGGTACAGGAGGGACTCTAAGCAGAGAATAGTCTTCTTATCAAGTTGAAGGGCAGAGGGTAGTATTTAGGAGGCTGAGGCTGCCAGACTTTTCAGAACAGAGTACTGAAAAGAAGGAAGTTACACAGAAAAAGAGTTCCAGAAATCTGTGCAGAGATTCTTTGAAATCTTTGGCTGTTACAATGTGCATAGATAAGACTCTGGGAGCCAGCAAAGAACAGCTATGGGTGCATAAGCAGAACAATTCCCAGCAGTGACATGGGGGTGGGAGATGTTGACACTCCAACCAACCAGAGTGAAGAGAACCCCTTGAAAAGATGGTGAAAGCATAGGACTTTAGTAGTAGGGCTAAACCAGCCAGAGTTAAATTTGCAGACCTGCCCTAATAAAGATAGAGACCTGAACTATCAATACCATAGCCACTAGACACCAGCTGTTGAATCTTTGAAACGCAGCCAGTCCAAACTGAGATGTGCTTAAAACTGTAACTAAAATACAAACCAGATTTTGAAGGCTTTACTAGGAAAAAAAGAAAGAATGCAAATGATCTCATTAATAGTTTTTATATCGCTTAGATGTTGAAATGATAACACTTGGGAAATAATGGGCTAAACAAAATGTATTATTAAAATTAAATTTTAAAAAGAGAGATAATCCAGTGGTCATTATGGAGCCAGAAATAAAAAGTATGCAGGAAGGAATATTTCAAAATCCCCATTTAGCTTTCTTACCAATAAAACCAATCCTTTGAACTACTTACTTTTTTCTTTTTCTTATATATTTCCAGTTGTACATATTTTAAAGAAATTTTATTATTGAAATATAATTTTAACAGTGTTGTGTTAGTTTCTGCTATATAACAAAGTAAATCAGTTATACATACACATATATCCCCTCCCTCGTGAGCCTCCTTCCCACCCGTCTAGGTCATCTCAGAGCACTCAGCTGAGCTACCTGTGCTATAGAGCAGGTTCCCGCTAGCTATCTATTTAACACGTGGCACTGTAATACAGGATGCTACTCAGGTAGTGCTAGTGGTAAAGAGCCTGCCTGTCAATGCAAGAGACATAAGAGATGTAGCTTCGCTCCCTGGGTTGGGAAGACCCCCTGGAGGAGGAAATGGCAACCCAGTCCAGTATTCTCGCCTGAAGAGTTCATGGGCAGAGGAGCCTGGAAGGCTAGAGTCCACGGGGTTGCAAAGAGTCGGACGCAGCTTGCTCACACTGCAGACATATCAATGCTACTCTCCTGATTGTCTCACCTCCTTTCCCTGCCTCTGTCTACATGTCTGTTCTCTCCGTCTGCATCTCTATTCCTGCTCTGCAAACGCGTTCATCTGTACCATTTTTCTAGATTTCATTTACATGTGTAAATACAACACTTCTAGTGCCTAATATATAATCCTGTCATGGTAAGTCCTCACATAATAAGTGATTATGTGTTGTTTAGGAGATATACTCTTAGAGTAGCAGCCTATGGAGGAAATGATTTAACCACTAAAAGCCTTTAAAAAGGAAATACCTCCTGAGAAATCAGAGAATGGATGAAAGATTAATGAACAGGTTACAATTAGTAATAAGTAGAAAAAAGGAAAACAAAAAGCAAGGTCCCACCAAAAAAGAGATAACCAGAAATACCAAAGACATGATTTTAATAAAATATTTTTACTTATATTTTCTATTTCCAAACATAAGGGGAAAACATTTTCCATCAATGGAAGCTCTTTAGGTAGTTCTGAGCATCTGCTTCAGCTTATAACTGTCTTCTATTTACCACTATATAAATATAAATAGTATTTATTAACATTCACAGTTAATACAAACTTTCAAAAGTGTTTAAATGTAAAAGCAAGGAAGTGATAGTGGGGAGAAGGGCTTGTCTAAGAAGCTACAGAAAACAACAGAAGCAATTCTTAACCCCTAGTATGATTTCTGGAGAAGGCAATGGCACCCCACTCCAGTACTCTTGCCTGGAAAATCCCATGGACGGAGGAGCCCTGCAGTCCATGGCATCGCTGAGTTGGACACGACTGAGCAACTTCACTTTCACTTTCATGCCTTGGAGAAGGACATGGCAACCCACTCCAGTGTTCTTGCCTGGAGAACCCCAAGGACAGGGGAGCCTGGTGGGCTGCCATCTATGGGGTCGCACAGAGTTGGACACGACTGAAGCGACTTAGCAGCAGCAGCAGCAGCAGTATGATTTCACTTCTGCTGTGTATAAGCTGACTTTACACCAACAGAGAACACATGGCAAGTTACTGAGCACTTTGTAGGGATGGAACAAAATAAGAATCTATCTTATCAGCTTTGTTGATAGACATGGGTTCATGATATGCCACAAAGCTACCTTCCATAAGAGAAGCTATCCTCTCCAAACCAAGCTAGATGTGTCTAAGGGCAGCCCCAGTTTTTCATGAATCATTCAGTGTTTCTTAGAAAGTCCTTTCAAGTCTAGGGATACACAGTCTACCAAGATGCACATCAAGGCGGAAACAGAGAGATGACAGTGATCTAGTAATTCTTTCCTGATCAAAATGTTTGACACCAGAGAAAGAAGTGGGTTATTTGATCCAAAGTGACAAATATAAAATATTCAAGCATTATAATTGAGTCTGCATTTTCTATGTGAATCCAAAATGGAAATATTTCACTGTGAAAGGCCAATAATCTGTGCAAAGATCTTTGAGGTAGAACCTTATTAAATTTTACATTCAGAGGATATGTGCAAGTTTTCCCTGAATATACTCCTCTCAAAGGTGTAAACAAAATTTATAAATATGGCAAAATCTCTAGAATTATCGGTGGAGCTGGGGAGGTAATTTAGAGGCAGCTGATTGTCACACGGCAACAATGATCACATCTACTAATTTGTGGAATGGGGTCAACCTGTGGATAGGAATTTGTGTTCACATACATTAATTACATTCACACTGACAGAATCATATCTTACACACTTGAGCATGATCTTAATCTTTGAATACACGCTTTTTAACACACTTTTTAACATGCTTTTTTACATACTTAACAGGCAAGAAGATGAACATGGGTATTTACTCTCACCAGCATTCATTTCCCCAACTAGACATTAAAAATCCTTGAAGGCAGAATCACGAAATGCTCAAAGCTATTAGCCCTACAAATAGTTTTGAGCAAATATATCAGCTCTACAAATCTAATAAATGAAAAAAGAAACCACATGCAGTAAAAAGCCAAGCCAAGTAATATCTATAGCTACTCAGAACTTATTGAACATATTTAGAATAGTTAGTATATTCTCAGAACTGAGTTAATTGTTTTCACTTTAAACCAAGTTTTCATTTTGCAAGTTTGCATTTTCACGTTCATTAGTAATGTCCTTCATGACTATGTCACGAATTTGCTCTGCAAGAGCTTTTGGGAGATTTTTAGTCAATGTGCAAAATGCATTTTTCTTCCCATGACTTTGATACCACTTGCGGAGCAGTTGGACCTTCTGTTCAGCTGTTTCACGGAGATTGTCATGCATGATATCATCTATTTTGGCTTCCTCCATACCATTCTTCCGAACAAATTCTTTAACTTCAGTTATTTTCATTTGTTCAGCAATACTAGGGATATATTTACTCAAGTCAACATCTAAAAAATAGAGAACAGTCTCTGAAAATTTGTTTTTCTAAACGAAATTCCCACTTTTGAAAAACCATAGTTATTTCTCTTCTTACTGTACTTAAGAATATGGGTAAGTCCTAGAGATCTAAAGAGCCAATTGGGGAAAAATAAAAACAGAAACAACCTTGAGTTCTTATCCCAGCTCCTCCTATGTCCCCAGTAATTTGCTCTATATCCTGGGCAAGATACATAACATCTCTCCATCTTCTTTTCTCATCTATATAATATCAGGGCTGGAAAAGGTCATTTCTAACACCCTCATGGATCTGATGATCAATGCTCCACAAATCTAAAAGGCAGGCCAAGGGTTTATGACCCTTAGGTCAGTCATCTTATCACTGACTCACTGGAACTAGGATACACCAAGAGTAAGTATACAGCTGAGTCTACAATTCAAATTACCTAGGAGTTTAGGCAGAGTTCTTCTATACTATACCCAACTGCTTGTGAAGGAAAACAAAGCTTTAAGAATACAGCATCTTATGTTACCTGACTTATTTTTAATAATGAGCATTAGTTATACATTTAAACACACTGCCTAATAAACCCTTGTGAGCAGGAAGAAACACAGCCTCAAGGAATAGCAAGACCCCATAATGTGTCACTGAAATTCACAACATTATTTTAACTGCAAAATTAGCCTGTTACTCCCGAGGAAGCCATCTCTATAAACAAATGATAAAAATCTTACCTGTTAAATTCAGTTGCCTCCCTTCCTGGGGAGAAAAAAAAAACAACAACAGAGGGAAGGAGAGAGGGAAATAAAAATATATTTAGAATACTCTAAATGCAATCTTCTAATTCTTCCTTAATACTCAAGGAAGTACACTTACTTGATGTATAAAATTAGACTAAATGACTAAGGAGGGCTCTTTCACCATTCAAATTTTTATTCTGAAACGGTCCAGCCTAACCAGAAACGAAGGGAGTACTGGCTCATTTTTTACAGAGGCAAGAAACCTAAGGGATTTGTAAAATGTGCTGAGATTATTCTTTGTACAGGCACATGAAAATAAACATAGTAAATATCATTCTAACATTTTCTTTACTGTAACGATTTGAATTTTTGACACAAGAACATAGTTTAAGTTGAAATGATTTTGTACTATATTGATTTAAAGAACCCTAAATCCCACTGGTCCCAAATGAGAACAATCAATATTCATCAAGTGAGCTGGTTACTCTCTCCAGTGTACCTTTGGCTGTTTTTTTTTTTTTTCTCCTTTGAGCACGGCTTGCAGGATCTCAGTTCCCTGGCAGGGACTGAACCGAGGCTACGGCACTGAAAGCCACCAGGCCACCAGGGAACTCCTTTTTTTAGTGATGTGACAGGCTTTGATTCCATGTTAGAAAAAGATATGGTGACAGGTTAACAAGTGACTGGAGAGAGCTGAGTTGTGCCTTTACTGTGGGCTTTCAGAGTAATCTCTTTGCTTGGGCATGTTGAATCCACGCTCTGGTAGAGGATATCTCTCTGCATTTCTGTTCATGAATAATACCAACATGGAACATGGAAGCTTGGCCACATACTTTTGTCAGCTACCTTTGTGTAAGTGAGAACTTATTAATAAGAATTTATTTGTATGTTATTTGTATAAAAGTTTCTTATAAACTGGGCACCATATCTTAATTAATTTTTGATGCCCCTCTAATCCATGCACACACAAGCATCATAAAGGTTTGCTTTTTAAATAATCTCTTTGCTTGGGCATGTTGAATCCACGCTCTGGTAGAGGATATCTCTCTGCATTTCTGTTCATGAATAATACCAACATGGAACATGGAAGCTTGGCCACATCCTTTTGTCAGCTACCTTTGTGTAAGTGAGAACTTATTAATAAGAATTTATTTGTATGTTATTTGTATAGAAGTTTCTTATAAACTGGGCACCATATCTTAATTCATTTTTGATGCCCTTCTAATCCATGCACACACAAGCATCATAAAGGTTTGCTTTTTAAAAAGTAACAAGTAGGGGGACACATGTACACCCATGGCTGATTCAGGTCAACGTATGGCAAAACCCATCACAATATTGTAATTAGCCTCCAATTAAAATTAATTAATTAATTTTTTAAAAGTAACAAGTAAAAAGCTGAATGACTATTTTTTTAGGATGCTGATGCACATTTCAACACTTACATCATTTGAGGCTGTAGAGCTGTAATGATCATTCTTTTTATTCCTGTGTAGACGTTTCACCACTGAAAGATCCAAGAAATATCTATCAGACTCAGGTCTCAGCCTTGTAGGAAGCATGACAGAGCAAAGTTTCACACCAAGAGAAGCATGAGAATAAAGGAGAAATTCATTCACTAAAATTTATAGCAACCAAGCACCAAAAGAGGAAGATTTGTCCTGATTTTGAAAATTCAATCCCATGGAGTCAAGTGGTACAGAGATATGCCACATCTTTCTTTAAAATTTAAAAAAAATTTTTTTTCTATGTGGACCATTTTTGAAGTCTTTTATTGAGTTTGTTAAGGCTTCCCTGGTGGCTCAGATGGTAAAGAACCTGCCTGGATTGTGGGATACTGGGTTCGATCCCTGGGTCAGGAAGATCCCCTGGAGAAGAAAATGGCAAGCCACTCCAGTATCTTGCCTGGAGAATTCCATGGACAGAAGAGCCCAGTGAGCTACAGTCCATTAGGATCACAAAGAGTTGGACACGACTGAGCAACTAACACACACACTGAATTTGCTGCAGTACTGCTTCTGTTTCATGCTTGGTTTTCTGGCCGCAAGGCACGTAGGATCTTAGCTCCCCAACCAGGGATCAAGCCTACACCCCCAGCCCTGGAAGGACCGTCCGGAATGTCCTGATATGCCACATCTTAATGGAGCCATCCAGTTACCACACGCTGGCCTGAAGCTAGCTTCTGACTCACTGCGTGGCCGTCACCACCCTGTCTCGCTGGCTTGAAGCTGGGGAACATGGCTACAGCAGAGCACAGAAGCCATAGGTTATAGAAAGCTGACTTCAGTTTGCCATGAAGTGGCATTTAAAGCAGATTTAAAGTGTTTAAACACTGAGTTTATATTTTCAGCTAAACCTCTCAAGGCAAGACAATGTTTTTATCTTCAGCTGACCTGGAGAAACAGTGATTTGTTCCAACAACAGAAAGGAAAAACTGGATATACAGTGTTATCAAAAGTTGGCTCTGCCATGTGTTGTGTGAATGATCTAATGGGAGTTTTCTAGAATAATTATTGTTGCTTTAGTTGCTAAGTTGTGTCCGACTCTTTTGTGACCCCATGGACTGTAGCTCACCAGGCTCCTCTGTCTATGGGGTTTCCCAGGCAAGAATACCAGAGCAGGTTGCCATTTCCTTCTCCAGGGAATCTTCTTGACCCTGGGATCAAACCCGTGTCTTCTGCATTGGCAAACAAATTCTTTACCACTGAGTCACCTGGGAAGCCCAGGGTAATTACAAGTATTCCAAATTTTGGTTTACCTGATGATTTTACTAAGTAACTCTTGCATAAAAGGTATGCCACAGTCTTTAAAGTGGATAAATAATCAAAAAACATGGGGTCTGGACAAGAGAGAAGAGGCATGGAGAGGGATGAATTTATCAAGTGTCTGCTGCAATCCCTTTGCTCTTGGAGTTCTCTTTATGCAGGCAATGATCTCAATGTAGAGTGAAGGACTACTTCCAATTCTTGGCCAACTGGCTGCTGTGTAAATGAAAATACCCTTCTTCATGGGGAGGATGGGAATACCCAATCAGTGCCCCAGAATGGTTGCTCAAAAACAGTAGCTGAAGGATAATATCATCTATTCTTATCAGCTCTCAGGGGTGCATTTAGAAGTAGGAATTTAACTCTATACCAGAGTTGCTACCTGGTAGGAGCTTTCTTACAAGTAGGAGACAGAAGGGAATTCTTGTGAACAATCACTTCCCAAGTCACTTCAACCTGCCGTTTGAATGAAGTAAGAGCTTACCTTCGTATATTATTAGCACTATTGCGATGGGGAGGAATATCAGGAGGGCCCATAAACTGTTTGTGTGAGATCTGGAACCTGTAGATAGGAACATTGCACATGGTGTATGAAATTACATGCTTCTTAAGATTATAAAAAAAAAAAAGATGAAAACAAAGTACTCATAGAGTCAAAATGGATTGCCTTTTCTTCACAGTTTACAGTGAGTTTGGGAGAAGGAGAATATAATCATAAAAAGAAATAATAACCTTTGCATTTGGTGTTGCTAGTTGGTGTGCATTTCTCAATGATTCCATGTTCACACCTAGAAAAAAATACAGAAGGAATTCAAAAATTCTGATGGACTGACTCCTTGCTCATTTTCAATAACATACTATAAATCCAGGGACATTTTATCCATGTTTGCATCTCTGGCAAACATATTCCCTCAAGTATCTCTAGATCAGCATTTTGTTGCTGTTGTACAGGCACTCAGCTGTGTCTGACTCTTTGCGACCCCATGGACTACAGCACACTAGGCTTCCCTGTCCTTCACCATCTCCCAATTGCTCAGACTCATGTCCATTGAGTCAGTGATGCCAACCAACCATCTCATCCTCTGTCATCTCTGTCTGCTCGTGCAATCAATCTTTCCCAGCATCAGGGTCTTTTGCAATGAGTTGGCTCTTCACATCAGGTGGCCAAAGTATCGGAGCTTCAGCTGCAGCATCAGTCCTTCCAATGAATATTCAGGGTTGAGCTCCTTTAGGATTGACTGGTTTGATCTCCTTGCTGTCTAAGGGGCTCTCAAGAGTCTTCTCCAATACCACAGATCGAAAGCATCTATTCTTCGGCACTCAGTCTTCTTTATGGTCGAACTCTCACATCCATACATAACTAATGGAAAACCCATAGCTTTGACTATATGGTCCTTTATCAGTAAAGTAATGTCTCTGTTTTTTAATACACTGTCTAGCTTTGCCATAGCTTTTTTCCCAAGGAGCAAGTGTCTTTTAATTTCATGGCTGCAGTCACCATCCACAGTGATTTTTGGTCTCAGAAAATAAAGTCTGTCACTGTTTCCATTTTTTCCCCATCTTTTGCCATGAAGTGATAGGACCAGGTTGGAGAAGGAAATGGCAACCCAATCCAGTATTCTTGCCTGGAGAATCCCATGGACAGAGAAGCCTGGTGGGCTACAGTCCATAGGGTCTCAAAGAGACAGACATGACTGAGTGACTAAGCACGCATGCCTAATGGATTGGATGACATGATCTTAGTGTTTTTTAGCATCTACTAGGTGCAAATTCATGACATAATTTGGGTGTTTGGATGAAAAATATCCTAAAGAATGACTATGGGTTAAAAATACCTTGAGGTTAAAAAAAAGGCATTAAAATATCAACATGTGAGAAAAAAGATGGAATAGACATAAAATAAAGTTTAATTAGCTAATGAACTTAAAATCATAAATTGCCAAAAGCAATTTCAAAACAGTCATGGAGCAATTAATTGGTCAGACAATAGCCCACTGCCCAGGCTGCTGCTTATGGAGTCTACCTAGCTGGCCCCTAAAGGCCTCCTCTTTTATATCAACTAGTGATTAGGGCACTCAAGAAGTCCCTGTAGGATTTTCTTCAGATAGCCAAATACTAACAAATTGTCTGAATTATAACCTGGCTCTGCCCATTCCCTAACTAGGTGAGCTTGGACAAATTTTTACAGCACATACTACCCAATCTGATTGTCACAGAAATGATGTTGATAAGACAAGTGAGTATTATTTGCATCCACATTCAAAAAACTAAGATCATGGCATCCAGTCCCATCACTTCATGGCAAATAGATGGGGGAAAAAATGGAAAGTGACAGGCTTTATTTCCCTGGGCCCCAAAATCACTGTGGATGGTGACTGCAGCCATGAAATTAAAAAACGCTTGCTCCTTGGAAGAAAAGCTATGACAAACCAAGACAATGTATTAAGAAGCAGAGACAATACTTTGCTGACAAAGGACCATATAGTCAAAGCTATGGGTTTTCCATTAGTTATGTATGGATGTGAGATTTGGACCATAAAGAAGGATGAGTGCCGAAGAATTGATGCTTTTGAGCTCTGGTGCTGGATAAGACTCTTGAGAGTCCCTTGGACAGCAAGGAGATCAAACCAGTCAATCCTAAAGGAAACCAACCCTGAATATTCATTGGAAGGGCTGATACTGAAAATGAAGCTCCAATAGTTTGGCCACCTGACACAAACAGCCAACTCATTGGAAAGGACTCTATGCTGGGAAAGATTGAGGGCAGGAGGAGAAAAGGGCGACAGAGGATGAGATGGTTAGATGGCATCATCAATTCAATGGACATGAGTTTGAACAAACTCTGGGAGATAGTAAAGGACAGGGAAGCCTGGCATGCTGCAGTCCATGGGGTCACAAACAGTCAGACATGACTTAGCGACTGAACAACAACAAAATGAGTGAGGAAACCAAAGTGCAGAGAGGTTAAGTGATCTGTTCAAAATCACCCGATTAATCAGAAGAAAAGTGAAACCTACAATCAGGTGTCCTATCTTTGGGTTAAAATCAAGCACTTTAGCATGAAAGACAGGTCCTTCAGGATCTGACCTGGTTCCTTCCCAGTTCCTCTTAGGTTCCTTCTCCTAAACTCCAGCCAGGTCCTTTGTTCTCCAGAGCTTCCTTTTGCCTTGTTGCAGTTTGCTGTTCCCTTGCCTGAAATGTCCTTTCTATCTGTTTACACCAGGTAAGTGTCTTTCCTTCCTTTTTTCAAGACTCAAGCCATGTGTCATATCTTTACCCATCCCCCAGAGTTGAAAGGTTTTCCTATGTAACTCAAAATCTGGAACGCAAGTCTTACCATATGGTCTGGACATAATAACCTCTTCCTTGATACTCTCTGCCTCTAGCCTTAGATCTTCAAGACCAGGCATGTGTCTGCATACATCAATGGCTTGAGCAGCCAGCACAGAATCAAGCACACAGGAAGTGTTCAATAAATGTTTAGACACAGGATGTTTGGGTGAAAAAATGGTTGTTTAGTTTCTTGGAGTCAAAGCAAGATTAAAACCCAAATTTTTCACTCTCAGCCAGTACTGCTTCCCTTTCAGGAAATCATTTTCTTTAACCAGAGAAAGACTAACACTTACGTGGTGCAAGGGTTACAGTGTTCGCATGGAGAACTGTTACAAAAGAAGTTTGATTTGCATTTGCACTTGGTATTCCGGGTCCGAGTACAGTTTTGTTCCACTTCTAGCCCTAGAACACCAATTTGATGAATGAACAATGAAAGGATGGGCAGGAGCAGCATGGGTTTTTGAGATCCAGTGCTGACATCAGCAGTCAAACCATCAAACCTTCAGTAACATAACTAGCGTTTAAATGCCAAACAGACAACCCCAGGTTGAAAGAGCTGAAATCATCTAGCAGTGTTTTAAGCAGCCAGACAATCCAGCAACCTAGACAATCCCACCTGTACTTAAAATGGCTCCCCTGTTCTCATCTAGAGTCTGGCTACTCAAAGTGTGGCTTATAGATCAGCAACATCAGCATCACCCAGGAGCTTGTTAGAAATGCAGAACGTCAGGCCCTGCCCCAGGCCTACTCAATCAGACCAGTGCCAAAACCTTCCCTTAGAGATTCTGATTTAATCGCTCTGAGATGGGACCTGAGTGAGAGAGTGAGTGAAAGTCACTCAGTGGTGTCCAACTCTTTGTAACCCCATGGACTGTAGCCTGCCAGGCTCCTCTGTCCAAGGAATTCTCCAGGCAACAATACTGTAGTGGGTAACCATTCTTTTTTCCAGGGAATATTCTTGGCCCAGGGATCAAAGCAGAGTCTCCTGCACTGCAGGCAAATTCTTTACCATCTGAGCCACTAGGAAGCCCTTGAAATCGGACCTAAATGTTGGCAATTTTCATAGCTTACTGTTTGATTCTACTACACAGTCAGGGTTCAGAAACATTGCTTTAGAGCCTGCACAGGGACAAGAAAAGCTTTAGGTCCAGAGAGTTCTTGATGTTCTTCTTAACAAAACTGGGAGTACTTCTGCTTTATTTTAATCTGAACCCTCAAGATAGACTGGAATATCCATGAAAATTCAGTTTCTCAACAGTAATTATCAGGACAAGCCAGATCCTCAGAGAAAGGGGGAGCAATCCACCCACCTTTTGGCTTTCTCTGTCCTTGTATCTGCAGGCTTCTGAGATCTTTTTGGCTAAGAACAAAAGCCATTTCACAAGCATAAATCAAGGCAGGAAAAAAAGTCCCTTCAGTTCTGATTAGAGCTGATGGGTCCTGTTCACCATGCTTCATGTAGTCATTCTCTTACATCTGGAAGAACTGCCTAGACTTGACCCGTAAATGTCTAGACAGTCATTCCCTCAGTACCTGATCCTACTTCATCGCCGTCAGCCCCAGCCTCTCCCTCCTGTCTGCTGACGTAGCACCAGCGTAGGTCCCAGTTTCTGACTGTATTATACATGGTGCTACATGCAATACCATGATTTGTCCCTTTTGAATGTTTTTCAAGACACTTACCATGTTCTTCATCACAGACGCTACATCTTATGCATTTGTTAGAATGATGGCTCTTGTCCGTGTACTCGTTCCCCTCTGAGCAGAGCACACATTCTGGCATGTCTCCGTCGCGTTTGCAATCACCGTTTTTCCGTTTGCCTGCCCATGGGGAGAAAATGGAGCAAGTGTTTAAACACAAGCTGGTCGTGCAACAGCAAGTGAAGTCTGAAGGGATGATGATAAAACACTGCTGAAACAGGAGGGAAGGGCTAAGCTAATGAAATATAAATATAGCAGTGGAGAAGGTTGTTGAAAAATCGTTATCAAGAGACAGAATTTCTCCCAAGACAAAAGCTAAAAGAGTTACTGAAAGTCAGAGATCAAATTGCCATCATCCATTAGATCATGGAAAAAGCAAGAGAGTTCCAGAAAAACATCTACTTCTACTTTATTGACTATGCCAAAGCCTTTGACTGTGTGGATCACAAGAAACTGTGGAAAATTCTGAAAGAGATGGGAATACCAGACCACCTGACCTGCCTCTTGAGAAACCTATATGCAGGTCAGGAAGCAACAGCTGGAACTGGACATGGAACAACAGACTGGTTCAAATAGGAAAAGGAGTACATCAAGGCTGTATATTGTCACCCTGCTTATTTAACTTCTATGCAGAGTACATCATGAGAAACGCTGGACTGGAAGAAGCACAAGGTGGAATCAAGATTGCCAGGAGAAATATCAATAACCTCAGATATGCAGATGACACCACCCTTATGGCAGAAAGTGAAGAGGAACTGAAAAGCCTCTTGATGAAAATCAAGGCTGTATATTGTCACCCTGCTTATTTAACTTCTCTGCAGAGTACATCATGAGAAACGCTGGACTGGAAGAAGCACAAGGTGGAATCAAGATTGCCGGGAGAAATATCAATAACCTCAGATATGCAGATGACACCACCCTTATGGCAGAAAGTGAAGAGGAGCTAAAAAGCCTCTTGATGAAAGTGAAAGAGGAAAACGAAAAAGTTGCTTAAAGCTCAACATTCAGAAAACAAAGTTTATGGCATCTGGTCCCATCACTTAATGGGAAATAGATGGGGAAACAGTGGAAACAGTGTTAGACTTTATTTTTCTGGACTCCAAAATCACTGCAGATGGTGACTGTAGCCATGAAATTAAAAGATGCTTACTCCTTGGAAGCAAAGTTATGACCAACCTAGATAGCATATTCAAAAGCAGAGACATTACTTTGCCAACAAAGGTCTATCTAGTCAAGGCTATGGTTTTTTCCTGTGGTCATGTATGGATGTGAGAGTTGGACTGTGAAGAAGGCTGAGCGCTGAAGAATTGATGCATTTGAACTGTGGTGTTGGAGAAGACTCTTGAGAGTCCCTTGGACTGCAAGGAGATCCAACCAGTCCATTCTAGAGGAGATCAGCCCTGGTATTTCTTTGGAAGAAATGATGCTAAAGCTGAAACTCCAGTACTTTGGCCACCTTATGCAAAGAGTTGACTCACTGGAAAAGACTCTGATGCTGGGAGGGATTGGGGGCAAGAGGAGAAGGGGACGACTGAGGATGAGATGGCTGGATGGCACCATGGACTCAATGGGCGTGAGTCTGAGTGAACTCCGGGAGTTGGTGATGGACAGGGAGGCCTGGCATGCTGCAATTCATGGGGTCTCAAAGAGTCGGACATGACTGAGCGACTGAACTGAACTGAACTGAACTGAACCAGTCTTACAGCTCGGTTATACCTCATAGTTTTATTTGGTAAACAAAGGATGGTACACCCCCAAGGCATGAGGTCTGGCCTATCCTGAAGGAGTGGCCTTAAACCTCATGGGTCCTTCTTTTTATATTTTTTGTTTCCTCCTCCGAGCCTGCTCTAGCAAATAAGGGCTAGCACCCATCATCAGTCAGGAAGGGCGTGTGTTTGTTTCACTTGAGGTTCCCACGCCCGGACTGCAGATTTTCCCTCTGTGCTCTTTCCAAGGACTTTTCCCTTCTTTGTCTGTCTTCTAGCTGCCTCCACTTTGGACTTTTTTTTCTATTCTAACCACCTAGCTCTGATTTCCTTTCCCCAACAGAGCTACCGTTAATAGCCCCAAGTCTCGTCTCATTCATGGTTGTGGGGCGTTAGTTTTTAATGTTGTGGAACAAATTGTCACAAATTATTTTGACTAAACAGCACACATTTATCTCACAATTTCCATGAAGCCAGACTGTAGGCATTGCTTTTCTTAGTTCTCCGCCATCTCAACAAGACTGCAAAGTATTGTTGGGCCGTGTTCTCATCTGGAGGCTCGGTTAGGGAAGAATCTGCTTCCAAACTCATTTGGCTTATTACTGGCTGTCATCCAGAGAGTGATCTCAGGCCCTAGAGGTCACATGAGGTTCCTTTCTTTGTGACCCACTCTATGGCAGTTCAACATTTGGCTAAAGACTTTTTAAGGCCAGTAGGAGAATCTCCCTTCAGTCTGTTAAGATGAATATTATAAAATGAATGATGATCCTGAGAGTGACATTCCAACACTTCTGTCATATCTGCAGAGATAACGTGGTTATAGTTCTGGGCATTAGGAGGTGTACATATTTGGGTGACTATTCCTCTGTCCCCCTCAGATGGCCCCAGGGCACGGAAGCCTTGGATGCTGCTAAATATCGTACCAGGAGAACAGGCACCGCAACAAAGAAGAGTCAACAGTGTGGAGTCTGAGAAGGCCTCGGCCGGTGATCTGTTATTTGGCATTATTAAGGCATTAGTTGAATGATATACTTTGGGATTGGAATGAAAACTGACCTTTTCCAGTCCTGTGGCCACTGCCGAGTTTTCCAAATTTGCTGGCATATTGAGTGCAGATTTTCACAGCATCATCTTTCAGGATTTGAAATAGCTCAACAGGAATTCCATCACCTCCACTAGCTTTGTTCGTAGTGATGCTTCCTAAGGCCCACTTGACTTCACATTCCAGGATGTCTGGCTCTAAGTGAGTGATCACGCCATCATGATTATCTTGGTCATGAAGATCTTTTTTGTACAGTTCTTCTGTGTATTCTTGCCACCTCTTGTTAATATCTTCTGCTTCTGTTAGGTCCAGACCATTTCTGTCCTTTATCGAGCCCATCTTGGCATGAAATGTTCCCTTGGTATCTCTAATTTTCTTGAAGAGATCTCTAGTTTTTCCCATTCTGTTATTTTCCTCTATTTCTTTGCATTGATCTCTGAGGAAGGCTTTATCTATTCTTGCTTTTCTTTGGAACTCTGTATTTTAATGGGTATATCTTTACTTTTCTCCTTTGCTTTTCACTTCCCTTCCTTTCACAGATTTTTCTTTTCACTTCTTTTCACAGTCTTTTCGCAGAAGACTCTTGAGAGTCCCTTGGACTGCAAAGAGATCCAACCAGTCCATCCTAAAGGAGACCAGTCCTGGTTGTTCATTGTAGGGACTGATGTTAAAGCTGAGACTCCGATACTTTGGCCACCTGATGCGAAGAGCTGACTCATTGGAAAAGACCCTGATGCTGGGAAAGATTGAGGGCAGAAGGAGAAGGGGATGACAGAGGATGAGATGATTGGATGGCATCACCGACTCCATGGACATGCGTTTGAGCAAGCTCCAGGAGTTGGTGATGGACAGGGAGGTCTGGCGTGCTGCAGTCCAGGGGGTCACAAGGAGTCAAACACGACTGAGCAACTGAACTGAATAATATACTGATAACGATGATTCCCTAAAATTCTCTGAGTCTCACTACTGCTGCAGGAAAAGCACTACAAGTTGTTTTAGTCCTAAAAGAACTGAGTCCTCAGACTGGCTTTTAGGTCCAAAATTGATCATATATTAAATAGTTAGAGTGTGGAAAATCTACCCCTGAATCCCAGTGACCCATTTATAAAATGGGAACAATAATAGACTAGCTCGTAGTGTTGCTGTAAGGCTGAAGAGAATTTGTATACATAAGAGATCTTTGAAAAGAGGCATCCAGAACCAAAATAAATTTTTTATTGAGATACCTGGAATTTTCTTTTGATAAAATTGCATTAGGATAATAGATTGTAAGACTTATAAAAGTATGTCAAAATGTTTGCAGCCAGATTCTATGGATTTCTTTAACTGGCTTATTACAACTTAACATAGACATGAATACAATCTAGAAAAACAAATTAGTCACCAAATTTTTGAATTATAAGAAAAGTACTGAAAACAGTTCAGTTGCTGAGTCATGTCCGCTCTTTGTGACCCCGTGGACTGCAGCACGCCAGGTATCCCTGTCCATCACCAGCTCCCACAGTCCACCCAAAACCATTTCCATTGAGTCGGTGATGCCATCCAACCATCTCATCCTCTGTCGGCCCCTTCTTGTCCAGCCTTCAATCTTTCCCAGCATCAGGGTCTTTTCCAGTGAGTCAGTTCTTCCCATCACGTGGCCAAAGTACTGGTATTTCAGCTTCAACATCAGTCCTTCCAATGAACATTCAGGACTGATTCCCTTTAACATGGATCTCCTTGCAGTCCAAGGGACTCTCAAGAGTCTTTTCCAACACCATAGTTCAAAAGCGTCAGTTCTTCCATACTCAGCTTTCTTTATAGCCCAACTCTCACATCCATACATGACCACTGGAAAAACCATAGCTTTGACTAGATGGACCTTTGTGGGCAAAGTAATGTCTCTGCTTTTTAATATGCTGTCTAGGTTGGTCATAATTTTCCTTCCAAGGAGTGACTTCTTTTAATTTCATGGCTGTAATCACCATCCGCAGTGATTTCAGAGCCCCCAAAAATAAAGTCTGCCACTGTTTCCACTGTTTCTCCATCTATTTGCCATGAAGTGATGGGATCGGATGCCGCGATCTTCGTTTTCTGAATGTTGAGCTTTAAGCCAAGTTTTTCACTCTCCTCTTTCATTTCATCAAGAGGCTTTTTAGTTCCTCTTCACTTTCTGCCATAAGGGTGGTGTCATCGGCATATCTGAGGTTATTGACATTTCTCCCAGCAATCTTGATGCCAGTTTCTGCTTCATCCAGTCCAGCATTTCTCATGATGTACTCTGCATATAAGTTAAATAAGCAGGGTGACAATATCCAGCCTTGACATACTCCTTTTCCTATTTGGAACCAGTCTGTTGTTCCATGTCCAGTTCTAACTGTTGCTTCCTGACCTGCATACCGGTTTCACAAGAGGCAGGTCAGGTGGTCTGGTATTCCCATCTCCTGAAGAATTTTCCACAGTTTATTGTGAATAAAAATATATGTGTGTATATATAACATAGTTTCATGTATTTACTGGAGAAGGAAATGGCAGCCCACTCCAGTGCTCTTGCCTGGAGAATCCCAGGGATGGGGGGAGCCTGGTGGGCTGCTGTCTATGGGGTCGCACAGAGTCGGACACGACTGATGTGACTTAACAGCAGCAGCAACATGTATTTACTACAATTAATAATCAGTGATTTTTGTATTAAAATTGATGACTTGTACAATTTTTAAATCCTTATTTCTTTTCACCTGGTGATATTATATAGTTTTTAGCAGGATGAAAATGTGCTATAATGGAGGAGAAAAATACATTGCTTTCCATTACAAAAAATTGAACAGATTAAGCTACTGAAACTAGAAGGACAGCACAAATTCCAAGACGGCTGGCGAAGCAGAGCAGTGGAGGAGAGACTGCGGGTGCAGAATCGTGTGCGCCGGTGACCCCGCTGGGGCTGGGTGGAGTCCAGGGGCCCGAGGCCGCATGCTGCAGGCCCCACCCCTGGCTGCCTCCACTGCAGGCCCCTTTCTGATGTCACTGATTCCAGAATAAGGAGACCCGGGCAAACAAAGTAGATGTTCAGTTCAGTTCAGTCGCTCAGTCATGCCCGACTCTTTGTGACCCCATGGACTGCAGCACACCAGGCCTCCCTGTCCATTACCAACACCCAGAGCTTCTCAAATGCAGGTCCATGTAGCTGGTGATGCCATCCAACCATCTCATCCTCCGTCATCCCCTTCTCCCATCTTCAGTCCTTCCCAGCATCAGGGTCTTTTCCAATGAGTCAGCTCTTCCCATCAGGTGGTCAAAGTATTGGAGTTTCAGCTTCAGCATCTGTCCTTCCAATGCACACTCAAGACTGACCTCCTTTAGGATGGACTTGTTGGATCTCCTTGCAGTCCAAGGGACTCTTAAGAGTCTTTTCCAACACCACAGTTCAAAAGCATCAATTCTTCTGTGCCCATCTTTCTTTACAGTCCAACTCTCACATCCATACATGACCACTGGAAAAACCATAGCTTTGACTAGATGGACCTTTGCTGGCAAAGTAATGTCTCTGCTTTTTAATATGCTGTCTAGTTTGGTCATAACTTTCCTTCTAAGGAGTAAGCGTCTATTAATTTCATGTTAATTCAGAGCAAATCCACTTGTCCTATAGGAGCTTCGTCTTGGAGACAACGGCTTGGAGAGTTTAGGAAAGTTTGTGCAGCTTCAAGGGATCTGATAAAGGAGAAAGGACATTTAGGTTTTGTTTTGAATAAGGTTGTTCTCAGCCCACGAGCTTAGGAACCTCTGTGTGCCTGTAAACCCTGTTTTATCTCCCACTGACTTGGTCGTTTCTTGATGGGAGCAGCCTGTGGTGGGTAACACAAGTGCGCTGTCTCTGGAAGCCCAATGCCCTGTCCAGTAAGAACTTTCCACTCCGCGCTACCGTGACAGTGCTTGAGTTTTACCAAATGTACATACCTCAGGATCGCAGATTCTAAAATTTACAGAAGGCGAGCATATCTCAAACGCTACTCTTTGGGAAATGAGGCAGTATGCATGCATAGACAGATGCCTTCCCCTCCCGCAGATAGTGGTAAAGGCATTGTTATTGCTTAGTTGCTCAGTCGTCTCCAACTCTTTGCGACCCCACGGACTGTAGCCCACAAGGCTCCTCTGTCCACGAGATTTCCCAGGCAAGAATACTGGAGTGGTTGCCATTTCCTTCTCCAGGGGATCTTCCTGATCCAGGGGTCGAAGCCGTGTCTCTTGCGTTGCCAGCCGGGTTCTCACCACTGAGCCATCAGGGAAGCCCAGTAAAGGAGTAGTGACAGTGTTAGCCTATGATGCAAGATTTTCCTCAGCTGAGTTTGTGTTTATAAATGACCAACATCCTTCCCCCTCCTCCTCCTTTTTTACATAACCTTGTGTCTCTGTGTGGTCTGGAGAACTGAGTGCTGTTTTGTGCCCCTAATCTTGCCTGGAATATGCAAGATGACCTGTAATTGCACCCAGGCATTGAGATGCCTCTGACTGAGACTGAGCCGAATGGAAAGCAGGGAAGAAGCTCTTTGGACTTTGAGCTTTAAATTTTCAAGAGCTAGAGAATTTCATTGCGAAGTTCAATTCCTTTGGATTTGAATGTTCTGGGGACTTAGGCTTGCAAGGAAAGTTAATCTCTGGTCTCTTCTCTCTGGGAATCTGATAATAGGCAGGAGTTTGTGTCCAGTGTTGGTGCAGCTCTGTGGTGGCGCTTTATCAGTGGAGTGTCTTCATCTTGTCACTTAACCTCGTGGAAGGATCTGTGATGTTCTGTCTGGGGTACTGTTGCTGGATGTAGCTTGAGAACCAGAATAGAGATGAGAGTGTGTTTTATTTTCATTCTTGAATGCAGAGGGGAATTGATTTATTTAATGCCCCTTTCTGGTCAGTTTCAGGATATGCTGGAGCCAAGTCTAAGCTGTCTGCAGGTTGTCCTGGGATGAGACGCAAAAGCGCAGCGCTGGTCTGAGGAGGCAGGTTCTGTGCAGGTGCGAGCAGGGCTCTGACCTGAGAGGTTGCTCTTCTCCCTGAAAGGGAAAGGCCCAGCCCTGTTTGGCCCCAGGCTTAATGATTAAGCTCAGTGGTCAAGAGAAGAAAAAGCTGGAGAAAGTCAGCAGCAGAGACTTCTTCCTCGAGGAGGAAACCCACATAGGGCTATTGATAGTCTTTCTCCTTTGCTGACTCCATCTCACGCAGAGAAGGCAGAGCTTGCTGTATGCTTTAGAGACAAGCCTTCTGTCTCATCCAGGCTTTGCTTGTTTCCTCCCAGTGAGGCTTGTCTTCCCAGTCTCTCAACAGTTGCTCATGGCAAGGCTTTTATTTTTTTATTATTATTATTATTTTTAGTTTGACCAGAGTTTATTTTTTTTCTCTTATATCTAATCTTATTTTATTTTATTTTTACTTATTTTTTAATTAATTTTCTTTTTTTTTTTTTACTTTACAATACTGTATTGGTTTTGCCATACATTGACATGAATCCACCACAGGTGTACATGAGTTCCCAACCCTGAACCCCCCTCCCACCACCCTCCCCGATGAAGTCTAATTTAAAAATACTTTTCCTTTACGAGTCTTGTTTTTAGTATATTGTCTATGGGCTCTTAGCCAAACTCTAGGTCATACATCCATTTCCTGTTTTCTTCTAAAAGTTTATGATTTTATATCTATATTTAGGTCTGTAACCTATTTTGCAGAGAAGGCAATGGCGCCCACTCCTGTGCTCCTGCCTGGAGAATCCCGTGGACGGAGGAGCCTGGTGGGCTGCAGTCCAGGGGGCCACCAAAAGTCAGACATGGCTGAAGTGACTCAGCAGCAGCAGCAGCAGCAACCTATTCTGAATTAGTTTTTGTATAAAATGAGATGTTCCAGTTAAAGTTTACAGATTTTCAAGCACACTGACATGCAGATGCTCCCACACCATTTATTGAAAAGACTACACTCAATCATTTTTTTTTGTATCTTTGTAAAAAGTGTATTGCCATGTTTGAGTAGAAATATTTCTGGACTTTCTCTTCTATTCCATTGGTTTGCGTACTGTCCCTTATCAATACTATCCCGTCTTTGGAAAGTGGTTGAATTTACTTCCTCCAACTGTTTTCGTTTTCAAAATTGTTTAGGCTATTCTATTAAAGTGTATTGCCATGTTTGAGTAGAAATATTTCTGGACTTTCTCTTCTATTCCATTGGTTTGCGTACTGTCCCTTATCAATACTATCCCGTCTTTGGAAAGTGGTTGAATTTACTTCCTCCAACTGTTTTCGTTTTCAAAATTGTTTAGGCTATTCTATTTTCTTTGCCCTTTCATGTAAATTTTAGAATCCATTTGTTCATATCTATAAAACGTTATTCTAAGATTTTTACAGGTATTCCATTAAGTCTATAGATGAATTGGGGAATGTAAAGATTTCCACGTAGAGCTCCTATACAGTTTTTTTTTAGGTTTACAGTATTAATATTTAATTTTTGTTACAACTATTACAGTATCACTTTTACCTTTCCAGTTGTACATAGCTAGTGTGTATGATTGATTTTTTTGTGCTTACCTGTTATCTTGTGATTTTGTTAAGAGCTCCCTTGGATTCCTCAGGCTTTTCTATTAATACACAGCTTGCAGTCCTTGAGTAGGGGTGTTTTTATTTCCTCCTTTCCTTATTGTATCCTTATTTCTCTTTCATTTAAGCAGACTTTTTGAAAGACTCATGAGTCTTTGAGGCCTCATAAAATTGAACTTTGAGGCATTCCAAGATGGTTGGTTCTTGGTGAACTCTATAGGTTAGAACTCTGAACATTTATGCCTTGAGGGTAAAAGTGAGTTACAAGCAGTCCTGCCCTCTTGGGGTGGAGTGAGTTACAAGCAGTCCTGTCCTCTCAGGGTGGAGTGGGTTGCAAGCAGTCCTGTCCTCTCAGGGGTAGAGTGGGTTGCAAGCAATCCTGTCCTCTCGGGGGTGGAGTGAGTTGCAAGCAGTCCTGTCCTCTCAGGGTGGAGTGGGTTGAAGCAGCCCTGTCTTCTCGGGGGTGGAGTGGGTTGCAAGCAGTCCTGTCCTCTCGGGGTGGACACTTGTTTGGATCCTTCTAGTCTTTAATTTTTTCAGAGTTTTTGATTTGCAAGTGCCACTACCATTAACATTATTTTCTCCATGAGAAAGAATAGCCCATCCTAAGCCTCAAACTGTGCCTGTAGTTTTGGATATGTAGTGGGTGACATTCAATAGAAATGTCCTGGCACACAAGAGGAGAAAAAAAATGTGGCTCAAAACCCAAGCGTAACAGCATACTATAACTTAGGTTATGCATAGAAACATAGGTGATAGAGATAATAGAAAAACAAGATATAGACTAAAGTACCTGTTCAACATTCTTAAGGAAGTAACACTGGTGGTTTTTTTTGTTGTTGTTGTTCCTTTCAGTGAATAGCCAGCAGTGAAATTACTGGGTCATGTGGAGTTCTATTGTTTAACTCTTTGAGGAACTTCCCTGCTGTTTTCCATAGTAGCTTCATCAGTTTATAATCCCCCCAACAGTGCACGGGGTCCCTTTTCTCCACATCCTTGCCAGCACCAGTTACTTGCTGTCATGTTGCCCACAGCCTCTCTGACAGCCGTGAGGTGACGTCACTGTGGTTTTGGTGAGCATTTCCCTAACGCTTAGGGATACTGAGCATTTTTTCATGTGTCCGTTGGCCATATGAACGTATTCTCTGGAAAAATGTCTATTTAGATCCTCAGCCCATTTTCTAAAACAGGTTGTTTGCTTTTCTGATGTTTAATCATATAACTTCTTTGTATGTTTTTTCAATCCACCATATATATTTTTGACATTAATTCCCTATTAGATATATCATTTGCAGATATCTTCTCCCATTAAGTGGGTGGCCTTTATGGTTTATTGATAGTTTCCTTCACTGTGAAAAGCTTTTTGGTTTGACAGAGTCCCATTTGCTTAGTTTTGCTTTTGTTTCCCTTACCTGAGGAGACAGATTCAGAGAAATAACTGCTAAACTGATGTCAGAGAACATATAGCCCATGTTTTCTTCCACAAGCTCTATGGTTTCAGGTCTCAATTTTTTTTTCCATTGTGGGTTTATTTCTGCACGTGGTGAGAGAAAGCAGTCTAAAGGGACTATTTTGCATGCAGTTGTCCAGTGTTTCCAGCACCATTCACTGGAAAGCTTGTTTTTCCCCGTTGTGTATTCTTGCTCCATTTGTCACAGGCGAGTGGACCGTTTCAGTGTGGCTTCATTTCTGGGCTCTGTTCTGTTCCACTGACGGGCCAGCGCCATACTCCCTTGGGCTTCCCCGGTGGCAGTAGCAGTAAAGAACCTTCCTGCCAGTGCAGGAGACACAAGAGACATGGGCCTGATCCCTGGGTCAGCAAGACCCCCTGGAGAAAGGCATGGCAACCCTCTCCAGTATTCTTGCCTGGAGGATCCCACAGATAGAGGAGCCTGGTGAGCTACAGTCCATAGGGTCACGAAGAGTTGGACACGACTAAAGAGACTTAGTATGCACATACTTCTTTGTAGTTTAGCTTGAAATCAGGGAATGTGATCCCTGCAGCTTTATTCTTTTCACTCAAGATGCTTTTGTGCCAGGGTCCAGCCCTGGTAGATCCAGGGTAATTCGAAGCGGGAATGGAGTTGGCGTCCTAGGAAAAAGCTTATTTAATTACAGATATAGAGAGAGATTAGAAATGGGTAGTGTAGTAGGAAATATTAGTGGAGAAAAACAGGCTGAATAACTTGGTTTATGTGGGATACCAATAAAATTTCGAGACAAGAAGCTTGCACCACCTACGTAGGCCACAGGCGTCTTTCTGTTCTCCGGAAGGAGAGGAGGCACTGAGGCCTCCCTGGTCCGATCTTAGAAGCCCAGGCAAAATTAGCAGGCTTGGTGAGTACCCACGCCCCAGATGGGAATTCAGCCAGAAAAATGGAGGACAAGAAAGAAACGACACGGGGGAATCAGTCTTTCCAGAAAATGATCCGTTTTCTTTATTTTCAGCTTTGCTTATATACCTTTTGTTACACATAGAGACAAATGGAAATTTTAAAGTCACACAGGGGTCAGCAGTCCTGACCTTTATCAAAATCAAGTGCTTCATATAAAAGTATAAAAAAAAGGTCTCAGGGGTTTTACATCATCTTCTGGCCATGAGACCTGCTGACATTTTATGATCCTTTCTTTCTGATAACCAAAAACTTATTTTTTCCAAGGGTGTTTTTTCTTAAACCAGGCGCCACCCTCTGAAGGTAGCAGATAAAGTTGCCTTCCTATAGGGTGAGGGTGTAGTGGGTTACAACTAAGAAAGGAATTTATCTAACCTAAGGTTAACGTGATTAATCTTAAAGGTTAATACTTATTTCTCCTATATACCAGTTATATTCATTATAAAGGCAGGGAATATGGAGATTAGCAGCAAACATCAGTCCAACAAATGAAAACTCTTCACCAATGTTCCCCTTAAGACCTATTTAGTCTTCAGCTCAGTTCAGTCACTCAGTCGTGTCCGACTCTTTGCGACCCCATGAATCGCAGCACGCCAGGCCTCCCTGTCCATCACCAACTCCCGGAGTTCACTCAGACTCACGTCCATCGAGTCCGTGATGCCATCCAGCCATCTCATCCTCGGTCGTCCCCTTCTCCTCCTGCCCCCAATCCCTCCCAGCATCAGGGTCTTTTCCAATGAGTCAACTCTTCGCATAAGGTGGCCAAAGTACTGGAGTTTCAGCTTTAGCATCATTCCTTCCAAAGAAATCCCAGGGCTGATCTCCTTCAGAATGGACTGGTTGGATCTCCTTGCAGTCCAAAGGACTCTCAAGAGTCTTCTCCAACACCACAGTTCAAAAGCATCAATTCTTCGGCGCTCAGCCTTCTTCACAGTCCAACTCTCACATCCATACATGACCACAGGAAAAACCATAGCCTTGACTAGACGGACCTTAGTCGGCAAAGTAATGTCTCTGCTTTTGAATATACTATCTAGGTTGGTCATAACTTTTCTTCCAAGGAGTAAGCGCCTTTTAATTTCATGGCTGCAGTCACCATCTGCAGTGATTTTGGAGCCCAAAAAAACAAAGTCTGACACTGTTTCTACTGTTTCCCCATCTATTTCCCATGAAGTGATGGGACCAGATGCCATGATCTTCGTTTTCTGAATGTTGAGCTTTAAGCCAACTTTTTCACTCTCCTCTTTCACTTTCAACAAGAGGCTTTTTAGCTCCTCTTCACTTTCTGCCATAAGGGTGGTGTCATCTGCATATCTGAGGTTATTGATATTTCTCCAAGCAATCTTGATTCCAGCTTGTGCTTCTTCCAGTCCAGCATTTCTCATGATGTACTCTGCATAGAAGTTAAATAAGCAGGGTGACAATATACAGCCTTGACATACTCCTTTTCCTATTTGGAACCAGTCTGTTGTTCCATGTCCAGTTCTAACTGTTGCTTCCTGACCTGCATACAGATTTCTCAAGAGGCAGGTCAGGTGGTCTGGTATTCCCATCTCTTTCAGAATTTTCCGCAGTTTCTTGTGATCCACACAGTCAAAGGCTTTGGCATAGTCAATAAAGCAGAAATAGATGTTTTTCTGGAACTCTCTTGCTTTTTTGATGATCCAGCGGATGTTGGCAATTTGATCTCTGGTTCCTCTGCCTTTTCTAAAACCAGCCTTAAGATAGTGATAAAGTTACATTTTTACATAGCAAAGACACAGTGATTTGTAACAAAGTACAGTGATCTATAACAAAAGAGAAAATTCATTAACTCAAAAAGTCTAGTATTGCTAACATAAAAAACTACTATATTTCCTTTTCTATATTCCAAATACATTAATATATTCCAAGGTGCCTAAGGATATGGAGGCCTGGTGGCAATCATTGACTCAACAATGAGAAAAGCCCTATACTAATTAAGATTTTCAAAATACTCCAAACTCTCTGTGCTGTTTATGGTTGAGAGGTAGTAAACAATCATGTGGTAGTGGCAGGAGTCTGGATAATCCTGTCACACAAGCTAGTCTGCCAGCAGAGAGGTTTGACCTGAGACACCCTTGTCACGCCCAGGAATTTTTATTACTTGGAGCTGTAAGTTAACTCCTTCTCCGAGAGAGGTAATGGGGGTCAGCCCCCCGTAAAGTCAGAGGTGTAGGTGAGAGCATGAAACAGTAAAGTGGGTAGACTCTGGTTTTGGGGGTAGATGCTCAGGAACAGGGGGTTTCCTGAGGCTGATCCCGCCTTTGCTTATGCCAAAGCCTCCTTCCTCATGACCTTTGCCATGGGTGGAGTTCCTCACGCTGGCTCCTGGCACTTTTGGCTACTTGAGATATTTTGTGTTTTCATACAATCTTAGAATTAATTTTTCTAGTTCTGTGAAAAGTACCATTGAGATTGCATTGAATCTGTAGATTACCTTGAATACTATAGTCACTTTCACATTATGGTTTTTTAACTGGAGGATAGTTGCTTCACAGTGTTGTGGGGGTCTCTGCTGGTTCACTCGCTCAGTCGTGCCCCACCTTTCGTGGCCCCATGGCTGCATCATGTCAGACTTCCCTGCCTTTACTATTTCCTGAAGCTTACTCACACTCATGTCCATTGAGTTGGTGATGCCATCCAACCATCTCATCCTCTGTCACTCGCTTCTCTGCTGAACATCATTGCAAATCAGTATAACTATATATATGTATATGTGTGTATACCTATCTCCCCGCCTCTTAAGCCGCCCTTCCCACCCCATTTTTCTGGGTTGCACGGAGCACCAGGCTGGGCTCCCTCTGCTATATAACAGCTTCCCCCTAGTTGCCTATTTCACACATGACAGTATGTTTATGTCATTGCTACCTTCTCAGTTTGTCCTAGCTTCTTGCCCTGCTGTATCCACAAGTTTATTCTCCATATCTGTGTCTCCATTCCTTCTCTATAAATAGATTCTTCAGTACTATTTTTCCACAGTCCATATACAGATACGATATTAGTTTTTCTGACTTACTTCACTCTGGATGAGAGCCTCTTGGTTCATCTACTTCACTGCAACTGACTAACCTCCGTCCCTTTAATGGCTGTGTACTTTTCTGCTCTATGTATGTACCATGCTTTCTGTATCCATTCGTCTGTCTGTGGGTGTCCAGGCTGCTTCCATGTCCTGACCCTTGCAAGCAGTGCTGCAGAGAACCTTGGAGTACCTGTGCCTGCTTGAACTGTGGTTTTCTCAAGGCATATACCCAGCAGTGGGGTTGCTGAGTTGTATGGCAGTTCTAGTCCTAGTCTGTTAAAAAGTCTCCATACTGTTCTCCATAGTGGTTGTGCCGATTCACATTCCTACCCAAAGAGCACTGCTGCTGCTGCTGAGTCGCTTCAGTCGCGTCCGACTCTGTGCGGCCCCACAGACGGCAGCCCACCAGGCTCCCCCGTCCTTGGGGCTCTGCAGGCAAGAACACTGGAGCGGGTTGCTATTTCCTCCTCCAGTGCATGAAAGTGGAAAGTGAAAGTGAAGCCACTCAATTGTGTCTGACTCTTCATGACCCCATGGACTGCAGCCCACCAGGCTCCTCCATCCATGGGATTCTCCAGGCAAAAGCACTGGACTGGATGCCATCGGCGTCTCCAGAGCAGCAGTGGGCCCTGTCTCCATGCCCTCACCAGCCTCCGTCCATGGTGGGATTCTCCAAGCGAGAGTGCTAGAGTGGGTGCCATCGGCATCTCCAGAGCAGCAGTGGCCCCCTGTCTCCATGCCCTCACCAGCCTCACTCCAGTGCATGAAAGTGGAAAGTGAAAGTGAAGCCACTCAATTGTGTCTGACTCTTCATGACCCCATGGACTGCAGCCCACCAGGCTCCTCCATCCATGGGATTCTCCAGGCAAAAGCACTGGACTGGATGCCATCGGCGTCTCCAGAGCAGCAGTGGGCCCTGTCTCCATGCCCTCACCAGCCTCCGTCCACGGTGGGATTCTCCAAGCGAGAGTGCTAGAGTGGGTGCCATCGGCATCTCCAGAGCAGCAGTGGCCCCCTGTCTCCATGCCCTCACCAGCCTCCGTCCATGGTGGGATTCTCCAGGCGAGAGTGCTGGAGTGGGTGCCGTCGGCGTCTCCAGAGCAGCAGTGGGCCCTGTCTCCACCCCCTCGCCATCCTCCGTCCATGGGATTCTCCAGGCGAGAGTGCTGGAGTGGGTGCCGTCGGCATCTCCAGAGCAGCAGTGGGCCCTGTCTCCGCGCCCTCGCCAGCCTCTGCCATTCCTCCATCGCCACGCTGTGCCTTCCGCTGTGCCCTCTCTGGCTGCGCTCACCGCCGTCTCACAACGTTTAGGGCACAAGCTCTGTAGGTAGATGTGTTACCACGCAATTTATTCTTTTTGTTGTTAAATGGGATTGTTTTCTTCATTTCTTTTTCTGGCCATTCATTGTTAGTATATAAAAATGTAAGATTTCTTTTTTTTTTATTAATTTTTATTTTTTTAGTTTGTTTTGCTTTACAATACTGTATTTGTTTTGCTACACATCGACATGGATCAGCCACGAGTGTACATGAACTCCCAGTCCCGACCCCCACCCCCCCCTCCCGCCCCACACCCTCTCTCTGGATTATCCCCGTGCATCAGTCNTTATAGTTTTCAGAATATAAGTCTTTCACTTCCTTGGTTAAATTTGTTCCTAGGCATTTTATTCTTTTTGATGAGATTTTAAATGGCTTGTTTTCTTGCTTTCTCCTTTTTCAGGTTCATTATTAATGTATATAAAAACAACAAATTTATGTATATTAATCTTCTATCCTGGAACTTTACTGAATCCATTTATTCTAGTGGTTTTTGTGGTGCTGTTTTTAGGATTTCTATAGATAGCATCATGCCATCTGCAGACAGTGACAGCTTTACTTCTTCCTTTTCAATTTTACTCCTTTTATTCTTTTTTCTTGTCCTATTGCTGTGACTAGAACACCCACTACAGTGTTGGATAAACGTGCTAAGAGTAGGCATCCTTGTCTTGTTTCTTATCTTAGGGGAAGTGTTTTCAGCTTTTCATTGTTGAGTATTAAGTTAGCTGTGGGTTTAGCCTGTGTGACCTTTATTATACTGAGATATGTTTCCTCTTTACCCACTGGTAGCTCTAAGGGCATATCCAATTAATACTGCTATATAAAGCAATGAAATCAAGTCAGCTATCACTGAAAATAGATAGAGCTAAAATATATCGCAAGGATAACACGTAATTCAAGAGAAGAAAGAAGGACGGTCTCTGCTGTATGGTTCCTGAACTGTGGAAACGAGGGAGAGTAGCAAAGAGCATTAGACTTTGGCAAGGTTAGGAGGCATTTTTAATGTAGTGAAATCACTGACAGAAGAATAAAAGAGTGTGCAACTATTGAGTCAATAGAGAGAAAAATGGAATAAAAGATAATCAACCAATCCAGAGTTAGGCAAGGAAGGACAAAGGGGTGGAGTGTGGTCAGGAGAAACAGCAAACACCTAACAAAATGTAGACTCAACTATAAATGTATGCTAATGTAAACTATAAATGTGTGTCATGATGCTAAGTGCAAATGAGCTACCTGATACGAGACGGCGAGGCTAGAGTAAGAGATAGCAGGTATATACTGCTGGCAAGGGATGCACATAAAATACAAGACATGGAACATTTGGAAGCAAAGAGGATGGGAAGATATATAATACAAGTGCTAGCAAGAAAGCTGACCTTGCTAGATTAATATCAGACAAGAGCGAGAAACATCATTAAAGACAAGTCAGGTAATTTTATAATGATATATTAATTTCATTAGTAAGGGGTAATCAGAGAGGCAATGGCACCCCACTCCAGTACTCTTGCCTGGAAAATCTCATGGATGGAGGAGCCTGGTAGGCTGCAGTCCATGGGGTCACTAAGAGTCGGACATGACTGAGCAGCTTCCCTTTCACTTTTCACTTTCATGCATTGGAGAAGGAAATGGCAACCCACTCCAGTGTCCTTGCCTGGAGAATCCCAGGGATGGCGGAGCCTGGTGGGCTGCCGTCTCTGGGGTCGCACAGAGTCGGACACTACTGAAGCGACTCAGCAGCAGCAGCAGCAGCAGCAAGGGGTAATAATGCTAAATGCATATGTTGCGTGAAGCAAATGTGGACAAAACTAAAAGGAAAAATAGACAAATCACACTCACAGTGAGATATGTTAACACGCTTTTCTTCTAATATATATTTAAGAAACAATAGCAGCCTTCCCACCCCCCCCAACAACAACAACAGCAACGAAACCCTCTGAGACAAAGCAAGGGAGGGAAAGGGAGAAAATACTTGCCACCTCAGTGTATGAAGCTAGCAAATCTTGATATCAACACCTGACAGAGATATTAAAAGAAAAATTACAGGCCAATTTCACCCTTAGAAAGGGATGTAAAAGTTTAAAATGACATGTTATCAAATCACATCAAGTGATACATAAAATGAGGACATGCCATGCCTGAGTTGGCTTTAGATTAGGAAAACAAGGCTGACACAAGATGTTGCTTCCTTGCTGAGTCATGTTTGACTCTTCTGTGACCCCACGAACTATAGTTGGCCAGGTCCCCTGTCCATGGGATTTCCCAGGTGAGATTACTGGAGCGGGTTGCCAGTTCCTTCTCCAGGGGATCTCTTGCCCAAGGATGAATCCACGTCTCCTGCACTGGCAGATGGATTCTTTACCACTGAGCCACCAGGGAAGCCCTTGGTATAATATAAGAAAGCCAATCAACGTAATTAATTACAGCAACAGGATAAAAAAGAGAGATCATGTATGATCTGAAGAGATATAGGAAACACTTTTGAAAAAGTGATTATACACTTTGGGGAAATGTGGGAAACAATGACCACAAAATAACTCCCTTAACTCTGATTAAAAAAAATTTTTTTTTAAGCATCTGTTTAATGTTATTGATCTTGAGGTCAGTTTCAAAACAAGGAGGTACAGTAGAACTCTATTCAATATCATTTTGAAGATTAAAATCAGTAAATTAAGGCATGGGTACATAAATAAAAGATGGGGTTGAAAAAAATAAAATTTATCATTTATAGATAATGGATGCATTTCCGCATAAAATTTAAAGTTCCAGAAAATACTTGTTGGGACTTTGATTATAAATGCATAAATTCTTAAAATCAGCTTGGAAAAAAACCATCAGCTATACAATACTGAGAACTTCAATCTATAAAACATTTTCTCTCTCTATTTCTTTAGAAAACATTTTATTAGTACTGTTAATTCTTGCTTTGTATATTTTGGAGACATAATTTTAGATAAATAGTTTCCTGGTGAATTGAATGTATTATTTTGAAATCTTTCTCTGTATTCCTAATAATGCTTACCCTTAATAGTCTAATTTCTCTGATATCAATCTAGCTATATCAATTTTCCTTCAATTAGTATTTGTAGGGTCTTATTTTTTTTCTTTTCAATTTTCTGAATGTTTTATATATCTCTTGTAATAGCATGAGGTTATAATTTTCTTTATGTAATCTGGTCATATTTTTCTTATAATTTGAAAATTATAGTTTGAAGCATTTAGCCCATTTATATGTAATATAATTGCTATTTATATTGAAACCTACCATTTTTTCAAAGAACAGCAAGGAGAGATAAGAAAACCTTCCTAAGTGAACAATGCAAAGAAATAGAGGAAAACAATAGAATAGGAAAGATTAGAGATATCTTCAAGAAAATTAGAGATACCAAGGGAACATTTCATGCAAAGATGAGCACAATAAAGGACAGAAATGTTATGGACCTAATCAAAGCAGAAGATATTAAGAAGAGGTGACAAGAATACACAGAAATATACAAAAAAGATCTTAATGACCAGATAATCATGTGATGTGATCACTCACGTAGAGCCAGACATCCTGGAATGTGAAGTCAAGTGGGCCTTAGGAAGCACCACTATGATCAAAGCTGGTGGAGGTGATGGAATTCCAGCTGAGCTGTTTCACATCCTGAAAGATGATGCTGTGAAAGTGCTGCACTCAATATGCCAGCAAATTTGGAAATCTCATCAGTGGCCACAGGACTGGAAATGTCAGCTTTCATTCCAATCCCAAAGAAAGGCAATGCCAAAGAATGCTCAAACTACCACACAACTGCACTCATCTCACACACTGGCAAAGTAATGCTCAAAATTCTCCAAGCCAGGCTTCAGCACCACGTGAACTGAGAACTTCTAGATGTTCAAGCTGGATTTAGAAAAGGCAGAGGAACCAGAGCTCAAATTGCCAACATACATAGGATCATAGAGAAAGCAAGAGAGTTCCAGAAGAACATCTACTTCTGTTTCACTGAGTACACTAAAGCCCTTGACTGTGTGGATCACAACAAATTGTAGAAAATTCTTAAAGAGATGGGAATACCAGACCACCTGAACTGCCTCCTGAGAAATCTGCATGCAGGTCAGGAAGCAATAGTTGGAACTGGACATGGAACAACAGACTTATTCAAAATTGAGAAAGGACTACATCAAGGCTGTATATTGTCACCTTGCTTATTCAACTTATATGCAGAGTACATCATGAGAAATGCTGGGCTGGATGAAGCACAAGCTAGAATCAAGCTTGCTGGGAGAAATATCAATAACCTCAGATATGGAGATGATGCCACCCTTATGGCAGAAAGTGAAGAGGAACTAAAAAGCCTCTTGATGAAAGTGAAAGAGGAGAGTGAAAAAGCTGGCTTAAAACTCAACATTCAACAAACTAAGATTATGGCATCCAGTCCCATGACTTCATGGCAAATAGATGGGGCAATGGCAATGGAACAGTGTCAGACTTTCTTTTCTTGGGCTCCAAAATCACTGCAGTTGGGTGACTGAAGCCATGAAGTTAAAAGCTGCTTGCTCCTTGGAGAAAAGCTATTGCAAACCTAGTCAGCATATTAAAAAGCAGAGGCATTACTTTACCGACAAAAACCTTCATAGTCAAAGCTATGGTTTCCCCAGGAGTCATGTGTGGATGTGAGAGTTGGACCACAAAGAAAGCTGAACACTGAAGAATTGATGCTTTTGAACTGTGGTGCTGGAGAAGACTCTTAAGAGTCCGTTGGATAGCAAGGAGATCAAACCATCGTAAAGGAAGTCAGTCCTGAATATTCACTAGAAGGACTGATGCTGAAGCTACAATACTTTGGCCACCTAATGCGAAGAGCCAACTAATTAGAAAAGACCCTGATGCTGGGAAAGATTGCAGGTGGGAGGAGAAGGGGATGACAGAGGATGAGATGGCTGGATGGCATCACCGACTCAACGGACATGGGTTTGAGTAAACTCTGGGGGCTCGTGATGGACAGGGAGGCCTGGCATGCTGCAGTCCATGGGGTCGCAGAGAGTCAGATACGACTGAGCGACGGAACAACAATGACAAGCACTTCTTAAGTCCATCCACTTTGCCTTGTTGTCCTGTATCCCTATCTCTTTCTTCTTTTCTACAGCTTTATTGAGATGTAATTAACATATAACATTATATAAGTTTAAGGTGGACGACATTATGATTTGATGTTTTAACTGTTGAGAACTGATTACCACAGTATAGTTAGTTAGCATAAGTATTGCAAACCATGTATCTGAAACGGGGTTAATACCCAAAATACACAAGGAACTTATGTAGCATCATATCAAAAAAACCCTAATGGTCTGATTAAAAAGAGGGCCAAGGACCTGAGTGGACATTTTTCCAAAGAAGACACACACGTGGCCGACATTACATGAAAAGCTGTTCAGCATCACTAATCATCAGAGAAAGGTCTGTCCAGCCCACAGTGTGCTATCTGCTCACGTCTGTTAAATGGCTGCTCTTAAACAGATGAGAGATCACAAATATTGATGAGAATGTGGAGAAAAGGGAACTCTTGTGCACTGATGGTAGGAATGTAATTGGTTCAAGCACTGGAGAAAAGAATATGGAGTTTCCTCCAAAAAATAAAAAATTTAACTACAATATTACCCTGTACTGGGTAATAAATACTACTCTGGGTATTTATCTGAAGAAAGGGAAAACCCACACCCACAAAGATACATGCACCCTCCCCCCCGTGTTCACTACAGCATTATTTAGAATAGCCAAGACACAGAAACAACCTGAGGAGAAGGCAATGGCACCCCTCCAGTGCTCTCGCCTGGAAAATCCCATGGACAGAGGAGCCTGGTGGGCTGCAGTCCATGGGGTCGCTAAGAGTCGGACACGACTGAGCAACTTCACTTTTACTTTTCACTTTCATGCATTGGAGAAAGAAATGGCAACCCACTCCAGTGTTCTTGCCTGGAGAATCCCAGGGACGGGGGAGCCTGGAGGGCTGCCGTCTATGGGGTCGCACAGAGTCGGACACGACTGAAGCGACTTAGCAGCAGCAGCAGCAGAAACAACCTGTGTCCTTTGACGGACAACTGGATAAATAACATGGTGTGTGTGTGTGTGTATAAGAAGGAATATTATTCAGTTATAAAACAGAAGGAAACCTCGCCGTTGGTGACTGCATGGATAGCCATTGAGGGTATTATACTGCGTGAAACATGTCAGACAGAGAAAGACAAATATTATTTACTGAATCAAAATCTACATGCAAAAATGAACTTACGGAAAACAATAAACAAACTGGGGGTTACCAGAAGCATGGGGTGGAGGGTGGGGAGAGCCCGTGACAGGCATGACGGTGATCAGAAGGTGCTGACGGCCAGTTAAAAAGTCAGGCAGTCCTGCGGCATCAGACGCGGCAAGGTGGCAACAGCTGGTGACACCGTATCGCGCATTTGAAAGTTGTGAAGAGCGTGCATCTTAAAAGCTCTCATCACAAGAGGTAAACTTCTGTGCTGGGGTCCAGCCCCGGTAGATCCAGGGTGATTCAAAGGTGGAGACGGAGTTGGCGAGAAAAACACTTTTAGAAATATAAGACTAGATAGAAAATAATAGTATAGTAGGAAAATTTAGATGGAGAAAAGAAGGCTGAATAACTTGATTTATGTGGAATACCAATCACCACCTACGTAGGCCACAGGCGTCTTTCCGTTCTCCCGAAGGAGAGGAGGCACTGAGGCCTCCCCGGTCCAATCTTAGAAGCCCAGGCATAATTAGTAGGCTTGGTGAGTACCCACTCCCCAGATGGGAATTCAGCCAGAAGGAGAAAGAAAGAACGACACGGGGGGAATCAGCCTTTCCAGAAACTGATCCCATTTTCTTTATTTTTAGGTTTGCTTATATACCTTTTTTACACATAGGGATGAATACAGAGTCACATGGGGGTCAGCAGTCCTGACCTTTATCAAATCAGGTGCTTTACATAAAAAAAGCTCTTAGGGGTTTTACATCATCTTCTGGCCATGAGGCCTGCTGACACTTCATGACCCTCTCTTTCTGATAACCAAAAAACTCATTTTTTCCAAGCGTGTTTTTTCTTAAACCAGGCACCCCCCTCCAGATAAAGGTACATTCCTATATGGTAAGGGTGTAATGAGTTACAATTAAGAAAGGAATTTATCTAACCCAAGGTTAACATGATTAATCTTAAAGGTTAATACTTATTTCTCTTATATGCTAGTTATATTCATTATAAGGGCAGGGAATATGAAGATTTAGCAACAAAACATCAGCCCAACAAGTGAGATCCTTTCACCAATACAATTCCTAATCAACCCACTATACTAATAAATTCTAACTTCCCAAAAGAATCTGCCTTTAGTAAGTCTAAAACATCTCGTGCCTCTCACTGTTGGGAGGCTGTAAATAATCACATTTGGCCGGACGAACCTATACAGGCAGGCTAGATAAACTTCAGAGGAGTTGAAACACTCTTGTCACGCCCAGGAATTTTTATTAACTGGAGCTGCAAGTTAACTCCTTCTCCGAGAGAAATGGTTATGGGGGAGAGCCCCTTGTAAAGTCAGAGGTGTAGGTGAGAGCATAAAACAGACTCTGGTTTTGGGGTAGATGCTCGGGAACAGGGGGTTTCCTGAGGCTCGATCCCGCCTTTGCGTATGCCAAGCCTCCTTCCTCATGACCTTTGCCGCGGGCGGAGCTCCTCACGCGGCCCCGGCACTTGTGTGTAGTCCTGTGTGGTGACGAATGTCGGCTAGATTTATGGAGGTGATTGTCGTGCAGTGGATACGGATACTGGAGCGTGCTGTACCCAGAAACCAATGCAACGTTACATGTCAATTAACTCTCAATTAAAAAAAAAGGAGGGATTAGGACTGAGACATGCCCAGAGGGAAGGTGTGAAGGAAAAACCGTGGGAGGAGATGGCCACCTGCAGGCCAGGAGAGCGGCCTCAGGAGCAGCCGTCACTGCAGACGCCCTGACCTTAGGCTTGTGTCCGACAGAACTGTGACAAAACAAATGTCTTTTGTTTAAGCCCCCCCCCAAAAAGGATGACTATGTTTTCCTTAGGGTAGCTATCAATCTACTCGAAGAATTTAAAGCTATGCCACAACTCACATAGTATTAGTGTTATTGCCAGCCACCTAACCAGAAAAAACAACAACAACAACAACAACAACAACAAAAAGCCCTTAATGTTAGTGCAATTAACATTCTGATCCAGGAGTAGTAAGCCGACTGAGAGGCTGAGAGCAATAAATTCAATGCAGGGACATTTCCTGCATATAAAATGACCCTTAGTATTGACCCTGAAATGAAATCAAGTTGAAAATTGATTGGAGAAAAATCAGATGGGATAGTTATAACATATTCATGATTTTATCATTCATAAGAAATTAGAGGCTGTTTCTCTCATCACTGTATCTCTGAAACGACAGACCCCCAGAAACAGTCTCGGGCTAAGAAGAGGGGCGCCGGAGTAGGAAGCGTGGCTCACCGTGTGTCAACATCAGGTTCCTGTGCTTTTCGGGCCTCATCCCAGTCCTCATCAATGGAAAACTGCCTGAAGAATTGTGGCACAAAAATTACCCTGTGGATTCCAGGAGGGTGTATAGCTTTTTGCAGCAGTTGGGATTCCTAGTGAAAGCGCCTTACTAGCCTGACCTTGAAAGTCCTTGGGCGAGTGGATGAGAGGATGGAGGTCAAAGAAGGGAGGTGATGGAGGGGCGCTCATGCGCTGCTTCGCTGCGGCGTGCAAGAATACACAAGTCTGTGGCAAAGCTGCATTCTAAAAGAAGCTTCGACTCCTATTGGAAACTGATCAGCCAGGCTCCAGAGCGCTGAGGGAGCTCATATGTTCTGAAAGCAGCAGATGGGGGGAAACCTCCTGTGGCAGAAGCCAGAGAGTGTCATATTTGTCTTTGAATCACCTGTGCTTGAGACGCAGGGAGCTCTCAGAGTTGGTGGAAAGGAAACCGATGCCGGAGGGGCCCATTTTTTGTAAGGTTGCCTAAACATTCCTCATACTAATTAAATAAAGAGAATTTTAAAAAAAGATCAGGTCAGAGGTACGGTAAAATCTTTGTTATCTGGGCTTGTATGTCTGGAAATGCATCTTTTCTGAGCAAAGGGCAGAGGTGCATCAGTTAATATATGTTTAACTGGAAATTTCAAAGCATCTTGGAGGAAAAAAATGTAGATAATGTGTAGTCTTAAGAGTCTGGTTATTCTTTTGTGCTAACATTACTTATAAGGTAAATGAGAGACGTCACCAAGACTGGCCTGAAAAGTGATAGGTTCAAAAGGATGTTTATAATTTGCATTGTGTGTTGATGTGCCAACTATTGTCCAAACTTTAAACCAATATAAAATATCTTTAAAGTTTTCAATTGTTAGATTTGTTGGAAATGAAACCGGAGCTGGCAACATGGTAATATTATACCATTTTTATGAGTTCTACCCAAAAGATTGGTACATATATAGCTACACGTGTTATTTGGAAAAGCTGAAATCATAGTTAATGGGCTGTATTATTACTTGACATTATTGAACTCAGTGAGTAAGTTTTTAATTAATGAAGCTGATAAAGTTACAGAAAAATGTTATGGACTCCTTTTTTTTTTTTCGGTCTTAAAAATATGCTTTCTGGATCCACATTCTACTTAAATGGACTCCCTACTTCATGGAAATGAGATAAAAAACATTTAAAATCTGCTTGGGCATTTAGGATATAATGGTTCCTGAATAAGAAAAAATAAATCACAAGCAGACACTAAAAGTATATCTCTGGTTCTAACTTTTTTTAAAGGCAATTTTATTTACACACCCTAGAATCATGTAATGGACTCACACAATTCACATGCTTGTGTTACCTCTTTCCAAGTGGGTTTCACTGCCTGATGCAGGCCCTGGGGCTGCCGTGGCCCACCTGCACCTCTGTGCCTCCTGTCAGGGGCCGCGGTGGACGGAGCGATGCCCGCCACGCCAGGGTCAGTGTGAGGGCAGCTTCCGTCCCGCACGGTGAGGCTTCAGGGACGAAGGGAGGCAGAGGAAGTTTACATGGACTGCGCATGCATTTGCCAATGTCGTCTCCATAGTTGTGCAAAAGGCCCAACATAGCTGAAATAATTAAAGGATAATAAGAACTTTGTGAATAAATGAAGACTGAGGATGGAGGTATATTGAGCTGACGTTAGACTTTCAGCTGAGAAAGCAAGATGTGGTCTCCATGGAATCTGATGTTTCACTATAGTAAAGGTGAGACATATCCTGATTCCAGCTGTTGATCTGAGTTTGCTAAAGGGCAGGATTGATAAGTGCAGGGAATTTAGCAAGCCTCACTCCAGAGAATCTGTCCTTCAGCCTCTTGTGGGTGGCGGTTTAGATGCTAAGTTATCTTGCAAGATCATAGACTGCAGTCCACCAGGCTCCTCTATTCATGGGGTTTTTATGACTCTGAAAAAGAGAAAAAAGAAACCACGTGAAAAGAGGTGAGGTCCAGGATGGGGAGAAGGATATTAGCAAGAGTAAGGCAATATTGGTAAGAGCAAGTAAGTTCCAATCTTGACATTCTTAAGTGTACTTTTTATTTATTTTTAATTTTTGTTGATATATGGTTGGTTTATAATGTTGTATTAGTTTTAAGTATACCTTTTAAATTCAGGTATTTTTGACCATATAGTAACATTAAGAAAAGTGTACATGTCCTAAGCATATAGTTTCATGAGTGTTCACAATTAACCTGATGCAAAGAGCCAACTCATTGGAAAACACTCTGATGCTGGGAAAGATTGAGGTCAGGAGAAGGGGACGACAGAGGATGATGGTTGGGTGGCATCATCACCTGAATGGACATGAGTGTGAGCAAGCTCTGGGAGATGGTGAAGGACAGGGAAGCCTGGAGTCCATGAGGCCACAAAGAGTCGGACATGAATGAGCGACTGAACAACAAAAACAACTTATTCACAAACTGGACAAACCCGTGTGAAAAGGACTCTCTCTTAACAGAGTGTTACGGGCATAGCAGGAAATCCTTTCTAATCCCCTTTCCAGTCAATGTTTATCCCTCCCCATCGAGGTAGCCACTGTCTTCATGACTTCTAACATCATGAAATAGTTTTGCTGTATTTATTATGTGTTATGAGAATGAAATCATACAGCACGCGCGCTTTTGTTTCTGCCTTTGTTAATTTTGCTGTTTATGTTCTGGGATCCGCCCATGTTATTGCATGCTGTAGTTTGTTCCTTCTTCTTTCTATATAGCAATCTGCTACTTTTACGTAACATTTTCTACGTACCCATTCTCTTTGGATCGCTTCCAGTAGCTTTTGGCGGTTACAAGTGGTGTTGCACGAACATTATCGTGAAGGCTTTGGGAGCCTAAGTGCTCATTTCTCCAGAGTTTGCAGCGAGGAGTGACACCTTTGGACTACAGGCTGTGCTTGTTATGCTGAAAGATACTGTCAACTGTCTCTCCAGAGAGGTTGTTTAGCTCCCTAGTGTTGGAAAGGGAATCTTCTGCAGCTTATAGCTGAGAACAGGAAGACCCAAAGAAAGGCTGTGCACGAAGGCTTGCTCAGGGTCTTCCGGGGCTCGGGGTCAGAGACGCAGGTGCCACAGCCAGTTATCAGACAGGGGTGTGTTGTGCGGGGAAGGGCTCCACCGAGGGCACCAGGGAAGTCTACCTGAAGAGGAACAGGGGGGAGCAGCCTCCTGAGCCCCGGCGGCAGAGGAGCGCACCTGCGGGCACTGGCTTGGCCTGACGAGCTGTGTGGAGTGTCAGCCGACTCCGGGCCTGCAGGGACTGCGGCCCACGCCTCTGCGGGGAGCCCCGGGGACCCGCTGCTGACTCAGCCCCGCGGGGCAGGGGGGCAGCTCGCTAACCGGCCGTGAGCACGCCGGCCACGGTCACAGCGAGGAGTGCAGACTGAAGCCACCCCTCCCGGAGCGCAGCAGCTCTCTCTCCACCTCAGGCCAAGACTTCAGCCCTCTGTCTTTCCCACCGTAGGCTGCGAAGACATATACCCAACCACCCACTTGGGAATGGTCTGGTTAGTCAATAGCCTGATAAAGAATTTATAGAGGTCTTCAGAAGTGTATTTCTTAAAATGTGGTTATTGAATCTCATCCTCGTTGTGGTATGAAAATCTTTTAATGAATTTTGAAGCCAGGAAACAGTAAGAGAAGGAGACAATTCGCTGGATCCTTTTACCCGGTATTTCCCTCCCCACAGTGTTCTGTGGACTTCAGGGAGAGTAGGTGACCCTGAGATAGTTCAGTGACGAGGGGTCTACGCTGTCTTCAAATCAAGGGATGATGTGGAGGGTCCCAGCTGAGCACACGCAGCGTGCCTGCAGGCTAGCTGCCTCACCGCTTTGACCTCAGCAGAGGGGCAAAGGGCAGTGCATGCCCTAACAAGCATTTCCTGCAACAGGATTCACAGGAGGAAACATTTCCCTCATCACTAGGAACGCTGGGGTGCAAACATCATTTTGGTTAATGTTGCCTCAGACTGAGTAACTCTCTTCTGGAAAAGCGACATGTAAGAAATGAAGGAGATGATCGCCGATGCAGAGTTGAGCAGCCCAACCATGGTTAATGTAAAGGCTTCGGCAATAGGAGGCTCTGGGCTTTAATTCATGTTAATCCTGACTCTCCATTACTAGTTACGTAACTTGACTGAATCGTCGAGTAGCTGTAATAATTTGTTTACCAGCGAGTAACTGTGTAAGGCCATTTGCTTGCCTCTGGGTTTCCTTCCCGTGGCTGAGAGAGTTCAGTGACCCTGCAATCAGGTTTCACTAAGTGATACCCCCAGATGGGGGTCGTGGGTCGCCGTGCACAGCTTGTGGGGTGCAGTGCCTGAGGAGAATGTACAAATAATAATGCCCACTAAAAGCAGGGTTATAGTTTAATATCACTGTGCATAAACTCTAGACCATTTCGGTAGTGAAGGACTGCGCCCTGCCGCAGACCCCACTGCCATCATTTCCACCCCGGCGTACCACTGAGCAGTTAGAAAATGTCAGCCTTTTGTAAACGATATTAGTGTGTGTATATATTTTCTTGATGGTCCAAGAAAGAAGAGATGATAAGACAGTCTCAGCCCTAGTTCTCCAATGATCTGTATGGGTGCATGGAAATCAGGTTATAGAAGGCCTCATTTCATGTGAAGATCCAGGCCTCAGCAGCAGGTTAGTTCCTGAGCTTCGGCACATTCACAAACTCCACAGAATAATTTCATGGCCAAAATAAATTCAATTTAAAATGATTTCTTGACAGAAACAATCTGATGTCAGTATTTACAATGTTCTAAATCTTTCCTCTAAAGGAATAACATTGTTCATCCTCAATATTCTACTGAGGACAGGTGGGTTTTTATACCTCTCAGAAAAATAAGTCAATTAGTTCAAAAAAGTATTCACTATTAAACAATTAAAATAAGCATTTGCCGAAGATAACTTTTGTCTTCCTTTTTGGATGTGATTCAAAGTCATAATTAGCTCTGAGAGGAACTAATGTGGTTATCAGTCAGAAGAGTTCACGCATTAATCTTTTATTAGATGGAATACCCTTTCTAGCCTTGCTTTCACCCTGCAGACAGAGTGTGTTTAAATAGACCCTAATGCCCAACTTCCCTTCTTTTCCTTTTCATGGGTCTGAATCATGACTTGTTGTCCATGGTTCTCCTTTCTTGAGGAGAAAGTTTAACCTATACTGTCTGATTAATTGGCAATTCTTTTCACCTACACAATTCTATAACACAGCTAAAACACTCAGTTGATGCTTTCTCCCCCTTCAGCTGCATGTGCAATGAACCGTGGAAAGAGTAAAAAATCCAAATACTAAATCAAATCAAAAATCAAAAGTAATCTACACTCTTTTTTGCGGCAGTACTCTCTCCTGCAGATGCGGAAGCACGGGTATCCCGCCTGCAGTGCGCTGAAGCAGCGTTTTGTCTCAGACCTCAGTCACTGTTCAGCGGCTTCCTTCAAGACGGCTGTTAGACTTCATTTTTCTTCTAATAGTAAAATGAAAATGCTTTACAATCTCCAATGGACACTTGATTGCGAGAAATGAGAATTTCCATATTTTGTGCAAGCATAGCAATTTTGATAATTTATATTCATGTTGTGAAAGTTGCTCAGTCCTGTCCAACTCTTTGTGACCCCATGGACTATATGGGATTCTCCAGGCCAGAATACTGGAGTGGGTAGCCTTTCCCTTCTCCAGGGGATCTTCCCAACCCTGGGATTGAACCTAGGTCTCCTGCATTGTAGGCAGATTCTTTATCAGCTGAGCCACCAGGGAAGCCCAAGAATACTGGAGTGGGTAGCCTGTCCCTTCTCCAGGGGATCTTCCTGACCCAGGAATTGAACCGGGGTCTCCGGCCCTGCAGGCAGATTCTTTACTGGCTGAGCTATCAGGGAAGCCCAGATTCATGTTATCAGAGATAATTTTAACTTTCCAACAATTTGCCTTTGTGCCACTGAGACAAAATTTTCTGCTTGTCTGGCCTACTCACCTTTAAAGAAAAAAATCCCCAAATTTGGTGGTAACCTCGTCTTCAGTGTTAATTTTAGTGAAGCCAGTGCATTCTCAGATGCAGGCATTAGGGGCTGCAGACCCTCCTTCCAGCCCTATCAGCCGGCTAAATGCCTGTTTTTGACTCTGAGTTTAAGCTGTAGCACTGGAGGAGTGAGACTCTGAACTGGCTTTCCTGTTGTCAGCTCGTCTCGCACATTTATTTCAGAGTGAAAAGTGTCACTACTTTCCCATTTAATTCAATTTTTGATATCATTCTCTTCCTAGAGCAGAGATTCATTTTCATCTTTGGAATATTCTGACATAGAGAGAATAAAACATTTTGAATTGAGAATTTTTACTTGTACCTCTCAAATATTATTAAATAGTACAAAGTGCTTCAAAAGTGCACAGCCAGACCACACATTATCAGTATATTTGAAACAAAACCTGAGATTTCCACAGGATGTCTCTCCCTAGAGCTTCCTTACACATCTGGGAAGCAATAAGAGCAAAGAGGAGGGGCCTTAATGCTTGTGTTCCTGGAGATGCAGGCTGCAGATAAAGGGAGAATACGGACTGGTGTGGCTCTGATGGCCTGTTCTAATGGTCCTGTGCCCTGCTTCCAGGATGACTGAGAAGGTAGGACATAAGAATTTATTCTTAGCGGCTCCCTGTAACATTCATACGGAGGCAAGTTGAATGCTTATCATATCAAGCTGGAAGAAGGAAAACACGCCTGGGGGATCACACAGAGAAGGGTTTGGGGTTCAGCCTTGGCAGTGGTCGGCATCACTTATCTTTCTATGTCATTGGCTAAAAAGGCCTTAATGACTAAACCCAACTGCGAGGGAGGCTGTCAGTGTGCTCCAGCTGTGAAGGCAGGGAGAAGGAAAAGCTAGATTTTCAAACTAGCTGTTCTCTGCTATGGATCCTGAGGTGACTTTGAAAAGTTTCTGTTAGCCTTCATGCGGACCAGAAACTGTGGAAGGAAAAAGCAGAAGCTGGTAGAAAGTAGGAGAGCCAGAGAAAGATGGCTCTGGGGCCAGAGAGCTCAGAGCAGAAGCTGGGAGAAGCCATGGGTGCAGGGTCCAGAGGACCTTGTCTTGCTGATGGATTAGATATGGGATTATAAGAAAATAGGACATTCAAAGATGACTGAGGTTTGACATCAGCAGGTCATTAAAGGGTAGCGCCAGTCTTTGAGATGAGAGAGACACAGGGCTAGGCAAAGATTTGTGTTTTCAGTATGAGAAATCAGAATTCCTTTTGAATTTCCTACCAAATATTTAAATACTAAGAAGAGGGCTGTAAAAATGGGTCTGAAAGTAAAAGAAGAAGTAAATGATGGTGATATACATGTGGAGGTCATCAGTGTATATAGGGAAGTTGGATCAGATTATTTAGGTAGGAAATAACCATTTTGGGATTAAGGGTTAGGGCACTGTAACGTTAAGAGAAAGAGGACTCATCAAATATAATCCGTGAATAGGGAAATGTGCATAGAAATCTGGTATTTTTGAAGCTGATTGAAGAATGTTTTTCAAGAAAGAAAACATGTTCACTTTGTTAAATATCCTTGTATTGAATCGATGCCTTCAAACTGTGTTGCTGGGAAAAGACTCTTGAGCATCCCTTGGACTGCAAGGAGATCAAATCACTCAGTCCTAAAGGAGATCAACCCTGAATATTCATTGGAAGAACTGATACTGAAGCTCCAATACTTTGGCCAGCTGATGCAAAGAGCCGACTCATTGGAAAAGACCCTGATGCTCGGAAAGACTGAAGGCAAAAGAAGAAAAGGGCGGCAGAGGATGAGACGGTTGGATACCATCACTGATTCAATGGACATGAGTTTGAGCAAACTCTGAGAGATAGTGAGATAGTGAAGATAGTGAAGAACAGGGAGGATAGGGAAGATATCCTCCCAGGAAGGATAGGAAGATAGTGAAGGACAGGGAAGCCTGGTGTGCTGCAGTCCTTGGGGTCTCAGAGAGTCAGACCTGACTTAGCAACCGAAAAACACAACAGTGGTACTGAAGGAGCAGAAAAATCAAGGCAGACGCGGTCACTGGATTTGTCAAGATGCCGTTATTATGACTACAACTAAAACTTCAATGCAGTGGTGGGGTCAAAATGTATTAATGAAAGAAAATTTCTAGTGGATCATTTTCTTTTTTTTTCTTTATTTTTATTTTTTCATTGTAGTGGATCATTTTCATTGAGACACCTCCTCATGAACAGCTTTCCTTGCAGCCCAAGAAGGTTCTTGATAGGTTGCGATGGTGGATTTTCAGCAGGTCGCACTAGTAAGAAACTGAAGCAGCTTCTCTTTCATCCCGTGAGCCGCAGACGTGTCCTCTCCTGATCCTGGATCTCAGCCCAGGGCCAGCTTCCTGGGTGTTCAGCCTCAGCCTGAAGGCGTTCCCTCATTTGTGCTCATCCTCTGTCCTTTAGAGCCCTTACGCTTCTCATCAGTCATTCCTTCCTTACTCCAGTACCCTGCTATGGTCCAATCTTTCTTAAACGTTTCCCACTCAAATTATCATGTAATTCCTGTCTCCTGATTGGACACTAACTGAGAGAATTCTCTCCAATTCACAAATGAAACCCATGTCAGGAAGCAGCATTAAATTGTGTGAGATCAGACAGCTAGCAGGCCACTGGGATCTGGATATAAGCAGTGTGAATTCAGAGCTTATGCATTTAACCACTTGCAAACTGCCTTCCACAGGAAAATATAATGAATATATTGTGTTCTGTGAAGTAACCAATTGAGCAATTGGAAGCCTTTTTTTTTTTTTTTTTTTAAATCTGTTCTTAAGTTGGGCAGGGGGCGGGGAGGGTAAAGAATTTGCCTGCAATGCAGGAGACATAGGTTTGATCCCTGGGTTGGGAAGATTCCTTGGAGAAGGGAATGGTAATCCACTCCAATATTCTTGCCTGGAGAATTCCATGGACAGAGGAGCCTGGAGGGCTACAGTCCATGGGGTTGCAAAGAGTCAGATATGACCTGGTGACTAATGCTTTCACTTTTCAACTTGGGGTTGACATCTAAGCCAGTATGTACATATGTTAGAACTGCTGATTCCATAGCTTTTCACCGCATATATTCTGAATTGCTCCTTGCCATGATTCTTTATCTTTTCAGTGGAAAGTGAAAGTGAAGTTGCTCAGTCATGTCCGACTCTTTGCAACCCCATGAACTGGGGCCTACCAGGATCCTCCATCCATGGGATTTTCCAGGCAAGAGTACTGGAGTGGGGGGTTGCCGTTTCCTTCTCCAGGGGATCTTCCTGACCCGGGATTGAACTCATGTTTCCTGCATTGTAGGCAGATGCTTTACCATCTGAGCCACCAAGGTATTATTAAAGCATTTAAAATCTTGACTTAGATATTAAGCCCCCTAATCATGTTAATTTCTCTGCCTAACTCATCTCTGGTTTTATTATATAAATAAATACTCTGTGGAAAAATTTTCTGTGGATGTATCATTTCCCACATACATATCACATCTACACAGGTGTCATATAACTTTTTGAGCATTTGCTCAGATCATACTTAAAGTTAGCCAGGTTTCCAACGGTGAAATCTTGGAACAGAGATGATGTGTTAATTGTGACTTTTTAATGTATTATTATTATTATTTTGCATTTGTAATGTGAAAACATGCTAAATATTTAAAAGAATCAGAATGACAGGGTGAAAACTCAGATTTACTGAAGGTAATGGTTACTGAGAGACAGCGAGGATATCCCTCTGTGTTAGGAACAAATACTCTTGATTTCATCCTCAGCCTTTCTGGAACTGCTTCGTCGCAAAGGTAAAGACTAGAGAATTTAGGCTTCCTCTGTTTCCTAGTGTTCATTGCCCTTTATCTTTGATTTTTCCAAAACATTGAAGAAATACTGAGCTTAATATTAAAATATATTGAGTTATATCAATTACCTCTTCCACTTTCAAGAATAACAACACAGAATAAAAAAAAAAAAAAAAACCAAAAAACCAAAAACAAGCCATACATAAAAAAATACAGTCTCATTCCTGTAATTTATAGCTATGCGTACCTATTCAGGAAAATTACGGGTTTTTTTTTTTTTTTCAATTAAAATCAAAATAACTTACTAGCTTGAAAAGAAATTACTGAATTCCAAACTTGACCACAGAAAAGAATGAGTGAGTTGGCAGAGTTCCCACCTGAAGACCAAGGAAACCCTGTATCTTCCAGTGTGTGAGCTGCCTCTGCCTTTCCTGTGGTTACCATCATCGCACCCCCAATGCGGCAACTGTGGATTTCTGAAAAGGTTTTCATTTGTTAAAACGAACCCCTGTCCATTTCCAAGAAGCAAGTACCTATTTTGTTCTTCCTCTCAGAGAAGGAGGATGGAAGTCAAAGCAGGAGTGCTCCTGGAGACTTTAAGGGCCCGGTGGAGTGGACTTCCAGATGTTTAAGCTGGATGTAGAAAAGGCAGAGGAGCCAGAGATCAAATTGCCCAAGTCCGCTGGATCATTGAAAAAGCAAGAGAGTGAAACATCCAGAAACACATCTACTTCTGCTTTATTGACTTTGCCAAAGCCTTTGACTGTGTGGATCACAATAAACTGTGGGAAATACTGAAAGAGATGGGAATACCAGACCACCTGACCTGCCTCCTGAGAAAGCTGTATGCAGGTCAAGAAGCAACAGTTAGAACTGGACATGGAACAACAGACTGGTTCCAAATAGGAAAAGGAGTATGCCAAGGCTATATATTGTCACCCTGCTTATTTAAATTTTATGCAAAGTATATCATGAGAAATGCTGGGCTGGATGAAGCACAAGCTAGAATAAAGATTGCCAGGAGAAATATCAATAACCTCAGATATTCAGATGACACTACACTTATGGCAGAAAGTGAAGAACTAAAGAATCTCTTGATGAAAGTGAAAGAGGAGAGAGAAAAAGTTTGCTTAAAGCTCAACATTCAGAAAACAAAGATCATGGTATCCAGTCCCATGACTTCATGGCAAATAGATGGGGAAACAGTGGAAACAGTGGCAGACTTTATTTTTTGGCCTCTGAAATCACTGCAGATGGTGACTGCAGCCATGAAATTAAAAGACACTTGCTCCATGGAAGGAAAGTTATGACCAACCTAGACAGCATATTAAAAAGCAGAGACATTACTTTGCCAGCAAAGTTTGGTCTAGTCAAAGCTATGGTTTTTCTAGTGGTCATGTATGGATGTGAGAATTGGACTATAAAGAAAGCTGAGTGCCAAAGAGTTGATGCTTTTGAACTGTGGTGTTGGAGAAGACTCTTGAGAGCCCCTTGGACTGCAAGGAGATCCAACCAGTCTATCCTAAAGAGATGAGTCCTGGGTGTTCATTGGAAGGGCTGATGCTGAAGCTGAGACTCTAATACTTTGGCCACCTGATGCGAAGAGCTGACTCATTTGAAAAGACCCTGATGCTGGGAAAGATAGAAGGCAGGAGGAGAAGAGGACACCAGAGGATGAGATGGTTGGATAGCATCACTGACTCGATGGACATGAGTTTGAGTGAACTCCAATTATTGATGATAGACAGGAAGCCTGGCGTGGTGCAGTCCATGGGGTCACAAAGAGTCGGACATGACTGAGCGACTGAACTGATGGAGTGGAGGTGTCCCCTCTGACCTTTCTACCCCTCTTTTGTTCTTCAACAGAAAGAGTCCACAAAGGCAGCTGGGGAGATTCCACAAAGCAGAGCTGACTTGCGTCTCCAGGTTAGCTGTATGTGATATCAGAAACAGAATCCCACGGTCAGTAGACCATAATGAGTGTAACCGTTCTGAATATAATTTGAGGAGATGTTGGTTTTGTTGGGTGTGCGTGTGTGTTTCTGAACATATGTTTTTATGTGGGTGTCAAGTGTGTGTGTTATGAATTAGTTTATGTTTCCATAAATACAAAATGAGGTATGCTTCAGTCATGGGTCACCTATGTACTGGTAATTTTGATTGTTTTCTTAACTGTACCCAAAGGATATCACTTTTATTCATTTTCCCATGAATAAACTCATATAAGTGATATGAGAGGTTTTTTTTTTTTTTCATTTTGTCTTTTTTCAGTTAATTTTAACTTCATTATTAAGATGAATTGTAATGATGTTTAAAACCCTAGAGGCAAGCTGGCTTCATTTGATTTCTTCTTGTAGATGAAAAAAAAAAAAAAAACCAAAACCTGTTAGCAGTTCCAATCTTCTGTGAAATGTGCCCTGTGCTTTGTGCTTACATTTTTAATGTGCCTTTCAAAATAGAATTGATTTGGTTCTTTCTTTTAAAATATAAAACAATAAATATTTTATAAGGGAAGGGATATATTTTTTCTCTTTTTGGGGGTATAAGCAACTGAACAAGTAAAAATAATCTCACCCTATTAACCAGTTGAAAGCAAACAATGCTGTTTTTAGTCTGAGCTTCCAAAAAATATTTAGCTCAGGATGCAACCTGTTTGGCAGGTGCTGTCTCAGGAGGTTTTGCCCTGGCACACTGTGAAGTCTGTCCCCGGCTCGGGCCTCTGTTCTCCCCAACAAGAGGAGGGCCAAGCAACACAGAGGATTTGGAATGCACTCAAAGGGATTCATTCAAGTGGATAAATCATAGATGTATCGTGTCATGATTTCTGGTGGAAAGCAGGTGCCCTTATCTGGAGAAAAATGACACGTTTCATGCATTATGCAGCTTTCTGTGAAGGTGAAAGTGAAGTCGCTCTGTCGCTCAGTCGTGTCCGACTCTTTGTGGCCCCGTGGACTGCAGCCCACCAGGCTCCTCCATGCATGGGATTCCCCAGGCAAGAGTACTGGAGTGGGTGCCACTGCCTTCTCCAGGGGATCTTCCCGACCCAGGGATCGGACCCGGGTCTCCCGCCTTGCAGGCAGACCCTCTAACCCCTGAGCCTCCAGGGAAGCCCTCCTGCTGCTTCTGTAATACGAGCTTATTTCATGTGTAGAAGGCGGCCAGTCTCTGCCAAGCTCCCTGCTCAGGCTTTGGGCATGGAGACAGGGTTACCCAGACGTGACTGCCCGTGTTCTGCAGAGCTTGGCTGCCTCCATTCACTTCTGTAATGCACGTGTTGAGCACCTTCTGTATACCTTATGTTGTTGGAGACGAAAACGTGCATTAAGCACAGACCCTGCCCTCAGTGAACCTGAGGTCTATAGAGATGGGGACCTGGGCACTGTCTATCCTCAGAGGAGCAGAGAGGAAGGAGGAAGAGGAGAAGGACAGGCAAAAGCGAGGGTGGTGAGGAGAGGAAGGCGGTGTGCGAGAGCTGCGGGACCCCTGGGCAGGGGGCCTGACTGGCTCTCCTCTGCAGACAGCACTGGCTGGCGCAGGAGCTGACTTTTTTCTGCATTAGAGTTTAATCTCGCTGAATTTCGGGAAACGGGCGTGTGTGGTGGCTGCTGCTGCTTCACCCCTTCTCTCTCATTAGGACCGTGACTTTTGTGAACCGAAGGGGCCCCTCACCCATCCTTTTGGTAACAATCCTGAACCTGCCTTGCCAGTCTAATTATTAGCAAATTGCTCTTGCTAGATCAATGGGCATGCTTTCAAGTCTAATAAGAATGAAGGAAAAGTGTTCAAAGCTGGAGATATTTTTAGTCCGACAGAGAGATTGATTTTCTATGAGATCCTGAATTGACTTAAAAAAAAAAAAAACTTCTTTTAAACTCCAGCTAACATTTCAAGTTTGCAACTCACCATATGCAGGAATGTTTCCTTGGATACCCCTCCATTCCCACTAGTTTCTCATCATTTCTCTTGCTTGGGAACTCATTCATGCTTTCTTGGTAAATGTAACATCCTACTGTTATCAACTTTTGCTATATATGTATATATATATTTTAAGTGCAACTCAGATGCTTAAAACCATAAGTAGGTATCATGATTCTGTACGCTGGCTACACTTTCTGGCATGTAATTGATCATCTGGGGCTAAACTGGCCTCATTCAGGTGCTTGGGAATTCCACTGGGGAGCTGGGAGGGCTGGGGCCTCTCCCTGTGGCTTCTCGTGTTTTGGAGGCAGTGTGGGTCCCATAGCGTGCAAGAAGGGGCGATCCTGAATGCACACTTATCAAGATTCTCCTCCCAGCTCACTGGCTGGGATCCCATTAACTGAAGCAAGGCAGAAGACCATATTCAGATTCCAGAGTTGGAGCAAAAGATGGCACCGCTTGGGAGAAGAGACGGCAGCCACACTGCCAAAGGCAGAAAGATGAGGCCGCCACTATACTCTGCTTTACCAGTTCACCCGAGGGGTCAGCAGGAGGGCGTCTCACAGAGGACAGTATTAGGGGAGGGCGTTCCTGTGCCTGGTTGTTGCTGTTATTCCATCAAGAAGTCATGTCCCGCTCACTGCGACCCCACAGACTGCAGCACACCAGCTTTCCTGCCTTTCACTATCTCCTGGAGTTTCCTCAAACTCACGCCCCTCGTGTCGATGATGCCATCCAACCATTTTATCCTCTTTTGCCCCTGTTTCCTCTTGCCCTCAATCTTTGCCAGCTCCGGATCTTTTCCAATGAGATGACTCTTCACATCAGGTGGCCAAAGTATTGGAGCTTAAGCTACAGCATCAGTCTTTCCAATGAATATTCAGGGTTGATATCCTTTAGCATTGACTGGTTTGATCTCCTTGCAGTCCAAGGGACTCTCAAGGGTCTTCTCCAGTGCAACAGTTTGAAAGCATGAACTCTTCAGTGCTCAGACTTCTTTCTGAGCCAACTCTCACATCCATACATGACTACTGGAAAAACCACAACTTTGACTAGATGGACATGTGTTGGCAAAGTAATGTCTCTGCTCTTTAATATGCTGTCTAGGTTGGTCATCACCTTCCTTTCAAAGAGCAAGCATCCTTTAATTTCATGGCTGCAGTCACCATCTCCAGTAATTTTGGAGTCCAAGAAAATAAAATCTGTCACTATTTCTACTTTTTCCCTATCTATTTCCCATGAAGTGATGGGACCAGATGCCATGATCTTTGTTGAATGTTGAGTATTAGCCAATTTTTTCACTCTTCTTTCACTTACCTAAAGAGCCTCTTTAGTTTCTCTTCGCTTTCTGCCAGAAGGGTGGTGTTATCTGCATATCTGAGATTATTGCTATTTCTCCCGGCAATCTTGATTCCAGCTTGTACTTCATCCAGCCTGGAATTTCCCATGAAGTACTCTGCATATAAGTTAAATAAACAGGTGACAGTATAAAGCCTTGATGTACTCCTTTCCCAATTTGGAACCAATCTGTTGTTCCATGTCTGGTTTTAATTGTTGCTTCTTGACCTGCATACAGATTTCTCAGGTGTGTCAGGTCAGGTGGTCTGGTGTCCCCATCTTTTAAAACATTTTCCAAAGTCTGTTGTGATCCACACCAAGTCTTCAGCATAGTCAATAAAGCAGAAACAGATGCTTTTTGGAACCCTTTTGCTTTCTCTATGATCCAGCGGATGTTGGCAATTTGATCCCTGATTCCTCTGCCTTTTCTAAATTCGGCTTGAACATCTGGAAGTTCTCGGTTCACATATTGCTGAAGCCTCTCTTGAAGGGCTTTGAGCATGACAGCGGTGCATTTCCTCTTGTGCCTCAAAGGGCGCCCAGTGTGGATGGATTTCCTTGAAGCTCAGCTCCACTGCAAGCCTCTTCATTCTGCAATTCCTCACTCCCTGAACCTTTAAAAACTGTACTAAGACCAGAGGTTGACAGAGGAACTCATAGCCGAGAGGGAGGCTCCAAAGCAAGAGTGGAGCTTAATAAGAAAAAAACAGGCACAGGATAAGATGAGCAGACAGAAGTTGATTTCATTCTGATGCTACTGACAGAAGCAGGGCAGAGTGCCCGGAGCAAGTCTGGATCCTCAGCCTCACTGACACAAACGGCAGAGGGTTTTAAATCCTGGGGGTGAGCTAGTGGAAAAGTACCGGAGCACACTTAGTTACTCCTGGGTTTGCAAAGGTTTTTTCTGTGGCTAGGCCGCCTGTGTTTGCCAACTGGCACCCACAGGTGTTGAGAGTTGACTGCTACCCTTCACAGAGACTGTGAGAGTAGGTCTCTTTATCCTTCAATGCTGACTTTTTCAAAATGCTTCATAAGTCCTTGAAAAAAGCATTTCCTGGATTGTAAAACTGGCAAGAGGCTGGAAAAGGATTTGCATGCAATTCAAAGTGGACGAGAAAGGATTTACAATGGCAAGTTTTCGAAAATAAATGCTCTCAGAAAGGTCAGACGTCTAGAGGGAGGAAGATGACTACGGTTAGTCAGGCTAAGGGGTTGGTTCAGACCATCCTGATCAAGCTGTCCAGAAGCAAAGCACCCTGTTAGACACCTCTGCACATGGCTGCCTGAGCTAGACATCATCCTCACATAATGACCATCAGAGAGAAGGATATTTTAAACAGATATTTTAATAACTATTCCAAAAAATTTTTTAAATTAATTTTATTTTTTTAGTTTGTTTTGCTTTACAATACTGTTTAGAGAAAAAGCTCTGTTTCTAGGAATGAATAGTCAGTGTCAGCTGAATGTTTCCCTAGGTCCCTACTCTGCATCTCTGACACAGTAATGTAATTGTAGTGAGTATCATTTACTCAAATACCCAGCAAAGGCCGGGTAGCTGATATGCATTCTATAGAAGAGGACAATTAGAGACATTGGATGAATTGCTTCAAGTTTTAAGATCCGTACAATGATGGGATTGAGACCAAATGTGTCTGACTACAAATGCCTTGCTGTTGTTCAGTCACTAAGTCATGTCCAACTCCGACCTCATGGACTGCAGCAAGCCAGGCTTCCCTGTCTTTCACATATTTCGCAGAGTTTGCTCAAACTCATATCCATCAAGTCGGTGATGCCATCCAACCATCTCATCCTCTGTCATCCCCTTCTCCTCCTGCCCTCAATCTTTCCCAGCATCAGGGTCTTTTCCAATGAATCAGTTCTTCACATCAGGTGGCCAAAGTACTGGAGCTTCAGCTTTAGCATCAGTCCTTCCAATGAATATTCAGGGTTGATTTCCTTTAGGATTGATTGATCTCCTTGCAGTCCTAAAATGCCTAGCTCCAAGAACTTCTCTAACAAGCTACCCTTGCATGAAATCTGGCCTTGGGTTACTTTAAGGGATGCTCAAACTCTGTCTTAAATATTCTTTAACTTCCTGTTTATTTCTCATTTTCCCCACAGTCTGGCATCTGTGCTTTCCAAACAGTCACCCTTATGCCATCTGGTCCTCTGCCGTATTGAAACCAGATCTCAGGTAAGGTCCTGATGTCTACCTTGCAAAGGTATTGGATCGGGTATCCTTTTAATTGGGAAAATGAAATGTTGATATCCTATGAAGGGAAATATAGTGGACAGTAGGGTGGATGAGGGAAGCATTGTTTGTTTACTTTTTTTTTTTTTTGGTTTCTGAACTAGTGGGGTGAGGAGGAGAAGGAGAAGGTGCCGTATCCATGGTGCCTGAAGCAGCGCAGCACAGCCAGCCATGTGTAGGTGATAGCCTCCCTAAGCTGGTTCTAGGGAAGCATTCACGTGCTCCGAGAAGCTGCGTTCCTATCAGTAGGAGAATATTCATTTTTTAACTTTCTTGATATAAGGAGATTTCTAAATTAAAAATTTCACAAGTACTGTTTTTTCCTTGTTGAAGTTGATTTCCCATCCAGTTTTAATGTTGTTAGTAGCAGGGTTATTCTAAAAACCATCCCTATAAAATAACTAGCCACCTCCCCAGAAACTGCTAGGACATCCCCTCACTCTCTAAAAATTCTGTTCATGCCGTTCTGACTGCTGTGCAATTAACAGTTCGTTAGTTCCTGTGAGCAGTGGAAAGAATGAACAGTGAAGGTGATGTAAATGTTTCTCATGCTCGTTGTTTTAGGACTGGGAAAGCCAAGGGCTAATCTGTTAGTTAGGACAGGGAAGGAAGCAAGATCCTTCTCCCCTCCTTTAATGCCCCCATAAGTTATTTCTGAAATAAATGGCCCATAAATTATAGGCCAGGTTCCGTTTATGGTTGGTGACACAGAGGAAGCACTGTAGAACTGAGGACTAGCTTCTCAGTTTGGGGTAAACCATCAGAGGGTTCGCTCTCCAGGGGGCGGAGATGTTGGCTCCACCCTAACTGTCTCAGCTGGCGAGTCTGTTTGGCCCCCAGGAAGGGGGCCAGATCACAAATGTGAACACTACCCTTCTCAGCTTAAATTGAGAAAATGCTTCTCCAGTGCTTTGTGCAAGGCAGAGGCTGAACGACTCGCTGCCATTGCAGCCCACCTCCAAAGTCCCCAGCCGCAGACACTGTCCACCTGCAACTTCCAGGATTGTGGTGGTGGTTGTTTTAAGCCCCAACATTTCCCCATGTGTGGAGAATTTGGTTGCAGTGAGCAGCAAATCACTCAGTAACTTTCCATTGGGAACTCCACCAGACAGTGAAGTAGGTCCAAGGATACTACTTTTAGAGTTTCAGTTGGGTTCACCTCCTTCAGCGTGTAGTAAGAATATCGCGATTAGAAATGCTCCAGAGCAGGAAGAAAGGGGCCTTCACTTACCCCTGGGCGTTTCAGAACTCGGATTCGGACTCGGGCACATTGCTGAGTCCTCTCGAGCTGGTCTTCATGGGGACATCACCAGGCCGCGGGCGCCGAGGCCGGCCCGCGGGGGCGCCGGGGAGGCCGGGTCCGGCCCACGGGGGGCGCTTTCTGAGAAGGCCGTTCACTCCGGGCACTGGGCCGCAGACTCACCACCCTCTGTGGGCAGCTGGGGCCCTTCCTCTCCACCAGGAGATTGGCTTCAGACCTGGTTCCTTCACCACCGCGAGTTGTGCGAAGCGGTGTTCAGCGTGAATTAACTTCTGCTGCTGGGCATGTGGAGGTACAGAAAGTGATCCGAGACTGTACTCTAGAAAACCCCAGACGCACAGGCTGGGACTCAGTGTGTGACGTGACCAGCTGGGTACCATTCTTATTAGGCGACAAGAGTCTCCCCAAACCCCCACCTAAACTGTTGATTGTTACAGACCCTCATGACAGCAGGAATGGGAGTTTCACTGAAGGACCAAGTATTTAACCTGTCAAAACATTGATTTTATATCAGCTGTTAACACTTTGCCTATCATATACAATCCATCTGCGTAAAGGGCTTAATAGTAAAATTGATGGGCTCAACATCGTAATCAGGTCAGTAAACTGTCTGATTTACTGAGATGATCCAGTACTTTGGCCCCTGATCCAAAGAGCTGACTCCCTGGAAAAGACCCTGATGCTGGGAGGGATTGAAGGCCGGAGGAGAAGGGAACAACAGAGGACGAGATGGCTGGATGGCATCACCGACTCGATGGACATGAGTTTGAAGCAAGCTCCAAATTGGTGATGGACAGGGAGGCCTGGCAGGCTGCAGTCCATGGGGTCACAGAGTCAGACACGACTGAGAGACTGAACATGTCAAATAGTCACACACTAGGTAAAGGGCCTCTTGATGACAGTGAGAGAGGAGAGTGAAAAAGCTGGTTTAAAGCCAACGTTCAGAAAACTAAGGTCATGGCATCTGGTCCCATCACTTCAAGGCAAATAGATGGGGAAACAGTGTCAGACTTTATTTTTGGGGGCTCTAAAACCACTGCAGATGGTGATTGCAGCCATGAATTAAAAGATGCTTACTCCTTGGAAGAAAAGTTATGACCAACCTAGACAGGATATTAAAAAGCAGAGACATTGCTTTGCCAACAAAAGTCCATCTAATCAAGGCTATGGCTTTTCCAGTAGTCATGTATGGATGTGAGAGTTGGACTGTGAAGAAAGCTGAGCAGCGAAGAATTGGTGCTTTTGAACTCTGGTGTTGGAGAAGACTCTTGAGAGTCTCTTGGACTGCAAGGAGATCCAGCCAGTCCATTCTAAAGGAATCAGTCCTGGGTGTTCACTGGAAGGACTGATGCTAAAGCTGAAACTCTAATACTTTGGCCACCTCATGCAAAGAGTTGACTCATTGGAAAAGACCCTGATGCTAGGAGGGACTAGGGGCAGGAGGAGAAGGGGATGAAAGAGGATGAGATGGCTGGATGGCATCACTGACTTGATGGACATGAGTTTGGGTAAACTTCAGGAGTTGGTGATGGACAGGGAGGCCTGGCGTGCTGTGATTCATGGGGTCGCAGAGTCGGACATGACTGAGCGACTGAACTGAACTGAGGTAAGCCTGCTGGACATTTGGGACATTTAGGTGTCCCAAACACTCATTAGACTCAGTGTGTCCCAGATGAAATTTATTAATCCTGCCAAGTAGAATTTCGACTCACTATTCTACCAGTATTTCTTTAGAAATTCAAAAGAACCAAGATTTCTAAAAAGTAATTTAGTAATTGCCTCACATCTGAGGGGTAGAAAGATACATTTTAAGTTCAGGGGCAGGACAGCGTTATCCCTGTTCCCAGTTTTATAAGAGGACTAGACCTGATTTCCTACTATATTCAAAGAAACCCTGTGACTCCTGACTTAGAATAGATATAAATGCCTTTAGTTAAGAAATAGCATTTCTAATTCCCCTTTGTCCTAACCTTTTCATATCACCTCCTTCAAACCTCATCCTAGACCTTAGGAACAGCAATCTGGCTCCCGGAGATTTTTGAAAAATTAAACGTAGTTGCCCGGAATTCTGTGTGTCTGAAATATTTTTCTATGAAGAGCTGATGGAGAGTGGATCTGTTTTGCTTGTATCTGTTTTGCTAGAATTGCCACTTTACATGGAAGCACCAACAGGCACTCAGAGAATCACTGAGTTCCAGGCAAACTCCTCCCTGCCCTCACTGTGTAGTCATCATCAGTGATAGAGTCCATTTGTGGATTCATTGGAAAAGACTCTGATGCTGGGAGGGATTGGGGGCAGGAGGAAAAGGGGACGGCAGAGGATGAGATGGCTGGATGGCATCACTGACTCGATGGACGTGAGTCTGAGTGAAGTCCGGGAGTTGGTGATGGACAGGGAGGCCTGGCGTGCTGCAATTCATGGGGTCGCAAAGAGTCGGACATGACTGAGTGACTGAACTGAACTGAATTGAACTGAACTGAGTCAGAGTAGTGACTGGCATGAAGTCCTATACAGGCATGAAAAGCAAAAAATGACTAACGGTAATCACATTTGAAATATTGACTCATCCATTAATATTACCTGCTAAAATCAACTTTATTGAAGAATAATATACTCAACAAAATGGAGTTCAATGAGTTTTTAACTCATTGAGTCCCCATACTAATTAAGATAAGGAATGTTTTTACCACACCCTCCATTTCCCTCAGGCTCCATGTGAATTTGCTAGGATTTTCATAACAAAGCATGACAAGCTGAATGGCTTAAACAATAGAACCTATTGTCTTGCGGTTCTGGTGGCTAGGAATCTGAGATAAGGTCTTAGAAGTGTCTGTTCCCTCTAAAGGCTGTAAGGAAGAATCCACGGCTTGTCTCTCTGCTAGCTTCTGCTGGCTTGCTGCATTCTTTGGTAGTTTTGGTTTGTAGTGAATCACCTGATCTCTGCCTTAATCTTCACATGCCATTCTCTCTGCGCCTGATTCCCTATTTTATAAGGACATGGGTCATAGTGCATGAGAGTCTAATAGTCTCATCTTGACTACATTTGCAGAGACCTTATTTCCAAGCAGGGTCTGACACAGTGGAGTTAAAAGCTAAGTACGTCTTTCAGCATCACTCCTCTTTTCCTAAGAGCGTGGCCCAATGCACCCCATGAACAAGAATCCCTGTTCAGTGATAGAAATGTTCAAGCAGAGTCAGGACATGTTAATTGCATGAACAGGTTGTTCACATTTCCCTGTCACCTGGGTCAAGAAACATTCATGGTTTCAGTGTGATTTCCTTCATCAGCCAACAGAGTTCAATATGTAACTGCTTGACAAGCCTGACTCGTCACTGTTTCTCACCTGTGCAGTCTTAGCATCTGCTGGGTTAAAGGCCCTCATTTCCAGGGGTGATGGAAAGGTGCAGTCGTGGGCCATTAAACTTGAACCTATGACTCCTACTTGGACATTGTGGAATCCTCGTGCTGGTGAACCAGTAAAGAAAGGAAATACCCAACTAGTGGGGGAAATTCATCTTAATGCCGGTGAGCTGTATCATTATGTCCCAGTGAGGATCTGGAATTATCACTACACCAATAGGGATATAAAGAAGGAGGTCTAAAACGCAAGAAACTCACCGAGTCATCTTATGATGCCTTCAAACTCAGTGATAATCACACATTGAAAATCACAGCAGTCGTAACACCAGGGAAAAGCACTTGAGGACTCTGAAGCCTCAGGGTTGACGGTCTGGGTCACCTTACCAGGCAAGCGAGTTAGAGCAACCGCTGATCCAGTTGAGGGCTGCTTAAGGGCCAGACAATCCGGAACGAGTAGTGAAAGAGCGAAGGGAAACGATGGCACGTGTGCACTCGCTTTGTGCTCTGACTTTGGGGTGAGCGTGGGCAGAGACTCCCGGAAACTGGTGAGACCTAGAGGGCCCGGCTGAGCGGAGCCGCTCTCTCCCCATTCCTGCCCGTCTTCGCCCCATCGTTCTTCTTCCATTGCTTTCTGTGAACCTCCTGCTGGGCTCTGCGCTGGTTTATATCCACTGCCAGACCCTCATACCAGGACTGACAGGTTATTTGGAAAGATTCTGAATCTTTGTCAGTTTTTAAACTTATGAAATATATGAGGCTCATAGAGAGTGATATTGCAAACATCCACTATACCCACCAGCTCTGTTGAATCCACTTCTTAATGCTTCCCAGAGCTGCTGTGTGCTCTGCTCCGAGATAGCTACCCAGCCAGAAGCGGTGTGTGTCATCTCCACATGTGTCCACAAATGGTGTGTAGCTCACGTGCTTTAACAAATACATATATGGTATATATGTTTCTAATTTTTTTTTGGCTCCACTGTGCATCTTGGGAGATCTTAGTTCCCAGTCAGGGCTGGAATGTGGGCCCTCTGCAGTGGAAGTGTGCAGCCCTAACCACTGGACTTCCAGGGAATCTCCTGTAATTCATTTTTTGTTCAATGTGATTTTGAGATATGTTTTTGTTGATTAGCCTAGATTATTTTAAAGTCCAGAGAGTGGTGACTTTTTTTGGGGGGGGGGGGTGGAGCATTATTTTAATTTTCACCAAGAGTGTCATCAACTCTCCCTGTAACTAGAATATTTCATTCTTATTAGCAGAGGTCCTCGTGATTCTGGAACAAAAGAGATTCATAAGAGATTATTTAAGCCTAAGATACACATCAGAGAATGAGTGATAGAAGAAGGCCTGGCTTTCTCTTCTGTGCACTGCTGTGGGGCTGGGGTTCAAGAACATTCTCCTGAATTTCAGGTTTGCAAGAAAATAATTCCAGGTGAAGACCAGAACTTTCAGCAGAAGATATTGACTCTGTTCCCCAACTGCTTGCCAATGATTATTGAAGATAAGTTAGTTCTGCCAGATTTTGTCTTCTTTTTCCAAGATAATTTCCCATTCTTGTTGCTAGGAAGTATATTGTATTGAGAAGCAGTAAAAAAAAAAAAAGAAAAAAGATGAACAAAGCTTCATTGGGAAATCACTCTAAAATTCTTACGGAGAGCTACCACAGTAACTGAGAAGGATCAATAGACCCACCACTAACATCGAACAACAGCACCTCTATTAAACATAACAACTGTGCCATGGCACTGCTGGGCTGTATTCTTTCTTTCCTCTTAAAAGAAACTCGTGTTAAAACAGAGTTTTAGAAGTCCAACCAAGTCCTGATAAACACAGCTACTCTCCAGAAACTTAGCATCCATGTCAGTGTTTGAGGTTTTAGTTTTTCTTCCCTAGCTTAGTACCAAAAGCCGCCTCTACACTGCTGCTGCTGCTAACTCGCCTCAGTCGTGTCCGACTCTGTGACCCCATAGACGGCAGCCCGCCAGGCTCCCCCGTCCCTGGGGTTCTCCAGGCAAGAACACTGGAGCGGGGTGCCATTGCTTAGTACCAAAAGCCGCCTCTATAGCTGCTCTCATGACCTTTATTACTCTCCCAAGAAAGTCTGTCTGGGGGCCTCAGGGCGCGTGGTGGCCAGAACGTTGCTGCTCTCGCGTATAGCCCAGTGCCCTTCTGGTTCGGTGTCAGGCATTACCGAATACATTCATTCTGTCACATCACGCAGCAATGAACAATAAACCGGGGCAAGTTCAGATGCAGACAGAGTAGAATGAAAGAAGCTAGTAGAGTGTCACGGAGCTTTGCTTGCTTATTTTATATTCGTACTATCGCACGAAGGAGGCCGAGAAAAACATTCTCAGCGTCAAGTGAACTGGACTCCGGGAGTCGGAGTGTTACTGATGCCGTGTAAAGAGGGCATCCGCTCTGCGCTCTGTGCTGAGAGGTGTAGGTGTGAGCTAGCCTGTGTTTTCTGGTTCATAGATCTCTAGATTAAGACTGGTTTCATCCAAAGGTCTGCGTCTGGACATGATGTAAATCACAAGACTCTTTCCATATCGTCTTCTTTCACTTTGGTGATAACGCGTTTACATTTCTCCCATCCCTCTTTATGGCTTGATAACTTCTTTCTTTTTAACATGGAATAATATTCCGTCGTCTGGGTGCAGCACAGTTTATTTATCTGTCCACTACAGAAGGACATCTGGGTTGCTTCCGAGTTTTTACAATTATGAATAAGCTGCTATAAACGTCTGTGTGCAGGTTTTTGTGGACCCGAATTTTCAATTTCTCTGGATAAATGCCAAAAAATGTAATTTCAGGATCTAATGGTATGTTTTGTTTTGTTTTGTTTTGTTTTGTTAGAAAGTGTGTGAGTGGTTTCCAAAGTGGCTGTACCATTTCCCACTCTCATCAGCAGTGAACGAGAGCTCTCTTGTTCCACATCCTCATCGGAATCTGGGGTTGCCCAGTGTTCTGGATTTTGACTCTTCTAGTAGGCATATGATTAAATCTCATTTTAATTTGCATTCCCCTGATGACATGTTTGTTTTTGGGGGCTCCAAAATCCCTGCAGATGGTGATTACAGCCATGAAATTAAAAGATGCTTACTCTTTTGAAGGAAAGTTATGACCAACCTAGATTAAAAAGCAGAGACATTACTTTGCCAACAAAGGTCTCTCTAATCAAGGCTATGGTTTTTCCTGTGGTCATTTATGAATGTGAGAGTTGGACTGTGAAGAAAGCTGAGCACCAAAGAATCGATGCTTTTGAACTATGGTGTTGGAGAAGACTCTTGAGAGTCCCCTGGATGCAAGGAGATCCAACCAGTCCATCCTAAAGGAGACCAGTCCTGGGTGTTCATTGGAAGGACTGATGTTGAAGCTGAATCTCCAATACTTTGACCACCTGATGCAAACAGTTGACTCACTGGAAAAGACCCTGATGCTGAGAGGGACTGGGGGCAGGAGGAGAAGGGGATGACAGAGGATGAGATGGCTGGATGGCATCACTGACTCGATGGGCGTGAGTCTGAGTGAACTCCAGGAGTTGGTGATGGACAGGGAGGCCTGGCGTGCTGTGATTCATGGGGTCGCAAAGAGTCGGACACGACTGAACGACTGAACTGAACTGATGACATGGGACACGGAGCATCTTTTGTAGGCTCGCTTGCCCTCTTTTTGTGACTATGTTGTCGTCTTGAAAGGAATCTTATATTTTAAAACTGTTGACCTACGCACATTTAGAACTACTGAGCTAGGTAACACTACAGAGATATTAGAATTAGAGACGTTGCCCATGTCTCAGTTACTTAATTCATGGGTCAGGAAGGTGCCAGTGTTAGAGAGATGAGAGGGTGTGTGTGGTGGATGGCTGATCATGTACCCGAGACACGCCGAGTCCTCTCCCACAGCCGTGGTGGCTGCAGGCTTACTGTTACCTCAGTCCTCCTGGCAGGAAGTCGCTTGGCCACATGGAGGGAAGGGGTAGAAATCCTGCTTGGGTTGGGTTGGCCAAAAAGTTCGTTCATATAAATAAAGTACACGCTTTTTATTTTACAAATAAATTTATCGAACAACGTATTCACTAACCGAATGAGCTTTCTGGCTAACCCAATATAACAGCATAAGGACATTCTGAAGAAGTGCATCACTATTTCCATGAGAAACGCTTATTTTCTGCCATAGAAAATTTCACTTTGAAGTTGCTAAAGGCTCCATCAGTTTTGCCTAGGGGCTACAGGGCCCGCCCTTGCCCCTGAGAACTGGATGTTAAAAGCTCAGATCCTGGCAGTGACGCCAGTGGAAGGTGGGGAGCAGAAAGTGCATATAACTTCTGAAGAGGGAGAAAGACTAGGAATGAGCAGCGATTCATAAATTTCCAGCTGAGACTGAATTTAATGAGCTGAGAGGAAATTTGACTGAAAAGTAAGTTTTGCACCAAGCTCTAAATGCTCAGGTTTTAGTACCAGCTAGTAGCATTGGGATAGAGTAATGTTTTCAAAATGTTACCGTGCGTTCCTCCTCCCTTTCAGGCAGATAATAGCCTGGACACATTGCCACCGGGAAGAAATGCAGAGAGAAGGCCCATCAATGTTAAGTCTTTTTCTGAATTCTGGGTTCAAAAATCCTCGGGCTTTAAGGTAGCATGGACAAAAGTATTCTCAGTAAATGTGTACTAGGGAGCCAGAAGTTTAAGGAAAGAGGGTCCGCTCCTGAAGATTTAAGGGCAAATCCCAGTTAAAGGGAAGGAAGGTCTGGAGGGGGACTGCTGGGGCCAGGGTCCTGAGGGCCCCCAAAGAGGTGCGCTGGGGTCACCGGAGCCGCTCCCTCGTCTCCGGTCTGTCCAGACTCTTATTCCGTCCCGCGTCTCCTCTGCTTGCGGAAGCAGTGGGATTGCCATCTCTCAGTTCTCTTCAGACCAGATACTGAGGACTTCTGCTGACACACGCAGTGTGAGCAGGGGGATGTGGGTGCCTTTAAGGGTCACGGTGTCACTGGCCACCTTCCCACCGGGGTGGTATTCATCGGAGCAAAGATGAAGCCTGCCTCCTCCTGAGCCCAAGCCCGAGGACGGGGCTTCCCTCACAGCCTGTGTAGGACGCAGAGGGACTGGGAGACTGACGTCTGTTACCTTGGCAGTCGCAAGTCGGGAGGGGCGCACGCGCACACGTGTGTGTGTGTGTGAGTGTGTGAGTGTGACTTCATCAGGCCTTGAAAACAGAGCCTCAGGTTGCTCTCATGAATCTAGCTGCTGCAGGGCCCAGACTCTGAGGTCGGGTTTCCTGGGCTGGAACACTCCCGGCCCCCGACCACCTGTGCAGTCCTGGGCAAGTTAATTGTCTTTCTGCACCCGAATTTCCTTACTTGGAAGCAAAATAAATTACCCTTAAATGGGAGGAAGAATAGCTTTCTGCATAGTGCTGCTGAGGAGTAAACAAGTTAACATTTGTCGAGCACTAAGAGCAGCTTTCGGCACACAGATAACGCATGAATGTTAGTTCTCTCTTTCTTACCACGCCCTTCCCATGTCAGGCCTTCCCTAAGAGATAATCCATCACAAAAAAATGAGCAAGATATTAACCTCCAAGGATTTTAAATGGTGGCTTAATTTTGAAGTCTTAAAAATGTTATCAAACGAGAGCCTTATTGAGAATAATAGATAGCCTGCTTTCCTGATACCTGTTTAGCTGTATTGATTGCAGTTACGTCTGTGGCCCTGTAAGGTAACTGGGCTTTTAATATTGCCCAACTTCCAATAACTGGTTTCATGTGAGTTCCCCTCCCCAATTATGCTCTTTCTTCCCCCTTCCCCAGGGAAGGGGCTGCCAAACATTCAGGAAGAGAGCTAACTAATTAGCTTTTAAACTTGGTTTCATCTTCTTACCCACAGTGAATCTGGAAACCTCTCTGTGCTATCTGGGTGAGTGCTGCAGGCTTTAAAGCCATCTTTGAATATATTCGCTGGATTTTAAAGACAAAAATCTCCCTGGAACTTTTAACCATGGGCACCGCTTTCGCTTTTCTGAGTGGCTGCTCTCTGAACTTATCTGAAGCTGCCGTTAGAGGTGGTTGAGCCATATTTCCAAAGATTCAAGTTCTGTGCTGGACCATTAAGCCTTTGAGGGCCAAGAAAAACCACAAAGGATTGCTGATGTCGGGACTGAGGGAGAAACAAGCTTTGAAATATAGGAGAGGGACAAAAGCAAAGCCTCTACAGGTATGTCATTCCCAACCAGATAAAAAAACCTGCTGGACAATAAAGGCGTGCTTTGCAAAGCTACTGCCGGTGAGGTGAAAGACTGAGGAGGGGAGGGTCAGAGAAAATGGGATAAACGTCCCTACAGGTATATTTAAACCTAGACCTGGTGTTTAATTACAGTATTACCACAAAATCCTTTCCAGTCCATGTCGGTGACCAAAAAGGGGCAGAGGGACAAGACCTCACAGGGAGACTTTCTAGGGGATCCGGAACACAAGAGCCCTGCTCTCTGTTTAGAAGTCTCCCCAAACCCTCGATCCTAACCACAGCTTCCGTCTGCACGGCTCGTCAAAAGATCGCAGGTTTCAGCTCTTCCTCCAGGTTCCTGACGAGAACATTCAACCAGAAGTAAGGCCACTGGCAACGTGATTCAGGCTTGACTGGGTTCTTAAGGTTGTTTCCCAGGGGTATTTATAAGAGAAATGTAACATTGGAAAGAAAAATGTGTTGTGAATGGATGGCAGTTCTTTCTGGCCCCAGATCTTTATTAAGGCAAAAGCACTGCAGCAGCACAGAAAATTTGAGGCTCAGCTTTAACTTTGTTTCACATAAAAATGCACCAACCACAGTGTTCTATAGAAAGACCTGGAGCTTTTCATGACTTCAGTTGTGTTGTCTGCTCATTTACAGGGGGCATTGTACATAAATACGCAGAGCCCCACTTCCTTGATGAAGGCAGGCTTTCCTGCTTTGTGGGTCTGCATACGTTCTACTGAATTTCGCTACAAGGGTCAAAATTTATGTTGAAGGCAGACCCAATGAAAACTGACTTGAAAGAATTTCTTCAAAAGGATCAGAAGTGCTCACATTAATTGTAGTTTCTGGTGGATGAGCTGAGTAGATAAGATCGTAAAACATATATTAATGACAATAATATGAACACTTTTATTAAAAATCAATTTAGGAATTATAGATCACAGGGAACACTCTCCATTTATCATGACTTTTTGCACAGAATTTTCTGTTTACCTCCAGAGAACTGTCATCATTCAAAGCGTCTTCAGAAACGTACTTTAGGAGACGTTCTGTAAGTTTCCCGTAGTCGCAGCCTTGCTTTCCACACATGGGCGGGTGAAACACAGGTCTTTTTCAGCTGAGTCTGGTTGGGACTCTACATAACTTCATTTTGCCCAATTCCGTTCCATCTCAGCGCTTGTAACTCCTCCGGGTAAGACGCGGTTCCAGCTCTTGGAAAAGTGTTGCGTCGTGCCTCCTTTCCTTGTGTCGTCCTTCGTTCTTTCTTTGGTCTCTTCCTCCTCCTCCTCTTCATCCACTGCATTTAATGCTGCTACTGAGGATCTTCTAACATAAGAAAATTCCAGGCTAAGAAATTTCCGTCTTTTTAAGTGTCACTGTGGACTGTGATGTAGCATCAGTGATATGGAGGCTATTAGAATAGATTTATTCATCAAACAGGCTTGTAGGCAAGTGTCTGAGGTCAGCTGTGTTGGGAAATATAAAGCACACAATCTGTAGCCAAAGAATTTACAGACCAGTAGGCTGTATGCAGATTGAGAAGCAACAGTTACAACTGGACAGGAACAACGTCCTGGTTCAAAATTAGGAATGGAGTACATTACGGCTATGTATTGTCACCTTGCTTATTTAACTTATATGAGGAGTATATCTTGCAAAAAGCCAGGCTGATGAATGGCAAGCTGGAATCAAGATTGCTGGGAGAAATACAAACAACCTAGATACGCAGATAACACCACTCTAATGACAGAAAGTGAAGAGGAATCAAAGAGCCTCTTGATAAAAGTGAAAGAGGAGAGTGATAAAGCTGGCTTAAAACTCAGCATTCAGAAACCTAAGATCATGGCATATGGTCCTTCCACTTCATGGCAAATAGATGGGGAAAAAGTGGAAACAGTGGCAGACTTTATTTTGGGGGCTCCAAAATCACTGCAGATGGTGACTGCAGCCATGAAATTAGAAGACACTTGCTCCTTGGAAGGAAGGCTATGACCAACCTAGACAGCATAATAAAAAGTAGAGATATCACTTTGCTGACAAAGGTCCATATAGTCAAAGCTATGGTTTTTCCAGTTAGTCATGGATGGATTTGAGAGCTGGACCATAAAGAGAGTTAAGTGCTGAAGAAATGATGCTTCCAAATTGTGGTGCTGGAGAAGACTCTTGAGAGTCCTTTGGATTGGAAGGCAATTAAACCAGTCAATCCTAAGGGAAATCAAACTTTAATATTCATTGGAAGGACTGATGGCCATAGCTGAAGCTCCAGTCACCTGATGTGAAAAGTCATCTCATTGGAAAAGATCCTGATGCTGGCAAAGATTGAGGGCAAGAGGAGGAGAGGGCAAAAGAGGATAAAATGGTTGGGTGGCATCACTGACTCAATGGACATGGGTTTGGGTGAACTCGGGGAGTTGGTGATGGACAGGGAGGCCTGGCGTGCTGCAGTCCATGGGGTCACAAAGAGTCAGACATGACTTAGTGACTGAACAACAAGGCTATAGAGATGGAAAAGTGGGAGAGTGGGTACATTGCTAAAAACCCTCCATGACTTTCTCCCTTATAAGGAGTTACCTCACTGCAGGAATCCCAAAAGAGAGGAGAGTTTAAGAGTTTCATTTCTTTTTGTCTATTTGAAATTTCTTTGTTTCTAAACAGAAATTATCTTTCAGCAAGTGGGAGTTTATATTAAATTCATTCTATTCATAACGCATTAGAAATCTAAAATATCACGTTCTTAGATCACATTGGGAGAAATTGAAAACCAGGCATTGGATGATATGAAAATAGCATTTGAATGGAAGATCCCAATAGAGGACTCGTATGCATGAGTGTGACATTTCTCACTTGGCCAGAGTTGACTGTGGAAGCTATTAAGTTGGGTTTACATGGTACAACCAGAACAGCAGTTTAAAACCCAGTTGGATTTAATACTTTTCCTCCTGAATTTATCGTTTCAGCAAATAAACTTGTAAAAGGGTCAAGGTGGTTGACTGATTCCTGTAAAGCAACTCCAGACCTGTAGTGAGGTGGGTACAGGGCCCTAACTTGACCCCACATAACTTTTACTGTACCTTTGGTTTCCCTTTAGTTCTCTGAGCTTGTTTGTGTTGTTCCTGGGACTCTGTATTGATGAAGTGACTTGAAATGTATTCACCACAGTGAGATAGTTTTTCTTAACTTCCGGGGTCCAGCCCCGGTGGATCCAGGGAATTTGAAGCAGGGACGGCGTCGGCGTCTTAGAAAGAATTATTTATTTAGATATATAAGATTAGATTAGGAAATAATAGTATAGTAGGAAAATTTTAGATGGAGAAAAGAAGGCTGAATAACTTGGTTTATGTGGAAAGCCGATAAAGTTCCAGACAAGGAGCTTGCACCATCTAGATTAGGCCACCGGCGTCCACTTGAATAGGAGAGTGACCCGCCCTGGGCCCTCTCTCTTATGGATCTTAGCAGCCGGGACAAGTAAGTAGACATGGCGAGCCTCCACCCCCTAGATGGGAATTCAGCCAGAAATTAGAGTAAATAGGAGACACGGGGGAAACCAGTCCTTCCAATAACTGGCCCCTTCCAATGACTGGCCCCACCTCTATTATCTTAGAAGGGCTTTTATACCTTTTTTGATTATACATAGAGATCAGCATTAGCAGCCCCAAAACCAGGCTTTCTATTTGCATACCCTCCCGTATACAAAAGGTCTCAGGTGGTTTACATTATCTTCTGGCCAAGAGGCCTGTTAACATTTTTATGGCTCTCTTCCTGGGCAATTGTCTATCAACCAGAAAACTCCTTTTCCCTAGAAGTGTTTTTTCTTTACTCAGCGTTACCCTCAAAATACTAAATAAAGTTACATTCCTCTAGGACAAAGGTGCAGTGGGTTATAAAAAGAAAGTACTTAACTCACAGATCTAATATTGCTAATACCAGGTCTACTACCTGTTTTTCTATATACTAACTATATAAGATATGAATATTTGGCAGCAAGTATTGGCTCAACAAATGAAACCTTTAATCAGTCCTATTCTAATGATTTTGACTCCTCGGAAGCCCCTACATTCCTAGGATGTTTTAAGCTTCCTGTGCCTCCCACGGTCGGGAGGCCTCAAACAACCACATGCACAGCTGTACGAGTCCTGCAGGCAGGCTAGAAAGCCATCAGAGAGGTTTTTGGATTGAAACACCCTTTCAAATGCAGAAGACTAAAGCCCAGAGTTGACCTTTTCCAGAGAATGTCAGAAGAGTGGAAAAGCAGGCAGATTCTTATTTTTGGGAGGTACATGCTCAGGAAATGCCAGGGGGAAAACCTGAGATCTGACTCATCGTTGCCCATCAAATCTCTGCCACATGACCTTGTCACGGGTGGGATTCCTCATGCTGGCTTCTGGCACTTAAACCAATTTACTTTTCCAACATGGTCTTTTTTTGTCTTTTTTTCCTATCTGCTTAAAAAAGCCCTCTGCTGTTTATGGCCAAGCCTTGCACCCTGGCTTTCGAGGGCCTCTGGGACTGTCTGCGGTGAATGTCAGGGGAAGGAGTCAGGTGCTCAGCACTCATTTTTACGCCTTTTTCCTTCTGCTTTATCCTGTATGTCAGAGGCTGCAAGCCTTGCCACTACATTTTCTAGACCACTTTGACTCCTGTGTTTAGAATTCTGGCACTTAAACCAATTTACTTTTCCAACATGGTCTTTTTTTGTCTTTTTTTCCTATCTGCTTAAAAAAGCCCTCTGCTGTTTATGGCCAAGCCTTGCACCCTGGCTTTCGAGGGCCTCTGGGACTGTCTGCGGTGAATGTCAGGGGAAGGAGTCAGGTGCTCAGCACTCATTTTTACGCCTTTTTCCTTCTGCTTTATCCTGTATGTCAGAGGCTGCAAGCCTTGCCACTACATTTTCTAGACCACTTTGACTCCTGTGTTTAGATAGACTGACCTTTTGCCAAGTAGACACACTTAACGCATGGTGTTCTTGCCTGGAGAATCCCACGAACAGAGGAGCCTGGTGGGTTACAGTCCATAGAGTCGCAGAGTCAGACACAAGTTAGCGACTAAACCACGAGCAATAAGAAAGTTAACGTGTCCGCTCCCACGGAAGGCGGGTGGGCAGATTTATTGGCTTCAGACTGGGAAGGAGCAGCGGGATGGCTGGACTCTGGGCCCAGCCCCAGGCCCCCGCCCAGGGTAGGGCCCTGCGGGATAGCAGGGGCGGGGAAGCCGCTCAGCTGCCCACAGCAGCAGCAGTGGCGTCAGTCGCCCAGCCGTGTCCACTCTGTGCGACCCCTTGGACTGCAGCCCACCAGGCTCCTCTGTCCATGGGATTCTCCAGGCAAGAACACTGCAGTGGGTTGCCATGCCCTCCTCCAGGGGACCTTCCCAACCCAGGGATCAAAGCCGGGTCTCCTGCATCACAGGCGGATTCTTTACCATTTGAGCCACCAGGGAAGACCCACAACAGAAGCACCCACAGTTACTGCTCTGCAGGGCCTCTGAGAACCTCCAATCTGGGGAGATAACTGAGGGCCGGAGGACAGGGACTGAGCCCGGAGGCCAGTGTGAACAGGAGCGGGCCGAGGCGGAGCCGGGGTTAAACTGAGCTCCTCGGTGGCCTGGGGGCTGCGGCTCATGGACTCCTGGGGGGCGCTTTCCCTGAGGCTCTGGGCTGCGGCCTGCAGCCTCCTGGGCGGCCCTTCCCCGGGGCCCTTGGCTGCAGCCCGCGGTCCTGGGTGGCAGTTTCCCTGGAGCTCTCCCCAGCCTGGCTCTGGGGCCGCCTCCAGCAGACACCCGCTGTGGGTGGCAGGGGCATAGTGCTCTCTGGCCGGGGCTTCCGGGGCCTTCCCCGCCTGCTGCCTGGCCTGGTCTGCGGGCAGCGCAGCCCGATCCCCCAACCTGGCCCCCAAGCCCAGGGGAAAGGTAAGGAGCGGGCCGAGGCGGAGCCGGGGTTAGACTGACTCCTCGGTGGCCTGGGGGCTGCGGCTCATGGACTCCTGGGGGGCGCTTTCCCTGAGGCTCTGGGCTGCGGCCTGCAGCCTCCTGGGCGGCCCTTCCCCGGGGCCCTTGGCTGCAGCCCGCGGTCCTGGGTGGCAGTTTCCCTGGAGCTCTCCCCAGCCTGGCTCTGGGGCCGCCTCCAGCAGACACCCGCTGTGGGTGGCAGGGGCATAGTGCTCTCTGGCCGGGGCTTCCGGGGCCTTCCCCGCCTGCTGCCTGGCCTGGTCTGCGGGCAGCGCAGCCCGATCCCCCAACCTGGCCCCCAAGCCCAGGGGAAAGGTGGAGGAAGGAGGAGTCCGCAAACAGGTGCTCAGAAGGCATGCGCCGGCCGCCAGCCCCAGGCCCACGGAGGGGCCGGTGCCTGTCGCAGGGGGGCATGACTAGAGGGTCCGGTCCCTCACTCGGCTCCACCCAGTTTCTGCTCCAGAGTCCCCTCCCTGCTGCTGCCAGGCCCAGTCTGGTACTGACCCCAGCGGGTCGGCTCTGGGGTCCCAGACCCTGGCCTCCTGCCTGCCCGGCGTGGTTCCTCCAGCCCCGGGCCCGGGTCAGGCTCCAAGCGGAGGACGTGGCTTTGCACGCGGTCATCAGTAGGTGAGGAGGTGAGGTACCGCTAGACAGCAGATGCTGTTCTTAATTTTCCAGTTCAGAAAGAATCACCAGTGACATACCAGTTAATAAGAATCGTTTTATTCATGAGTAGCTAACTATAAGTTGAATTAGGAATAGGAATAAAGTGTTGTGTATCATTTTTTTCCACGAACATCATGAAACATTTTGCCATTGTTAAAAATTTCGCATGCACGTTGAGATGGCTTCCTGGCACTTTATTGAACACATGTGCCATCATTGGACAATTCCTCTATGCCTGAATATCTAGGTTGTTTCTAGAATTTTTCACTATAAATAATGCTGCAACAAAAATAATAGCACAAAAATCTTCACAAAAAATTATCAGCATATTATTTCTTTAAGATTAAAGATATTTGGGGTCATCTATTAGAAACGAATAGCATTATAAGTGACGTGCAGAGAGCTATGAGAATTCAGAGAAGAATGCAAAGAAGTCATTGGTAGAGTGTGACTTTCCTCCAATATTTACTTAGTAAATAATAAACAAGTGGGAGAATGAGTGAGCAAAACAGGGCTGTTGTAAGTCCGTTTCTCATATGGTGCATAAATAAAGCAGTCAGATGCTGGCCTTAGAAATGTGCTCGCCGCCAGCATGTCATTTATATCCGCGCAGTTACCTTTCCTCTATCCTGAACCTACTATTGATTTTGAAGCTTCTCTTGCATAAAAGGTTGATCAAAGTCTAGTACATATTAGCACTATCAAGTACAGAGTGCAGTCAAGGCCATCACTTCACCACTCATTTTAATTTAGGAACAAAGCCCTTTAAACTCAGTGAAGTCCAGACGAGGGGCGATACTGAGGGCCCCTGGCCACCAGGTCAGTGGTCTTCCTGAGAAGAGCAGACCGCCTGCAGGAAGAGCAGGAGGGCGGCCCCACGGTGTGTCGATGGGCCAAGGCAGATGTTCTGCGCTAAGTAGAACCACTTTGAAGCTTAGTCATCTTAGGAGTCTGCTCTCTGGACTATAACCTGGACGAGCAATATATGATGAGCTCATTTCTCAGTTGAAGGAGCTGCAGTGGGTAAACAAAGATAGCTGTTTCCAAGTTAGCCTCTGGGCAGCCAGTGCCCAGAACTGGCATTGAGCGTATCAGACACTGATAGTGTCTTTTTACCATATTGGTGCTTTTAAAAATGGAAAACCACATCAAATACCAATATAATATAGGGGAAAATAAAGGTCAAGTTTCATATAATAAAGGAATCAATTTGTTCTGCTGACAATCCCTAGAACTTCAGCACTCAGCACCTTCAGAGGCAGCTGTGTGATGAAAAGCACCAGAGGGGGAAGCTTCTTAAAAGTTACAACTAATCTGATGAGCAAGATTTCTTTGAAAAAATGTTCCAGAAGGAGATCTTGAAGGAAGCAAAATACACAAAAAATAATGGTGGTCCAGGTAACAAAGTTAGAGTTCACCTTGCAGAAGCTTGCAGACATCCTTCCCTTTCCTTCGGCACGAGTGATTAATGGCTGGTTCGGCCCATAATTTGTCATCCCTCACGCTGGGCTTTTAGCACGCTGATATACGTGCAGCCAACACAGATCTCCCTTGGGCGTGGGTCTGGACGGGAATAGTAGCTGAGACAGGGCACATATCCCACTGGTGCACCATTCTGGGTGACCTTGGAGCGGAGACATGGTAGAGCTTCCAAAATGCCCAAACAACGGGTCAAGGATGAGAGGTTCACTCTCGAAGACAATGACAGGGAATCTTTTAAAATGTGAATTAGCATGAATCTGGCACCGCTTTAAGTACTTTCCATCTATTAACTCATTTAGTTCTCACAACAACCACAAAGAGAGCCTCGATTAGGATATCCTAAAGGTGAGGAAACGAGCTCATAGGTAGAACCCAGGGAATCTTCCCGAGTCACAGAGCTGGAGTTTCTAGGATGAGGCATAACAACCTGTTCCTTAAAAGTCTCGCTGAGGACTTCCAGTCAGCTTTACCAGTCTGGCTTCAAGCATCTTCTGTCTCAACCCCTGTTACTACCCAGCACAGCCTCTCTAGTCTAGGCACTCAGATGCTGTGCCATTTTCAAAATTTGTTTTGTCTTACCATATCCACGTCTATCTGACTTCACTGCTTGGCAAGTTTCAACTTCAAAGTTCCTCTGAAATATCTCCAGTTTCCAAAGTGGCCCTGGATGTCTCCTTTGCAGAAGAGAATAATTTTTCTCTCCTCCATTCTCCAATAGCCTTTCTTCCTTGCTGTGATTTGCACTTAACATATTGTGTTATTTGTCATTTTTAATTTTAAGTGGCATTCCTTCAGAACAGGAGCGAGAACAATGTGCTACTCATTTTTCAAAAGAGCCTCCACCTGAGGAAGAATGCGGGATTCAAATATGTACTTTACAGGCTTATGGTGAGTTAATAATAGCAAGGAAATGGTTACAGCATAAAGGGATGACCAAACACCTGAAGAGTGGGAACATTATCAGACAAATTAGGGAAAAATCATGCTTATTCACTTACAGATAAATATCAGTCTTCCCTGCAGCTCAGACTGTAAAGAATCTGCCTGCAATGCAGGAGACCCAGGTTTGATCCCTGGGTTGGGAAGATCCCTTGGAGGAGGGTATGGCAGCCCACTTCACTATTCTTGCCTGGAAAGTTCCATGGACAGAGGAGCCTGCTGGACTACAGTCCGTGGGGTCCAAAAGAGTTGGACACGACTGACTGACTGACATCACCTAAGGTAACATCTGTGATTCTCATCCAGTTACTTTGTGTCCTGGTTCAGTTGCTCAGTTGTGTCCAACTCTTTGCGGCCCCATGGACTGTCCCCCACTATCTCCTGAAGTCTGCTCAAACTCAAGTCATCATCACTGAGCTGATGATGCTATCTAACCATCTCGTTCTCTGCCACCCACTCCTCCTCCTGCCCTCAATCCATCCCCCGATCTGGGTCTTTTCCAATGAGTTGGCTCTTTATATTGGGTGGCCAAAGTATTGGAGCTTCAACATCAGTCCTTACAATAAATATTTTATATATATAATTACTTTATATATAAAGTAATCTTTTATAGATATAATTACTATATATACATATACACTATATACATTTAAATATATATACAATATATATACATATGTGTGTGTATACATACATATATATACACACGTATACACATATAAACAAACCACAGACTGGTTCCAAACAGGGAAAGGAGTCCATCAAGGCTGTATGTTGTCACCCTGCTTATGTGTATATGTATATAATGTATATGTGGCAACCCAATCCAGTACTCTTGCCTGGAAAATCCCAGGGATGGAGGAGCCTGCTAGGCTGCAGTCCGTGGGGTCACTAAGAGTCGGGCACAACTGAGCGACTTCCCTTTCACTTTGCACTTTCATGCATTGGAGAAGGACATGGCAACCCACTCCAGTGTTCTTGCCTGGAGAATCCCAGGGACGGGGGAGCCTGGTGGGCTGCCATCTATGGGGTCGCACAGAGTCGGACACGACAAAGTGGCTTAGCAGCAGTGGTAACAGCATATATATATTAAGATATATATACATATGTGTGTATATACATACATATATACACACATATAAACAAACCACAGACTGGTTCCAAACAGGGAAAGGAGTCCATCAAGGCTGTGTGTTGTCACCCTGCTTATGTGTATACGTATATGATGTATATGTGGCAACCCACTCCAGCACTCTTGCCTGGAAAATCCCAGGGATGGAGGAGCCTGCTAGGCTGCAGTCCGTGGGGTCACTAAGAGTTTTGCACTTTCATGCATTGGAGAAGGACATGGCAGCCCACTCCAGTGTTGTTGCCTGGAGAATCCCAGGAATGGGGGAGCCTGGTGGGCTGCCGTCTATGGGGTCGCACAGAGTCGGACACGACAAAGTGGCTTAGCAGCAGCGGTAACAGCATATATATATTAAGTAAGGGCTTCCCTGGTAGCTCAGATGGTAAAGAATCTGCCTACGATTCAGGAGACCCAGGTTGGATCTCTGGTCAGAAAGATTCCCTGGAGAAGGGAATGGGAACCTACTCCAGTATTCTTGCCTGAAGAATCCCATGGACAGAGGAGCCTGGCGGGGTACAGTCCAGGGGGTCACAATAGAGTTGGACATGATGGGGAGACCACACGCGCTAGCAAAGTAATGCTCAAAATTCTCCAAGCCAGGCTTCAACAGTACGTGAACCATGAACTTCAGTTGTTCAAGCTGGTTTTAGAAAAGGCAGAGGAACCAGAGTTCAAGTTGCTGACATCTGTTGGGTCATTGAAAAGGCAAGAGAGTTTCAGAAAAACATATATATCTGCTTTATTGACTATGCCAAAGCCTTTGACTGTGTGGATCACAACAAACTGTGGAAAATTCTTCGAGAGACAGGAATACCAAACCACTCGACCTGCCTCCTGAGAAATCTGTATGCAGGTCAAGAAGCAACAGTTATAACTGGACATGAAACAACAGACTGGTTCCAAATAGGGAAGGAGTCCGTCAAGGCTATATATATTGTCACCCTGCTTATTTAACTTCTATGCAGAGTACATCATGAGAAACGCTGGGCTGGAGGAAGCACAAGCTGGAATCAAGATTGCCAGGAGAAATATCAACAACCTCAGATATGCCGATGACACCACCCTTATGGCAGAAAGTGAATAATTAAAGAGCCTCGTGAAGAGAGTGAAAGAGAGTGAAAAAGCTGGCTTAAAAATCAGCATGTAGATCATGGCATCTGGCCCCATTACTTCATGAGAAATAGACGGGAAACCATGGAAACAGTGACAGACTTTATTTTCTTGAGCTCCAAAATCACTGCAGATGGTGACTGCAGCCATGAAATTAAAGGAAGAAAAGCTATGACCAATGTAGACAGCATGCTAAAAAGCAAAGGCGTTGCTTTGCCAACTAAGGTCAGTCTAGTCAAGGCTGTGGTTTTTCCAGTAGTCATGTGAGATGGGTGTGAGAGTTGGACTATAAAGAAGGCTGAGCACCAAAGAATTGATGCTTTTGAAATGTGGTGTTGGAGACGATTCTTGAGAGTTCTTTGGACTGCAAGGAGATCCAAGCAGTCCATCCTAAAGGAAATCAGTCTTGAGTGTGCTTTGGAAGGACTGAAGCTGAAGCTGAAACTCCAATACTTTGGCCACCTGATGCGAAGAACTGACTCACTGGTAAAGACCCTGATGCTGGGAAAGATTGAAGGTAGGAGAGGAAGGGGACAACAGAGGATGAGATGGCTGGATGGCGTCACCGACTTGATGGACATGAGTCTGAGTCAACTCCAGGAGATGGTGATGGACAGGGAGGCCTGGCGTGCTGCAGTCCGTGGGGTCGCAAAGAGTCTGACACGACTGAGCGACTGAACTGAACTGAACTGATATCATCTTATGGAAAAACCCAACTGAAATTTTTGGTCAAGCCAATATTAAATGACATAGTCTCTTAACAAAACATTTCTTTAAGTAAAAGCAGATGTAAATTATCTTACTGTGTTACAGGAAAATCAAGGACACTTTATATGTGGTTCAGCTAAATTTTAGTTATGAGTTGATTTTCTGGAATATGTATTGCTGAAAGATTTCCACTTTGTTTCCTCGGTCTTTTGCTCTGCTGATGTGTCTTGTAAGAAAGAGAACAAAGGAGGACAACTAATTGCATGATTTCATAGAGGCTCAGCCACACAGTGGGCGTCCCTGTGGCTCAACAGGCAAAGAAGCTGCCTGCAGTGCAGGAGCCCTGGATTCCATCCCTGGGTCGAGAAGATCCCCTGGAGAAGGGAGAGGCTGCCCACCCCAGTATTCTTGGGCTTCCCTAGTGGCTCAGCAGGGAAAGAAGCTGCCTGCAATGTGAGAGACCCGGGTTCCATCCCTGGGTGGGGAAGATCTCCTGGAGAAGGGAGAGGCTGCCCACCCCAGTATTCTTGGGCTTCTCTAGTGGCTCAGCAGGTAAAGAAGCTGCCTGCAAAGTGAGAGACTTGGGTTCCATCCCTGGGTGGGGAAGATCCCCTGGAGAAGGGAGAGGCTCCCACCCCAGTATTCTTGGGCTTCCCTAGTGGCTCAGCAGGGAAAGAAGCTGCCTGCAAAGTGAGAGACCCGGGTTCCATCCCTGGGTGGGGAAGATCCCCTGGAGAAGGGAGAGGCTGCCCACCCCAGTATTCTTGGGCTTCTCTAGTGGCTCAGCAGGTAAAGAAGCTGCCTGCAAAGTGAGAGACTTGGGTTCCATCCCTGGGTGGGGAAGATCCCCTGGAGAAGGGAGAGGCTCCCACCCCAGTATTCTTGGGCTTCCCTAGTGGCTCAGCAGGGAAAGAAGCTGCCTGCAAAGTGAGAGACCCGGGTTCCATCCCTGGGTGGGGAAGATCCCCTGGAGAAGGGAGAGGCTGCCCACCCCAGTATTCTTGGGCTTCTCTAGTGGCTCAGCAGGGAAAGAAGCTGCCTGCAAAGTGAGAGACCCGGGTTCCATCCCTGGGTGGGGAAGATCTCCTGGAGAAGGGAGAGGCTGCCCACCCCAGTATTCTTGGGCTTCTCTAGTGGCTCAGCAGGTAAAGAAGCTGCCTGCAAACTGAGAGACTTGGGTTCCATCCCTGGGTGGGGAAGATCCCCTGGAGAAGGGAGAGGCTGCCCACCCCAGTATTCTTGGGCTTCCCTAGTGGCTCAGCAGGGAAAGAAGCTGCCTGCAAAGTGAGAGACCCGGGTTCCATCCCTGGGTGGGGAAGATCCCCTGGAGAAGGGAGAGGCTGCCCACCCCATTATTCTTGGGCTTCCCTAGTGGCTCAGCAGGGAAAGAAGCTGCCTGCAATGTGAGAGACCCGGGTTCCATCCCTGGGTGGGGAAGATCTCCTGGAGAAGGGAGAGGCTGCCCACCCCAGTATTCTGGCCTGGAGAATTCCATGGACTATAGAGTCCATGGGGTTGCAAAGAGTCGGACACGACTGAGTGGCTTTCACTAACCACAGAGTACTCTTCCGTTTCCTGCTGCCTGGAAAACTTCAAAAGCTGATACCATTGTAAAAAAGCAATTTTGTGCAGACAATTTGTAGAATTTATTCATGGAATTCTGATGGTCACTAGGGTGGATTATGGGGTGGGGAGGAGTTGGTGAAGCTGAAGATTGTCCCCATGTGAGAACCAGGCACTGAGGTTGGGACATAGTAGCTGTGGTGGGGAGTTGGGGAGCGTTCCAAAGACGCTAAGTGTATGGGCATTTGCTGCCGCAGAAACATCACCACTGAGAAAAGTCAGGCTTGTGAATGGTTTAGGAAAAGGGTCAGCCCACATCCTCCGTGGAGGGCCACGTGGTAAATATTTTAATGTTCTGGAACACATGCTCAACTTGTGGGGGCAACTCTGCCCCAGTAGGGCACATGCCACTGAGGAAATTCTTGAGGAATGAGTGTGGCTGTGTTCCAATAAAACTTTATTAAAACAAACAGTGGGCCAGATTTGACCTGAGGGCTGTAGGTTTGGGACCTCGGCTTAGGACCATAAGTGAACAAAACATTTGCTACTGAAGAGCATAGCTAGTCTCCCTGCCACTGACTGTGACTTTCTTAAAGACTGCCGAATAAAAAGATACTGGTCAGGGTTCAAAGAAGAGCTTCTCTGATTAGAATTCCCACAAGTTCTACTCTGAAGAAAAATATCAAGCCAGGTGCTGGAAGTCAATATAAAAATGAAGAGAGGCCTACCTAAAGTCCATGAAAAAAGTGTTGGGAAGCAGGGAGACAGGCAGCTTTCCCCTTTGAGGCCTCAGAGCCTGGGACCCAGACTGTCAGCTGTAGGCAACGGCAGACACACAGCAACGGCCCCGTGATCTAAGGCCTGAAGACCTGCTCCAGGGTTCTCAGAAGGAGAAACACGGAGGCCACTGAGGGAGCCTCCGCTGCTGGCTGCAGTGCCATCTGCAATCGGCCCCAGGATCAGACAGGATGGAGGCCGGGGAAGCTTATGGGGCTTGAGCATTTGGTAGAATATGAGGTCAGTGTGACTTAACTACCTTAGACACGTATTGTGTAGATTCATTGGTCACTATATTTTTACTTCTAAGTGTCTTCCTTGTGTTTTCTTTTTAAAGATTCTTCTGGAAAAGTCTCGTTTCATCTTCCCTAGACAGAGTTTTCCTGGTCTTCTCTCAGCAGTAGTCTCAACAGCCCTGGCCTGCACTCAGGCCCTGGGGTTTCTAGCCTGGAGAACTGCAGCAGGTTCACTGCGGGGCTTGCTGCCTCCAGCTAGAGCCTTGGATGACCTCCTCGGCTCTGTAATCTGTCTCCCTGGTCAAATCTGACCGGGTCACTTCTTGCTTCCAGACTTCAGTGGCTCCTCACTATGCACAGAAAAGAACTCAAAGTTCTTCAAGCGAAAGAGGCACCTCACTACTTTGCTTCTGTCCACTTCTCCAGAATTCCTTTGCCACTGACTACTTTGAAACTCCTGTGTGAGCAACATCCAATAACTTTTCATTTCTTCCCATGCTGAGCTGTTTCTCGCCTCTGTACATTTGTTCGTGCCAAGACCCTCACTTCTTGGCTTGTCTGCCTGACTCTCATCATCATTTAAGACTCAGACCCTCCTGGTTTCTCACAATCTGTGCACGTATCTCTCATTGTGCTAAAACACGGTTGCCTTCCCTTCACCTCCAGGGTACTGTGAGCAGGACCTCCACTCTTAACGTCTGTAGCACTGCTGTTGTTTAGCTGCTGAGTCAGGTCCAGCTCTTTGCAGCCGGAGGGACTGTAGCCTGCCCGGTTCCTCTGTCCGTGGGATTCTCCAGGCAGGAATACTGGAGTGGATTGCCATTTCCTCTTCCAGGGGATCTTCCAACCCAGGGATCAAACTCGCGTCTCCTGCATTGGCAGGTAGATTCTTTCTGCTGGGCCGTCAGGAAAGCATGTCCATAGCACGAGGCCTGGCATACACTATACGTGTTTTTCAAATCAATTACAAATGAATAAGTATCTGTGATGACTAGGTGAGCAGAATGTTCTATGGATGAGATTCACAACAGGGAAGAAGAAAGAAGTCAAAACTTGGAACAGGGAAAATGGATCAAGCTTGGATACTAATTGCTTTCAATCCAGGATGGTTCTGGATAACCACAGATGCAGGGTATACAAGTAAATAAAACACCAGTCATTCCACCTAGCTTCTTCCTAATTTGTTTTTTTGGAAAACAAATGCATTTAACATAAGAGTTTGTATGTTGCAGTCTAAGGAGATTTTGGCATCTGTATTAGTCCTGAAGAACATACCTCTAATTTTTCCTGATTTAATTAATGCTGTTAACTTTTAATAATAACCTCTGCTCTTGGGTCTGCAGGCATTCAAAATAATTTGGGCATTTTAATGTGCAGAAAAACTGTATATGAACACATTTCAAAACGCCTAATCCTTAAGCCTTTTCTGCTTATCTGTAGCACTCTGCTTATCTGTGGCTGTTGCCACGCTAGCTCATTACCATGGTGATAAATAGCTATCCCTAAAGTTCCCTGTGTAATTCAATAAAGATATCAATAATGACTATTTCTATCAGTTGCGCCTGACACCAGGGTAAGCCCTTCATCGCGTGAGCGCGATGAGTCACAAGGGCCCACGCGCCCGCGGGCAGAGCCGGGGTTCTGCCCCCAGGACTCCGCTCCGCGTCTTCGCACCACGCCGCTTTCTCGCCGATTCACTGCTCCAGGTCTCTGGGATGCCTCGGGCTCACACAGCCACTGGGGTCTGCACACCTACTGGAAAGAGCACGATCGGGGCCCCAGCCCTCCCCTGCCTGCAGTCAGTGCTCGCTTCAAGCTCGGGCTCAAAGCGGAGACTCTTTTATGCAACTTCCGGCGGCAGGCAGGGGAAAGAAAGGAGGCCCAAGCGCTGCCTTTGTTGGGAGACGCATCAAGCAGGTGGGAGGAAGCGGGCCGCCCCTCTGACACAGTCCCGCGCAGCCCGCAGCCTCCTGGCTCGCAGAGCGGCCCGCCTGCCCCTGAAATCGCGCCTGGAGCGCGGAAATGGGCCGGTCCGCCTCACCCCGCAGCGCGCCCCCGAGGCCAGCCTCCAGGAAAGAGGCTCAGGCCTTAGCGAGGCAGCCGCTGTGGTGTTCGGCTTTTCCTAAAACAGCACCGTGTAAAATGTACAACAGTAGCCCACAGCTTTAAGCCAACTTTTCCACTCTCCTCTTTCACTTTCAACAAGAGGCTCTTTAGCTCCTCCTCACTTTCTGCCATAAGGGTGGTGCCATCTGCATATCTGAGGTTATTGATATTTCTCCCGGCAATCTTGATTCCAGCTTGTGCTTCTTCCAGTCCAGCGTTTCTCATGATGTACTCTGCATAGAAGTTAAATAAGCAGGGTGACAATATACAGCCTTGACGTACTCCTTTTCCTATTTGGAACCAGTCTGTTGTTCCATGTCCAGTTCTAACTGTTGCTTCCTGACCTGCATACAGATTTCTCAAGAGGCAGGTTAGGTGGTCTGGTATTCCCATCTCTTTCAGAATTTTCCACAGTTTATNTAGAAGTTAAATAAGCAGGGTGACAATATACAGCCTTGACGTACTCCTTTTCCTATTTGGAACCAGTCTGTTGTTCCATGTCCAGTTCTAACTGTTGCTTCCTGACCTGCATACAGATTTCTCAAGAGGCAGGGCAGGTGGTCTGGTATTCCCATCTCTTTCAGAATTTTCCACAGTTGATTGTGATCCAGTCAAAGGCTTTGGCATAGTCAATAAAGCAGAAATAGATGTTTTTCTAATCTTTAGGACTCTGTAACAAATCAGTTGTGAGTTGTGAGACAGAGCAAGAATTCAGGATGACAACCAGATTTCTAGCTTGGGTAACTTGAGAGGTGATGGTGCCATTCACTGAGCACAGATGAAAAGCAATTATACAGCCTCACCAGTCATCTTCCTGTTATTGGGTCACCAGGGCCCAGTGATGATGGGCGCAGAGCCCAAGCCATTCGTCTGAATTCACCGTATGTGAACACCCAGCTGGTGGCAGGAAGTCTGATCTGAGCACCATGAGTCAGCAGCCTCCCTTCTATTATGAAAGACCAAGCCTATAATATAAACACTGCTTTAATTTGTTAAACAGGGCTTTGTGGCTTCTTGCCCCACCTTAACTGCCCTATGAAGTAACTGGAGAAGGAAATTATGCGTGTTTCCCTAAAGAGAAGTTTAGATTTGCCTAAGATTAGAAAGGTATGGGCGACAAGGATTGTCACTACCAGAACCTGCCGTGACAGTGAATGTTTATGCAAAGTACAGTGTTAGATACCAAACTCAGCTCATGTGCCCTTGAGGTGCTACTTTATACCTCTGCCTTCGTGAGAAGATCTTTTCCTTTAACTGGGTAGTGAGGGGAGTGGTGAAGAAGACACTTGACTGACCAGACTGGTCAAGCTTGGAGCCAATGGTCAAGTAGTCAGATCACCCTTACGATGAAGTTCAAGCAGCCTGAGTGTCCCTCCCAGGCTGGGACTGGCTGGAGCAGTGAAACAGGCGGTGGGATGAGGACTCCAGAGAGAGCACCCAGGAAGAGAGCCTGAAGTTATCATTCACCCATCAGAGGGATCAGGCTGATGGGTGAAATATGAGTGTGAAGCAAAGAGACTATGAGCAGAGTTAGCAAGAGGGAGTAAGTCAGTTTAGTAGAAAGGAAGGGACACATCCTGAAAAGATTCGTTGAGGGTCTGGAAAAGAGAAGCAGAACCTGCCTGTGAGTATACAGAAAGCTGCTGAAGAAACTCGCTTAAACATGAGCAGTTTACATAGCAGCTGTGCCACATTTTAGGAATAGAAGTGGTAGAGGATGGAATAGAACAAAGGAGATTAAGATTTAATGTCATACTGTAGGAAGGTAGAATATTTGCATTAATTCATTTAGAAAGCTTTTACTAGGTACCTGTGCTGTGCTAAGTTGCTTTAGTTTTGTGACCCCCTGGACTGTAGCCTGCCAGGCTCTTCTGTCCATAGGATTCTCCAAGCAAGAATATTGGAATAGGTTACCATGCCCTCCTCCAGGAGATCTTCCCCACCCAGGGATTGAACCTGCCTCTCTAAAATCTCCTGCTTTGGCAGGCAAGCTCTTTACCACTAGTGCCACCTGGGAAGTCCTATTAAGTACCTGTGCTGTGCTGTGCTAAGTCACCTCAGTCATCCAATTCTGTGCAACCCTATGAACTGGAGCCCTCCAGGCTCCTCTGTCCATGGGATTCTCCAGGCAAGAATACTGCAGTGGGTAGCCATTCTCTTCTCCAGGGAATCTTCCCTACCCAGGGATTGAACTGGCATGTCTTACGTCTAATCTGCATCGGCAGGCGGGTTCTTTACCACTAGTGCCCCTGGGAAGCCCTATTAAGTACCTACAAATACATAAAACAATATTGCCACCTGAATGGAAGAAACAGATTATAGGTTAGTACAGTTGGAGGAGACTTTTAATATATATATAACTTCTAATGAAGTGTTACTCCTAATTAGAAAAATGACATGTATACAATTTCTTTTTTGATGATACAGCTAAAGATGGCAATTCTGAGTTAAGTATATATTGTGTAAGAGTTTTACCCCATAGTTTTGACATAGATAACTTTTCTTGGTTACTAATTTAACCCTCCTATAAGTTTTAATCTATGACTCGAGTCAGGAGGCTCACCATCATGATGAATATTTTAAAAATGATAAATAAAATAAAAGCATTTGAGTTTAAAAGATTGCCATTGATCCTCTGTTTTCTTTATAGTTCCTTGTGCTGTTCTTCAGAGGCTAGATAGCTTTATTGAACTATTGAGAATTAACGGACAGAAAAGAAAAAATTTTTTTCCTGCGCAACCAGTCAGCTCACTCTGAATGGGAAGATTGTTCCCTGGGCCTTTTACATCTTTGTGAAACATGGGTAATGTTCTACGTTGTTGCACTAACTTGTTTTTACCTCTCCATGTACAACAAATAGCATTGGAGAAATCAGCAGGTCACCATTAAAAATTTACCTCATTAGATAGATATGAATATAGAGATATATATATATTTTTACTGCAATCCTAACACCTTGCTTGAGTACAGTAAAATGCATCTGCATCACTGAGAAATTGGATGGCCATGGTATTCACTCTCCAAATATATTAGTGTTCAGATAAAGCTATGGTTCCCTTTTTGCTGATATGTTTACAATTTCTTTGAGCTAAAAAGAGGAAGTATTGCAATATGATCATTTCCTTAAATAATGACATGGCAAAGTGTGTGAAATGTGATAGGAAAAACAAACAACTATGAATTCTTCATGAAACTAAAACCTGTGTTTTGACGGAAGAAAGACTAAGACGATCGAAAAGTGGATTTTAAATGCAGTTTGGTTTTTTTTTCAAAGAGCACATTTGTATAACATATAATCTGATTTGTGGTAAATTGTAGGCAAAAGGGATAACCTCAGTCATCCAAGTTCTAAAGAAGCTTCTTTTTTTTTTTTTTTTTTTTTTGGTGTTCTCTGCAGTAACCAGACATTCATTTCCAACTTTTAAATGCTACTTTCTGAAGAGAGGATACATCTGGTTAACTGACGGCCGGGAAGATTAATGATAACTTATACTGCATTTCAGGATTCCCTGATAGTTCAGCTGGTAAAGAATCTGCCTGTCATGTGAGAGACCCTGGTTTGATCCCTGGGTTGGGAAGATCCCCCAGAGAAGGGAATGGCTATCCACTCCAGGATTCTGGCCTAGAGAATTCCATGGACTTTTAGAGTCCATGGGGTGGCAAAGTGTCGCACATGAGTGAGCAGCTTTCACTTTCACACTGTGTTTCAGTTCTTCTCTCCCAGTGGCACTGTTTTCTAATCATAACAAACACATTTTCCACATCAGAGGACTTCACTGTCCCTCTGTGTTATGACGACTGCATGTTACCCCAAAACATAGGGCCTTGAGGCACTATAATCATGCATTATATAATGTATTTATTACCTCTTACTGTTTCTTTGGTCAAAAATTCAGACCAGGAACAGAATGGATGGCTGGTTTCTGATCTACAATATCTGTAGCATCAACTGGAAAATTCAAAGACTGGAACCATCTGAGAGATCATCCACTCTCAGCGTATGACAGTGGCTGATGCTGGCTCGTGGCTGGGGGCTGGCTGGGGCTGTCAGCGAGGATATCTGCACTGGACCTCTCTATGTGGGCTGGGTTTCCTTACAATGTGATGACTGAGTTCTAAGGGCAAGTATCTAAAGAGAGAAGGAGAAAGAGAGGGAGGTTGTATCTTTAGCATGGGCTGGGCTTCAAAGTCACATGTTTAGTGATGGTTTGCCAGACTCCAATGCTTTGGGCAGTCACAAGTCCCTGTTGAGGTTCAGGTTCATAAGCTTGAGACAGAGATCTTATCTCATATAGGAGGTTGTAAGACATGCATGTAGGATGGGAAAAATGTATAAATAGAGCCATCTTTGGAAGATACAATCTGCTACACTGTGATTCTAGAAAGGTCTCCCAACCAAGTACTAACCAGGCTGAACCCTGCTTAGCTTCTGAGATCAGACAAGATCAGGTGCGTTCAAGGTAGTAAGGCCATAGATTAGAAAGGTATTGGAGATTCATCTTGTAGTTGCTACATGATTTAAATTTTAATAATTTTATTACAAAGAAAATATCTACTCATATGAAAAATTTAGGAAAATATAAAGGGAAAGAGTCCAATAAAGTCCTACCACCCAAATAAACCACAGCTAGAGAGGATGAAAGTTTTCATATAGTCACATCTACAATTTCCCCCTGTGGTCTCTTTCATTGCCTTTCCCTCCCAACTTTTAATGAAAATTTTGAAAGAGTATTTCTAAGAACATCCATTTGCTTTCCACATAGATCACCAAACATTCACATTTTGCAATATTTGCTGTATCTTTTCTTCTTGCTGAACTGGTAAAAATGTTAGTTAGAAAGCTAGTTTTAGATATCACGATACTGCCTCAACATATTGTTATTGTTGTTCAGTTCTAAGTTGTGTCCCACTCTTTGCGACCCCATGGACTGCAAGCACGCCAGGCTTCCCTGTCCTTCGCTCTCTCTTGGAGTTTGCTCAAACTCATGTCCATTGAGTCAGTGATGCCATCCAAGCATCTCATCCTCTGTCATCCCCTTCTCCTCCTGCCCTCAATCTTTCCCAGCATCAGGGTCTTTTCCAATGTGATAACTCTTTGCATCAGGTGGCCAAAATATTGGAGCTTCAGCTTCAGCATCAGCCCCTCCAATGAACATTCAAAGTTGGTTTCCTTTAGGATTGACTGATTTGATCTCCTTGCTGTCTAAGGAACTCTCAAGAGTCTCCTCCAGCATCACAGTTTGAAAGCACTGATTCTTTGGCACTCAGCTATTGTAGTAAGTATTTCCTAAGAATAAGGGCATTATCCTAAATACTCACAACACCATTATCATCTAAGAAAAGTAATAGTCTTATAATGCTATCTAATATCCATTCTATATTCAATATTCTCCATTTGTTTCATGACCATCTTTCACAGCTTTAAAAAAAAAAAAAATTAGAATCCACTCAAGATTGACATTTGGCCCCTGTGTGACTTTGGCTGGTTTCCTGATCTGGATCCTGTGCCCTTAGTTCCCACCTCTGGCAGATACACCCTTAGCCAGGAGATCCCTGTCCACCCACGGAGTTGTTGTGAGTATCACATTCATTCATCTCAACTAATACTTATTTGACACCTACTGTGTGCTGGACCATCATGCTTTCATGGAGCTTACACTCTAGACAGATAATAGAAAAGAACAGTCTTTGAGAGTTAACAATGCTATATAAATATGGGAGATTAGCCTTTCAGATTAAAGGCCTGGGGCAAATCTTGAGAAAATATCTCCTTTCTGCAAAATAAATCAATTTGGATTAAAATTAAATCATTTCTATTCTGTAGAGGTGACTGGCAAGCTCAATGAACAGATTAGTAGTACTGAGCAGAATGACAATTTTGGAAGTCGTTGTCTTATCCAGTTTAAATTCCAAAGTTCATGTGTGCTCAGTCATGTCCAACTCTTTGTGATTCCAGGGACTGCAGCCAGCCAGGCTCCTCTGTCCTTCATTCACTATCTCCCAGAGTTTGCTCAAATTCATGTCTGTTGAGTTGATGATGCCATCTAATCATCTCATCCTCTGCCACCCAGTTCTGTTGCCTTCAAATTTTCCCAACACCAGGGCTTCCCAGGTGGTCCAGTGGTAAAGAAAATCTGCCAGCCAATGTAGGAGCCACAGGGGACATGGGTTTGATCCCCAGGTGGGGAAGATCCCCTGGAAGAGGGCATGGCAATCCACTTCAGTATTCTTGCAAAGGAAATCCCATGGACAGAGGAGCCTGGTGGGCTACAGTCCATGAGGTTGCAGAGTTGGACTCACCTGAGCACACATGCACTTTGGAGTTTACGTGTATAAAAGCACCATGTAAAGAGGTTCCTTTGCTTCTAATTTAAAAAAATTATGTATATGCATTCATGTCTGTTGAGTTGATGATGCCATCTAATCATCTCATCCTCTGCTGCCCAGTTCCACCCAGTCACATATTTGCTAATTTTTGACTTTCTTAGTTTTAATTTTTCCAAATACTTAATAAGCAAAAAAGGAAACCCATGTTATTAGAACACAGAGATGGTGAGACTCACAGGGATTAGAGCTGAAAGGGGCTATAAGAGGTCATCTAACCCAGATTCCACATTTTTACAGATGATCTCATCAGTGGTTATTTTAGAGGAATTTGTATGAATTTTAAGGCTCTAGACGCACATAGTTTCTATCTATAGAAGCCCAATTTTGAAGTCCTGCTTATTGGATAAAGCAACCAGAATCTTATATTACCTTAATCTTTGTTCCTCATCTTCCAGTTACATGAATTTTCTTTTCTGCCCTGGACAGCTGAAGTGGTAGTGGTGTGACAGTGTAAAGAGCATTGTGTAACAGTACTTGCCTGTTTGGAGGTCTTTCTCATGCCACTACAAGGGTGATGGATCTTCTCCAGCAATATGAAAGAGATCACTTTGGAGCCTTTCTCTCAAACAGCTGACAGGCATGGCTTCTTCCTGTCTTTGGCTCTAAGCCGCTCAGCAATGTGGTTGGAGAACGGATGCTAATACTTGGGGATTTTATTCTCCTGGTTTAACAGTTCTGGGTGCTGTTGGTTCTTAGGGAAATTCAGGACAGTGCCTTCTGTTGCTTTTGGGTTGGCTTGATGACCGAGGGGGCTCTGGTCAGATGAGGACAAATTAGTCATTTGTTCATTCATGTGCTGGTGCCCCTGTATTTAGGAGCAGATGTTCTACAGATGGCAAAATGGAGGACTTCAGGATTTTTTATAAAACTGAATGACCATCCTCTTGGGACTACTTAGGGACTTAGCAGAGCCCCATGTGTTACACTTACCCTGACTTTTAGCTTTCTTTGTTTTTATCACTGAGGATATTATATAGGTTTTCTTAAAATAAACGACCAGTCTCTTGATCCAGAGAGACTGATTTACAATTTACAATTTTTGATGATCTTTCAGAACTTGCAATGCCATGTTAACTCATTTCAATATACTGGAGACTGCTTATGTTCTCTTACGCTTCTCTCCAAAAAAGGCCTCAGATTTGAGCATGTGATAAACGTTTAGTACAGTACCGTAAACCCAGTATTTAACCAGGATTCCAGGAATGTGATAAAAGCTGGCAACGGGGAAACCACTAGAGAATGGTGTTAGGTATATCCCGCTTCAAAAGTATGGCCCAGGTATGGTTAAATTCTTTTTCCAGATCTTCTTCAGCTTAGTTGAGAAAGGCAATAATTTCCAGAAAGAAGTTATGGATACTGTGGGTGGGTGCGGAAGCTGAATTAAGCATACAGACTAAAGGAAATATCACTTACTCAGTCATGCATTTAACAAATATTCATCAATATCTAGTATACGCTGGAGACAAGCAGTGAATAAAACTTTAGAGAAGGTATGTAGTTTTTAATACTCTTTAAATCATTTAATTTTCACAATAACCCTAGAAGTTAAAACTACTGTCTTTTTGCATTGGCAGATGAGGAAACTGAGGCATGGTGTGGTTAAGTAGCCCAAAGTTACTCAGTTGGGAAGTGACAGAGCCATAGGAGCAATAAAACAATGATAACCTTTGCAAAACCCTGTAGCTTGGATGTTTCTGGCTTAGGAGCATTATTTTGAAAGGATTATGTGTAATCACAAAGGATAGCAAACCTGAATCTCATTCAAGAATCCATCCTAGTTATATATTCAGACATCAATTTTGTCTTTCTCCTAAAAGATCACAAATAATAAAATTAAGCAAAAGAAGGAGGTGACTGGATAAAAGTGGTGAGACATATTCTCAATGCAAAGAGCTTTTCATGTTGTATTATGTCAACAGCTTATTCATCCATTTGGCTTCCAATAACTGAAACCTAGCCACATAAAAAATAAAACACAAATACCACTTCTCTTTATGGCATGAAACACTACTGAAGCAATAAATTCTGAAGCTGAACTGCTTAGATTCCCGATATTTAACTGTTATAAAATGTACCTTCTATACATTTATATTAATAGAACCACAATTGTTGGCATGTAATTGATAGTAATATTAGATAATAGAGCAGTCATTTGACTTTTTCAATGACCGCACACTCAATAGCAAGAAGGCACAGGGGATGTGAGAGACCTTTGAGGAGCTGGGAAGGACCTGTCACTTTGGGGATCATGCAGAGAAAAGAACAGCTCCATCAGGAAGGAAAGCCTGTGGTTCAAAAGTGTAATTCAAAACTGGAACTTTATTTTTCAGCCGCACCTGACGGCATGTGGCTCTTAGGTCCCAGACCAGGGATTGAACCTGTCTCCTCTGCATTGTCCAGTGGAGTCTTAACCACTGGACTGCCATGGAAGTCCAAGTCCATGATTCAAAAGAGAGCTCTTTAGGGACATTGGGCTCCCCCGGTGGCTCAGATGGTAAACAATCTGCCTGCAATATGGGAGACCTGGGTTCAATCCCCAGGTTGGGAAGATCCCCTGGAGGAGGGCAAGGCAACCCACTCCAGTATTCTTGCCTGGAGAATCCCCATGGATAGAGGAGCCTGGTGGGCTACAGTCCATGGAGTGGCAAAGAGTCGGACAAGACTGAGCAACTAAGCACTAGTCTCACTGCTTCCAGTATGACTGGTGACTGGATTGAGCCAGAGTTCAAATTTTTCTGCTTTTCACAGAATTGATTTAAAGAAAATATTGTAATATAGTATTCTTATTTCTACAGTGGAGTCCTTCTATGTCATTGCTGCTGCTACTGCTGCTGCTAACTTCAGTCGTGTCCAACTCTGTGCGATCCCATAGACGGCAGCCCACCAGGCTCCCTCGTCTATGTCATTACTCCTATCTTTAATTATTTTCTAGAGTTCTGGAGTTATTGTTACATTTAGGAAATTTTTGTATATGGCTACAGTTTCCTCTAAATATTATGCCAATATTCTTAAAAGTATCCTCAAAGATGGTGGAAATGAAGGAAGGAAAGGAAACTAATGTTTATTGAATACCTACCATGTGTTTGGCATAGTTCTCAGTGTTTTACATAGCACATGTAATTTAGTTCTTATAACAACTCTAAGCAGTAAGCACTACTATTACTCCACAGATGAGAAAATAGATTCCTAAGGCTTACAATAATGAATGGCAGGATATAAAATCCTCAGCTCTTGCTTCTCTTTTGTTTGTAAGGCTGTTGCTGGGTTATACTTGCTGCAAAAGTTTGTTGCTAGTGCTAAATTATGCAACAATAATAACAAAACAACAAACCATTATTTACTGTACACCTAGCATTACAGGCATGTATCATGTATCATCATTAATTTTATTCCCATAAAGTTGGTGCTGTTTTCCATTTTTATTGATAAGGAGCCCAGACCAGAATGTAAATTAATGCACAGCTTCCTCCGCTGAGAGTTTCCCTTTAAAGAAAAAGTCAGTGTGCTTAGTGATAGAGATGATTCTATCTTCTGGCACTAGCTCTTTATCTCCTTGAGATCACACTTAGAGTAGCACAGGTTTAGAAAGATCAAGTAACACTCACAGTCTCATAGGTCATGAATGTTAGAGACAGGATTCCAGCACAGGTCACCCTGCTCTTCCCCAATACCACACTGTCTTCCCAGCGTTCAAAGAATGAGCTGCTGGCCTCAACAAACAGCTCTTCAGAATGTTCTCTCTTCATTGTGCTTTCCCTCTCCTATCCCTTGCCATCATTTCGCAGTGCATATGTTATATGAGGAAAACAATGGCTATTATAAATGTTCTGTTAGAATTATAGAAGAGTGAAATTGGTACATAGTAATCCATGGAGGTGAGAACAAGATATTGTCCAAGAAATTAAAATAAGGGAAATAATAAACAAGCAATCCCATTAAAAAATGAGCAGAAGACCTGAGTAAACATTTTTCCAAAGAAGACATACAGATGGCTAATAGGCACTTGGAAAGATGCTCAGCATCACTAATTATTAGAGAAAAGGAAATCAAAATCACAATGATATATTACCTCACATCTGCCAGAATGGTTAACACCAAAAAGTCTATGAATAGCAAATGTTGGGGAGGATGTGGAGAAATGGGAACACTGTACACTGTTGGTGGGAATGTAAATTGGCACAGTCACTGTGGAAAGTGGGGCTTCTCTGGTGGCTCAGATGGTAAAGAATTTGCCTGTAATGCAGGAGACCTGGGTTTGAAACTCCCACTGTGGAAAACAGCATGGCGGGAGGCAGGTTTCCTCAAAAAACTAAAAATAGAATTACTAGATGATGTAGCAATTCCACTGCTGGATATATATCTGAAGAACACACAAAAAATCAACTTGAAAATATGCATGCACCCCAGTAACAGTATTATTTACAACAGTCAATATATGGAACTTTATACCAGTATTATTTATAATATCCAGTATATGGCAGCAACCCAGGTGTCCATCGACAGAACAGAGAATGGATAAAGGAGATGTGACTTATACACATACACATGCACAGTGGAATACTACTCAATCCTAAAAAGGAATGAAGTTCTGCCATTTGCAGCAACATGGATGGACCCAGAGAGTATTACCCTTATGAAATAAGTCAGACAGAGAGAGATAAATATTATGTTATTTTATACATATCACTTATACATGGAATATAAAAATTTAAAACAAATAAATATATACAACAAAACAAAAACAGACTCACAAATATAGAAAACAAACTAATGGATACCAGTGGGACGAGAGAAGCAGGGAGGGGCAAGATAGGGGTGTGGGATTAAGAGATATAAACTACTGTATATAAAATAGATAAGAAACAAGGATATATTACGTAGCACAGGGAAATATAGTCATTCTTTTATATCTTTAAATGGAGTATCACCTATAAAGATATTGAATCATTATGCCAAATACCTGAAACTAATATAATATTGTAAATCAACTATGTTTCAATTAAAAAATATAAATAAGGGAAACAAGATTGCTCTCCAAAAAATTAAACAAATGAAATTCACACATATCCTGAATAGACATGACCACCAGTGGAAATGAATTAAGAGGTTGTGTGAATAAACGTTTGGTTGAGAGGTGCAGAAACACCTAATATACTACTCACAGTGACCTGGAAACAATCTCACGGAGACCAGCCTGATGGTTTCATCAGCAAAATCCTGATCTGTTCTACTGGGCTTTGTTTGGATTGACCTTGTACTCAGACTGGTGATGGTGAACCCAGGGTGGGAAAGGAAGTCAAGGACCTTGAGTTGGGCATGTTTATCCAACACGACTCTTCTGTTGTGACGCAATTATGAGTCATCATGCTTCCCAGGCCTGGATGAGATCTCTCCCAAAACACCACCCTTTTCTAAACTTTTATTTCATGGTCACCAAGTAATCTCTTGATTATTCTATTTCCCAGGTACCTCACTATCAGAAAAGATGATGCTCTATGAGTTACAGGGATCCAAGAATGTATCCACTACTGAATGTATTGTAAATGAAAACATAAGAATTTGGGTTTATAAATGTCTGCTGTCACCCTGTTTGTTTAACCTATATTCTGAGCACATCATGAGATGCTGGGCTGGATGAGCTACAAGCTGGAATCAAAATAGGTGGGAGAAACATCAACAACCCTGAGGTTGTTGCAGATGATACTACTCTAACGGCAGAAGTGAATAGGAACTAACGAGCCTCTTGATGAGGATGAAGGGGGAGAGTAAAAGAGCCAGCTTAAAACTAAATATTAAAAAAATTAGATCAACTAAATATTAAAAAAAAAAACTAAGATCAAGGCATCCAGCCCCATTATTCCATGGCAAATAGAAGCGGAAAATGTGGAAGTGGTGACAGATTTCCTCTTCTTGGCTCTAAAATCACTGTGGATGGTGTAGCCATGAAATCAGAAGATAATTGCTTCTTGGTAGGAAAGCTATGATAAACCTAGACAGTGTGTTGAAAAGCAGAGATATCACTCTGCTTACAAAGGTTTGTAGAGTCAAAGGTATGGTTTTTCCAGTAGTCATGCATGAATGCGAGAGATGGATCACAAAACAAGGCTGAGTGCTGAAGAACTGATGCTTTTGAACACTCTTGAGAGGCCCTTGGACAACCAGGAGATCAAACCAGTCAATCTTAAGGGAAATCAACCCTGAAGACCCCTTAGAAGGACTGATGCTGAAGCTGAAGCTCCAGTATTTTGGTTATCTGATGTGAACAGCCAACTCTTGGAAAAGTCCCTGATGGTGGGAAAGATTGAGGGCAGAAGAAGAGGGCGTTGGAGGATGAGATGGATGGAAGGCATCACCAGTGCAATGGACATGAACTTGGGCAAACTTCAGGAGATGGTGAGGGACAGGAAGGCCTAGTGCTTCAGTCCATAGGGTCACAAAGAGTTTGACATGACCAGGTGACTGAACAGCAACAACATGAATTTCGTATGAGTGTGGTTTCTACAAGTCAGTTTCCTTGAGACAGAGAAGCTCTAGAAGAATTGGCATGGCCATGTTCTGAACTTCCAAGGGCAAGAACAGAGCCAGGCTCATACTGCTGCTACCCTGGGAGGGTGTGCAGGGATTGTCAGCCAGGTGCCATCTCTCTCTTCACCCTTCTTTTCAACTTCAAAAACAAGCTCAGTAGTTGGCTGTGTAAACGCCAGGAAATATGTAAATGTCCAAGAGGGTAAGGAAACTTCTCAGAAGACTAAAAGTCAGTAATGAATCAGGAGGGATAAAAAATGAGAAAATGATGGGGATCATGTTAAGAAAAAAGGAAAAAGAACTGTGTAATTTTAAAAAGTGGCAACAGGCAAGAACAAGCTTTGGAAGGGAATGAAAGTAAAACCATGTTGTAGGGAGATCAGAGGAAAATTTTGCAGCTTGGATGGAGGATTCTATCATGTTAAGACAAGGTGGGTCCAGAAAAACTCAGAAAGTGATCAGAGTGGTCTATGTGAAAAAAAAAAAACAAACACAAAAACCTAGGTTAGGGAGTATGGGATCAGGAGAGTCAAGAGTCAGTGACATGAGGATGATAGCCTGGCTGTCAACAGGGGGGAAGGGTTTAGCATTTTCATTGCTCATTCTCTTAGGAAAGACAATCAGCTGCCTTCATCCCCCCTGCCCCACAAAGAAAGCCAAAATACCCATGTTTATGGAATCATTGCAAGCTTTAGATTTCTGTCATCTTTTTGTGGTCTAAAACTTCTCAGGGCACTAAAGATTTAAAATGGCAATAGGTAGGAGGACTTCTCTAACTGAACCAAGTCTTTGGTTAGAAATCGTCAAGTTTCCCAGCACAAACCACACCCAAAGAGTTCCTCAGGGAGAACTGTGAGTCACTTTGAAGAGGGCCTGCCTCTGCTCTGATAGTGTCTGCACTGTCCCTTAGGAGGTGGATCTCCTCCAGGTCTGATCCAGCTGCATCAATATGAGTTGTAAATTATTAATAATACCCATCTCTCACAGAATCTAATTGTTATTAATGGAAGAGTCCCATGTTTGCTTTTATTAATAGATATCTCTTTACCCTTTTTGTCTTGTTTTCCTAACTCCATGGGCAGAAGAAAAAGTATATTCACTCACTCATTAATTCATCCATTCAAAGTGAATACCTACTGAATGCTAGGTACCTTGCCAAGTTTTGTGGGGGAAAAAAATGACAAAGACATTTTCCCTGCCTTAATAAAGCTCACAGTGTAATCAGGAAGATAACTTATAAAGAGTAATCAGAATACAGGGTAATAAATGCTGTAATGGATCCTTGAACTCTTTCCTATTTCAAGGCGGCAGGCTTCTCAACTATGTGCAAATAGTAACATCATTCATTAACCTCCTTTGTCTGGAGTGCCCTTTCTATTAACTTGCTGCCAACATTTCAGATAATAGCAGCAATTATGATGTAAATTTTTTTTTTCTTCTGGTTCATTAAGCTGGAAATGTTTTGTTTCTCTTTCATATCTCAATTATGTTTTGTTTGCTGTCTAATTATCCATGTTAATGTTTTAAAGTGGACTGGGGAATAGATTTTATTTACATGGCTTGCAGTTGTGTCATAAAGGATAATTTCTTTTCTTCTAGTTGAAAAATGAGAAACAGGCACTTAGGCCCTGATGTAACTTATCTATTGGGCTTCACCTGTGGCTCAGCAATAAAGAATCTGCCTGCAATACAGGAGCTACTGGAGGTGAGAGTTCAATCACTGGGCTGGGAAGATTCCCTGGAGGAGAAAATGGCAACCAATTCAGTACTCTTGCCTAGAGATCCCTATGGATTCTCCAGAGTTGGGATGACTAAAGCAGTGGAGCATGCACATACGCATATGAAATTATATATCAGGCAGATTAACATTAAAAAAAACAAGGAGCAGCAACTTTAAAAAATCTTAACACAATGATGGAATGTAGCCTGATATTTGTGCAGAACAGCTCATCCAAAACGAAGAAATCTGTTCTATACTGTCACATACTGTTCTTATTTACACAGCTTCAATCATCTGATGGCCAGCAAAGTGTTAGCAATAGTAAATATTTCGTAGAAGTTTAAATCTGGAAACTCAGCAGTGGCCACAGGACTGGAAAAGGTCAGTTTTCATTCCAATCCCAAAGAAAGGCAATGCCAAAGAATGCTCAAACTACCGCACAATTGCACTCATCTCACATGCTAGTCAAGTAATGTTCAAAATTCTCCAAGCCAGACTTCAGCAATACGTGAACCGTGAACTCTCTGATGTTCAAGCTGGTTTTAGAAAAGGCAGAGGAACCAGAGATCAAATTGCCAACATCTGCTGGATCATGAAAAAGCAAGAGAGTTCCAGAAAAACATCTATTTCTGCTTTATTGACGATGCCAAAGCCTTTGACTGTGTGGATCACAATCAACTGTGGAAAATTCTGAAAGAGATGGGAATACCAGACCACCTGCCCTGCCTCTTGAGAAATCTGTATGCAGGTCAGGAAACAACAGTTAGAACTGGACATGGAACAACAGACTGATTCCAAATAGGAAAAGGAGTACGTTAAGGCTGTATATTGTTACCCTGCTTATTTAATAACTTATATGCAGAGTACATCATGAGAAACGCTGGGCTGGAAGAAGCACACGCTGGAATCAAGATTGCTGGGAGAAATACCAATAACCTCAGATATGCAGATGACACCACCCTTATGGCACAAAGTGAAGAAGAACTGCAAAGTCTCTTGATGAAAGTGAAAGAGGAGAGTGAAAAAGTTGGCTTATAGCTCAACATTCAGAAAACGAAGATCATGGCATCCGGTCCCATCACTTCATGGGAAATAGATGGGGAAACAGTGGAAACAGTGTCACACTTTATTTTTTTGTGCTCCAAATCACTGCAGATGGTGACTGCAGCCATGAAATTAAAAGACGCTTACTCCTTGGAAGAAAAGTTATGACCAACCTAGATAGCATATTGAAAAGCAGATATATTACTTGGCCAACAAAGTTCCGTCTAGTCAAGGCTATGGTTTTTCCTGTGTAATTATGTAATCTTTTAATTCTATCTCAGATACACATACATCACCTTATCAATGGAGCAGCTTTTGGAAAAATAGACACTTGGTAAATCTTTAATAAATAAGTCTGAGGAGCTGTCCCTTCAGCAGGGTAGACTGTGGAAATCAGGTAGGGATGGACATGCCAGAACTACTGTGTAAGAATTCTTGTCTTATTGAATTACTGTGTTCAGAGATTACAAAAGAAGACCAAGTGTCTTTCAGTTTGAAGGTCATGAAAATTTCAAACAGCGAAACACAGTCCTACTGATACTGTAAGACTTGGATGGAGTCGCGTTGCAGGGACATTAAAGGACAAAGTGATGTGTGAAAAACAACTTTGGCCAATTTGGGTATAATTCCACCTGATTTGGAAACCATTTGTTACTTTGCCGACTAAGGTCCCTCTAGTCAAGGCTATGGTTTTTCCTGTAGTCATGTATGGATGTAAGAGTTGGACTGTGAAGAAGGCTGAGCACCGAAGAATTCATGCTTTTGAACTGTGGTGTTGAAGAAGACTCTTGAAATCCCTTGGACTGCAAGGAGATCCAACCAGTCCATTCTGAAGGAGATCAGCCCTGGGATTTCTTTGGAGGGAATGATGCTAAAGCTGAAACTCCAGGCCTTTGGCCACCTCATGCGAAGAGCTGACTCATTGGAAAAGACTCTGATGCTGGGAGGGATTGAGGGCAGGAGGAGAAAGGGACGACCGAGGATGAGATGGCTGGATGTCATCACTGACTAGATGGACGTGAGTCTGAGTGAACTCCGGGAGTTGGTGATGGACAGGGAGGCCTGGCGAGCTGCGATTCATGGGGTTGCAGAGTTGGGCATGACTGAGCGACTGAACTGAACTGAAAGGTTTACTATGTACTTTTACACATAATCTTCCCAACAGGTGAGGAAATAGAAGCTTGGATAGTTTAAGGTCTTTGTCATGGATGCACAGACAGCAAAGCGTCACTTTAGAAATCAAGATTCATTTACATCTTCTCCCTCTGAATTCAGTACTTTTAAACACGCTGCTTCCCAAAGTGCTTCACATATTCAAAGAAATTCTCAGAAGAATGCTGCCTTAAACCACTGTCGGAGGGACTGACCCCATTGCATTTGTGTTGAGGCTGGTCTAGAATGGGATGTGGCTCATTCAGGGTGTTACTGGCCTGTGAGCCCCTGATGGTTTCGGGGGAGTTGAGGGCTGACATAAAGTTGGGAGCTACTGTCTCAGACTTCCTCTCCTCTAGGAGGTTGATATTATGCAGGTTTGGAATGTGCTAGCAAAAGTAGCAAAGGAAGGAAATTATTTTAATGAAATAAAATGAACAAAGGCACTGGGTTTTTAAGGAACTCCAACTGTCATAAAATGACTTACTGAGATTTCGTCTACATAACAGTTCAGTTCAGTTCAGCTCAGTTCAGTCGCTCAGTCGTGTCCGACTCTTTGTGACCCCATGCATTGCAGCACGCCAGGCCTCCCTGTCCATCACCAACTCCCAGAGTTCACTCAGACTCACGTCCATCTAGTCAGTGATGACATCCAGCCATCTCATCCTCTGTCGTCCCCATCTCCTCCTGCCCTCAATCCCTCCCAGCATCAGAGTCTTTTCCAATGAGTCAGCTCTTCGCATGAGGTGGCCAAAGGCCTGGAGTTTCAGCTTTAGCATCATTCCCTCCAAAGAAATCCCAGGGCTGATCTCCTTCAGAATGGACTGGTTGGATCTCCTTGCAGTCCAAGGGATTTCAAGAGTCTTCTTCAACACCACAGTTCAAAAGCATGAATTCTTCGGTGCTCAGCCTTCTTCACAGTCCAACTCTTACATCCATACATGACTACAGGAAAAACCATAGCCTTGACTAGAGGGACCTTAGTCGGCAAAGTAACAAATGGTTTCCAAATCAGGTGGAATTATACCCAAATTGGCCAAAGTTGTTTTTCACACATCACTTTGTCCTTTAATGTCCCTGCAACGCGACTCCATCCAAGTCTTACAGTATCAGTAGGACTGTGTTTCGCTGTTTGAAATTTTCATGACCTTCAAACTGAAAGACACTTGGTCTTCTTTTGTAATCTCTGAACACAGTAATTCAATAAGACAAGAATTCTTAACAGTAGTTCTGGCATGTCCATCCCTACCTGATTTCCACAGTCTACCCTGCTGAAGGGACAGCTCCTCAGACTTATTTATTAAAGATTTACCAAGTGTCTATTTTTCCAAAAGCTGCTCCATTGATAAGGTGATGTATGTGTATCTGAGATAGAATTAAAAGATTACATAATTGATTGCTGCACTAATCACTGAGAAGACTCTAAGAACCTCCTTACAATACAGAAGCATAAGTGCTGGGGGAACATAGGTAATGGGGTTGTGCCTCGTCATTCACTCCTAACCAAAGCACTCACTGTATTATAATTAATATCTGAAATTTACCCACTGTACTAAACTTTCATGTCCATAATCGGTGACAAAGGTAATGAAGAGTAGTTACCTAACTTTAAATTTAGACTCTTTAAAATAAGAGAGTGCAGAATCAGAAGAACAAAAGAAATCTGAGAGATTATAGAGGGGTCATTCGAAAACACTCCAAATGTAATCCATGTCATACAGGCTGCTTAGTCATACCCGACTCTTTGAGATCCTATGGACTGTAGCCTTCCAGGCTCCTCTGTCCATGGAATTTTCCAGGCAATAATATTGGAGTGGGTTGCCATTTCCTGCTCCAGGAGATCTTCTGGACCCAGAAGAAATTCGGGTTGAACCTGCATTTCCTGCATTGACAGGAGGATTTTTTTTTTTTTTTAACCAGGCCTTCTTTCAAAGTGTCTTTCATCCAACTCCAGAAAATAAGTCTGTGACCCAACCATTTCTAGTGAATATCTGCTTGACCAAAACCAGAATATGACCAAAAACCAGAATATAACCCAAACTAGAATATTCCTATGACAGACTAGTATGCTGAACTGAGCGTTCATCATAATTATCAATAAGATGCATCAGAAAGAATTAGGGACTTCCTTGGGGATCCAGTGTTAAGAATCTCTGCTTCCTCTGTAGGGGGTGAGGGTTAGATCCCTGCTTGGGGAACTAAGATCCTGCATGCTGCACTGCATGGTGGGCCAAAAAAAAAGAAGTGTTGTAGTTCTCTTTGACGTTAAAGGATTTTTAATAAAAAATACTTCAAACAAAAATAATTTGTCATTTAAATATGTTGACCTGATTTCATTGCTGAGGCACAGATAATGGTCTTACCAAGATCTGTATTCCCAGTGCCTTAAGTAAAGACTAGCCCATCAAAAGCATTCGATGAGTATTTGATGGATGAACAAATACATGAAGAAGTGATGGGGAACTGAAACAAAATACAGCTATTCTGAAAAATACCACTTGAGAAATACAATTTGGATTCTTAAAGATGCAATTTTGGTTTCATTAAAGTTCTATATTGTTTTCTTCACTAAATAAGAATTATGCAGTCTGCTAATAAATAATTCACTCCTAAACCTTAAAGATCTTTGACAGTCAAACTTATTCGCTAAACTTATTTGCAAACTTATTTGGAGAAGAGTGCTCTCGGGCATGCTGAACTTTATGCTGGGCATTCCACTGCTGATTTTCCACTTAGGGCATCCTAGCTGACATCTTGCTTTAGTTTTCAGGCATTTCATGGTGAAAAATGAATACCATGTCACCTATGCTTTTCTTTAATCAAATCCAACAAGTCTACTAAAACTTATTAAAATGTCATGCAGAGGACCCAAGAAGGAGTAAAGATGGAAAAAGGGGGGAAAAAATCTCCATAGTTTATCATTTAAACCATGTAGAGATATTGTTTCAACTAAAAATTTTAAATGCCTTGAAAACTTACCAGCACCATGTAAACATCACAGTTAACATAGCACATGCAAATTCAATGGGATTGAAATAAACTTACAGGAAAAAATAAGGCTGAGAATCCACCTACAAAAGAGCCACAAAGCATTTATTCAAATGGGTGACCTATTCCCTCAATAGAGTATCAGACTTGAGTGTTCACATTTCCATCACTTTCCAGCACTGCAGAGAAGCAGGAAGCTTCAGGCAAGTGGAAGATTTGTGACTCATGAGCAATAGTTACAACACCGTTAACTAAAAGAAGCATAAAAATTACTATGGCCCCCTATAATTTGGTATAATAATGCTCTAAGGCAAGCATGAGTCTTGAGGAATTAAAGATTGAAAATGAAAAATGCAGTGATACTTAAGCACATAACCTGTAGCTCACCCAGCAGAATTTCAGGATCCATTACTAATAGTGGTCTTTGGGGTTAAGAAACAGAGAAACCATAACCATGATAGCTTTAATTAAAACATACAGAATTTAAAGTAGCTTTAAAAGAGGAAAATGTGAAAGAAAGGGAGAGGTAGAAAGGGAAACAATTTTTAAGAAGAAATTAAATTTCAGTACCATGTTTATGCAAATATTACTAGTGTTCACTGGAATTAAATTATGACTTTTGGGGGATACCATTCATGAAAAACAGTTTTTTTTTCAAGTGCACAAAGACTATATTTTAAAGAAAGAAAATATTTACATTGCTTTTCTTTACAACTATAGATTTGATTCGATGTCTATTTTTTTAAACAAAACAAAATCCACCCCAAAATCATTTGACAAATCTGTCTCCCCCTTCCTTAGAACAAGATGTTTAACCTAGAAAATCTGTAGGGGTCCTTTTTGATCAAAATATTGTATATATTTTGCTTTTTGAATGGTGAAATCAATAAATATATAGTCATTCACTAAATAATTATTTTTGCATTTATTTAAATGCTGGTCACTATTCCATCACTGGAAATATAGTAGGAAATAGGAAAAATGTGACTCTTCACCCCTAATCTTATTGTCAATTAGAAAAATCAAGGTTGGGGTACTGCTTGCTATAATCAACAATCTCCATAAAAATGATGAAAACATAGCTATTAGGACAGAGGCATTGCCACTGTCTGAGACAGACAAGCTCCATTTTGTTGTTGCTGCTAAAATATCATGTTTTTTTTTTTTTTCCTATTACTTTGCAAAACAAACGAGTTCTAATTCAGAGCACTTCAATGAGGTTCTAAGTTCTCTGAGATCAGATGGCTGTCTGTTCCTACCAGGGTGCTGGACTGGGAGTGAAATAGCTCTTGAATAAAAATTCCAAATGAAAGTGTCCATGCTAGTTATTACCATTTTCTAAGCCTTTTACCAAAATAACTAACAACTCATCATATAGATAGAAAGGGAATGGAATTTTGAGTGGGGCACATACTTGCCTCTAATCTTTGCAACAGCTCTGAAAGGAAAATAAGTAACAGCATTTCTTTTCAGGTGAGAAAATAGAGAGAGTGAAGCAATTTCATTAAAGTCATGTTTCAAGAAAGTAGTGAAATGGATTAAAACTTGAGTTTGTCTGGTTTCAAATAACCATGTTCTTTCCACTACACAGTGGTTCCTCCAGTAAGAGGAAGCTTGGAAGCCGTGTTTACCAGTCCATTCTGTGGAACACTGATGAGACAAAATGTTCCACAAGCATAGATGGATTCATGCCACAGTCAAGTAACTTTGGTAAATGCTGAGCATATTAACGGCAGTGAGGTATTATGTAAAAGAAATGTTTAATTTTATTTTATCTTTTCCTCAAACTCATCTGACTACCAAACCCAGATTTTTGTTTACATTTTAATACTTATTAGCATCTCTTGAAACTAAAACAATTTGGTATGTGCTTTTTCCTTTGACTTTTTGGTTGAGGCTCAGGGCGTGTGGGATTTTACTTCCCCGAGCAAGTACTGAACCCCTGCCCCCTGCATTGAAAGTGTGGAGTCTTAATCACTGGGCCTCCAGAGAAGTCCTTGGCATATGATTAAATGACTGAAAAGAGAAAGATGAATGAATGAGATCTTTAAAGTAGAAATTCAGTTTACAAAGCAGTTGAAATGAAAAAGCTAATAGTTATGAGGGAAGCACTTGAAAAAAGTATAAGGTTCAGTCTGTTTTCAGTGTAGCTGAGAGATGGGGGCATTGGGTGGATGGATGAAGTGGAGAGGCAAAAGGGGAAACAGATATAAAATAATACACACAGCATATTTTCAGTACAAGTTTTTAGTGATTAATATGGGCTGAAGTTGAGAAGATTTTGAGAGAAAAGAGTCTTAGCTGGACCATTTTCAGTGGAAATCCTGAGAAGCAGAAACATGTTTGCAGAGAAGTGAAGAAAAGATTCTTAGGAACTATGCAGGGAAATAAAACAGGACAGGTAATGGAGAAGGCAATGGCACCCCACTCCAGTACTCTTGCCTGGAAAACCCCATGGACGGAGGAGCCTGGTAGGCCGCAGTCCATGGAGTCGCTAAGAGTCGGACACGACTGAGCGACTTCACTTTCACTTTTCACTTTCACGCATTGGAGAAGGAAATGGCAACCCACTCCAGTGTTCTTGCCTGGAGAATCCTAGGGACGGGGGAGCCTGGTGGGCTGCCGTCTCTGGGGTCGCACAGAGTCGGCCACGGCTGAAGCGACTTAGCAGATAGAGTACTGTACATTCTGCATATGCTGCTCGTCAGCTTGTTGCACTTCCAAATGCAGAGCAAATGAAAAAGCAAAGAAGGTTCTGATATCCATGAGAGGAAGGCTATGTCCTCCGGGACAGATAGTTCGGGTGGAATCCATCACTGCTCTGTGAGAAAAAATTCTTGGTGCACAATGAGTAGCTGTATACTATCTACCTATTACATTGTTATTTCAAATAAAATTTTAAAATTCTAAAAAACAAACAAACAAAAACACAACAGGACAGGTAGGATTGGTCCAGATTGAGATAACTGTACAGAAACCATATCAGCATTCTGTCAGTAATTATGGAAAGAAAGATTAACATCTGAAGGAGTTTTAGAAACTCAGTTTGGATAAGTATGATGATTTTGAATTTTACAACTGGTAACAAATGCTTGTCTAAGGAATCCGTTGAACCTCTAAGTCATCCTTGCTCTACCAGCATTTTGGAGTTGAGAATCTACCTCTTCAGATTACAGAGAAGTACAGCACCTATGATTTGAGGATAAAATGGTGCCAAGAAAAGGAAGTATAAAATGTAGAGCAAGGCAAGGACATGAATTCGCACATCTGACTGTAGAGCAGTTTCTGTTTGAAGAAGTCTATTTAAAATAGTTAAAACAATCAAAAACCTCTTTAACTTTTTTCTGCCACAACTTAGCCAGTACCTTTTGTAAACCACTATGTTTCTGATGGCGCAGTGGATAAAGAATCCGCCTGTAACGCTGGAGACCTGGGTTCCATCCCTGGGTGGGGAAGATCCCCTGGAGGAGGGGGAAAGCAACCCACTCCTGCCTGGCAGGCTGCAGTTCATAGGGTCGGGCAGAGTCGGACACGACCAAAGAGACTTACTTAGCACACACGCCTGTTACTTTTAGAGATCGCTGTCAATAAAGAGACAAAAAATATGGGGAAAAAAGAATATTACATTTCTAAAAGACAAACTTTGACAAAAATCATATGGGAAAGGATAACAGAAAAGGATAAACTTTCCTGGTTAAAACATAAGTGGCTTGTTAGAATCCTACTCCTATCTCCCGTTTTATTATTTTTCTTATTTATTATTATTTTTGCTTTCATTATGGTTATATTCCACATGTTCGTTTGAAAAATGTGTGGTGCTGGGATTAACGTCAAAGATCCTGTGTGCTTAGTCACTAAGTTGCAGTCCAACTCTTCTGCAACCCCCATAGACTGTAGCCCACCTTGTAGCTACTGTCCTTGGGATTCCCAGGCAAGAATACTGGAGGGGGTTGTCATTTCCTTCTCCAGGGGATCTTCCCAACTCAGGGATCCAACCCACCCCTCCTGCACTGCAGGCGGATTCTTTAACACTGAGACACCAGGGAAGCCCATCAACTTCAAAGATATTAACCATAAATAAAAGAAATTCCACAATGAAACCCCGATTTGGCGTAAAGTTTTGATTTAGAAGATTACACTAGATCGCGTGAGCACCTCTGGCCACGAAAGCACGCTGGCATATCTAAAAATATAGAAAAGGGGGAAAGAAGCTATCCCCCAAAGTCAGGCGCCCGCTTTCGGCACAGAAAGTCGGAGCAGGGAGAATGAAAAACACCGAAGGCAAAGATTATCACTCGGCCGCCAGCAAGCGGAGCCAGAAGATAATGTGGCGACTCTCCCGCCATAGAAGACTCCGGGAGGAATGGGAGGCGGGCCCTACCTAGGGTACAGACTACCACTCCCAAGTCCGCCCTGGGCTCAAGGGCTGGGCGGCCAAAGAGGCTTAACGCGCAAGGCACTATGGGACTCGTAGTCTTTGTTCCCTTCAGCTCTTTGGAGGCGGGGAGCGCCTGTTTTATGTAAATACCCGACCCTTCCAGACCCTGCTCCCTTTCCTCCCTTTCCCTCCCCTTACGTTCTTTCGCCGAGAGTTTGAAATTCCCGCAGAGCAGGCGCCCGAGGCCGGAACCCTCGCGAGAACTCAGGTCTCCGCGCCGCGATCTCCTGTCTCCCACCTCCCCGCCCTTCCCCGCCCCTCCCCTCTCCTCCCCGGTGAGTGGGACTCCGTGTGTCTGCCGGGGGTAATGCGCAAAGCCGGGCCTGCACTGCCGGAGCGGAGGAGGCAGAGGCAGAGCCGCGTGGGGAAGGACCCGGAACCGCGGTGCAGGCAGTGTCTGCGTTTTACGCGCTGAGCCGTCGGCCGGCCTGCAGCCGGCAAAGGCGCTCGCGGGGTGGGGGGTGTGTGGATCTGAGCTGGCCGGGGCGGTCGCAGGCGGAGGCCCGCGAAGAGGCAAGCGGCTTCCGCGGGGCGGAGGTGAGCGCGCCCTGCCGGTGGCGGCCGTGTCTCCCGGGAGATGCTGTGACGGACTCGCGCGGGAGGAGCTCGCGCCTCGCCTCGCGCGCCCCACTGGACTCTGCGGCCGCGGCGACTCGGTCACCCGCCCTTCTCTGGTAGGGGGAAGGGAAGCAGGGGGTTGGGCCGGGGCTGCGGAGGGTGGGTCGGCGCGGCCTGGGCCCGGAGCCGCGGCCCGGCTTCTCCCGCCGCGCCTGGCCCGCCGGGCCCTCCTCGCGCCAGGCCTAGGCCATGCTCATGGCCGTTCAGCGCGCAGCGGTGGCCGGGCTCGCGGAGCCGGCGCGAGGGAACGAAGGCGGGCGTTGGCGGGTGCGGCACGCTCTAAGGCTCCGCGAGTTTGTTATATAACCTCCTTCTCTGCCGAGCGGCGGCAATGGCGGCGGAGAGGCGCCTCGGGGTCCAACCCCCGCGCCTAACGCGCCGGCAGCCGGGTCCTCACTCCGTCCGGGCGGGCCTGGACCGCGGCGCCTCTTCCCCACGGTCTTCCGATGCGGTTGAGACCTTGGCGAGCTTCTCCCCTGGGCAGCCTCCTGGTACTTTGGGTCTCTGTTACGTTGATGGGTGCTCCGCATGCTGCCTGGCATGGCTACGATGAGTCTCGGGCGGAGAAGTTTGACCGGTGATTTGAAAAGTGCAGTGAATTGGTCCGATAAAGGGGATTTAAAATAACTGTACATTTTGGAGTGGCTATTTGCCTTGCCTGTGCCACCTGGAAACTTGAGGACGATGACTTTTGTTACTCGTTGACTGTTTTGGGGGGACGTGAGGAGGTTAATTTGTTCTCATAAGCCAGCGAGGTTCAAACTAGCCGTCATTATGTTTTTTCAGATAGGCAGTTTGAGAACGTAATTGATAAGAACCTGGGTCCTTTAGAATAAAATACAGGTCTCTTGGAAATCTTAATTTCAGTTTATCCTTAAAATTAAAGAGACAGTAGATTTTAAGAACTTTATTGATCTTTCATTGATTGAGTCTGGGAGGAGAGAAGAAATTAGGATCGATTTACTGATTTTGGAGGATTTGACTATGGATGACAAGCCCAGCTCAAGTTAATATTCTGAGGGATGCTCGTGTGTCAAAGTGCAATGGGAAGCCTGCACTCTCCCCATACTGTAATTTTTGATTCTGATTTTTCAGTAACCTAGTTCCAAAATGTCACCAATTCGCAAACAGCGATAATTATTATTATTTTTTTAAATTGATTTTTATTTTTTAGTTTGTTTTGCTTTACTAATTATTATTTTTTTTAATTTCAAAGATTGTTATACATCAGTTTTGGGGTGGACGTATATTTATTTTTAATTTTAAGAAATAAAGACTTGTTTCTTTCCTAATTTTAAAAAATTCCCGGAGATTTTTCACTTTTTTCTTCAGAATAGTTTCATTTCCCTCGCTAGGTCATTGGTCTCAGCAATAAATCTTGTCTACTGTCCACCTTCAACTCTTCACAGATGTATGCTTCAGCTGTTCCAGAATCATCCTCAGTCCTGGGCTCGTTTTCTTGAAGATGTACTTTGATGTTCCTTTGCCCCTGTCTTTCAGCCCGGAGTGCTATCTCTACCTTTTCAAAGTTGCATGCCTGCTCAGTCACTTCAGCCCGTGTCCGACTCTTTGTGACCCCCATAGACTGGGACCTGCCACGTTCCTCTGTCCATGGGATTCTCCAGGCAAGAATACTGGAGTGAATTGCCATTTCCTCCTCCAGGGGCTCTTCCTAACCCGGGGATCGAACCCGGGGTTATGTCTTACGTCTCCTGCATTGGCACTAGTGCCATTTTCAGCTTTCAAATCCTCCTTAGCTTAAATGCCATCTTTTCTATATACTTTCATTCCTCTGTATCCCATTTCTTCCCTGGGATCTCACAGAGTATTTACCTTTATTGCAGGATTTATTTTCATGGTTTATTATGTATCTCCTAGAATGTAAACTCCTTGAGGTCAGGAAGTAGGTCATCTTTGTGCCTTTGTATTGCCTCCCTAATGCAATATTTTAAAAGTAGTTGGTGTTTGATAATTGTTTAAGTTTGAAAGAACAACTGCTAAAAGACTGGAAGTTTCTGGATCCGTGGATAGTTTACATTTATATCATAATTTTTAGTCTTTTTTAAAAAGTAAAAATGCATGCAGAATGTTTTGTAGAAATGTTTGCTCAGTAGAATGTTTTGTAGAAATGTTTGCTCAGTATATGCTGCAATACAGTTATTGAACAACTAGTTTATAGTTTTAGTTTATTTTCTGTGGTGGAGTTCAGGAGCTTTCTAGGATGAGTGTATTTCACACAGCTGATTTTTGGTATTGTGTCAGTATCTTTCCCAGTACCTTTGCAGAGTTTGCTGCTTAATATTGAAACAATGTTTATTTACTTAAGTTAGATCCAATATTGAGTTTCTTCTTTTTAATACACTTTGTTTTTTAAACAGTTTTAAGTGGAAGGCACAGATATTTCCAGTATTCGCTTTCCCTGCTCCAGTTCATGCATAAATTTCCCCATTATCAGCATCCTTTAGTAGACTGGAACATTTGTTACAATTGAACCTGAATTAACATATCATCACCCAAAGTCCCTAGTTTACCTTACTGTTCATCCTTGTTGGTGTAAATTGTCTGGGTTTGGAAATGTATAATGGCATGTATCTATCATTATAGTATCATTCAGAGTAGTTTTCAGCACCCTAGAATCCTCTGTGCTCCCCTGTCTTTCCCTCCCTCTCTGTTAACCCCTGGCAGCCACTGATCTTTTTGTCTCCATAGTTTTACCTTTTTCAGAATTGTCCTATAATTGGAATCAGGCACTGTGTAGCCTTTTCAGATGGACTTTCTTCACTTTATAATTTGAATTGAAGCTTTTTCCAAGTCTTTTCTTTGCTTGATAACTCATTTCTTTTCAGCCTTGCATAATATTCCATTGTTTGGATGTACCACTATTTATCCATTCGCCTACTAAAGTACATTTTGATTATTTCCAGGTTTTGACAATTATTAATAAAAATATCCACGTGCAGGTTTTTGTGTTTTATGTAAGTTTTACCTAACTCCTTTGGGTAAATATCAGGGAGCATGATCGCTGGATCTTATGGTAAGAATATGTTTAGTTGTGTAAGAAACTGCCCAGTTGTCTTCCAAAGTTGGACCAATTTGCACTCCCAGCGTCAGCGAATGGGAATTCCTGTCACTCTACATTCCCACCAGTGTTTGGTTGTTGCCAGTGACTGGATTCTGGTCATTCTCCTAAGTATGTAGTGGTACATCACTGAACATGCATTTTCCTGATGACCCAAGATGTGGAACATCTTCTCATGTGCCTGTCTGCCATCTGTTTGTCTTTGTTAATGAAGTGTCAGTATCTTTGGCCATTTTTTAATTGGGTTGTTTTCTTGTTGGGTTTCAAGAATATTGAGTTTTTAAAAATTGATTTTGTTGTTCAACATGTCAATTCTTGCTTGCTAGTATCTTACAATCGTAATTTATGACATGTTTAGGACCTGTTGTAAGGTGTTGTGACCCTCTAGAATTCACAGGAATAAGATACGATTTTTGCTTTTTGGGAATTCATAGTGTTCTGGGGAAGACTGACAAATATAAATAGTGGATTTCAAAAATCATTTTTAGGATTGCTAACATAAATGTGGAAAAGAATGAGCTCAGAAATGAGATTAAATAGGAGAGGATTGATTTACCCAGACCACACTGGGAATCTAGTCCTTAAATGATGTGTGGAGCTTTGGTAGATGGAGATGGAGGAAGGAACCTCATAAATAGAAGAATGAATATGCTAGTGAAAGAGGGGTCTTGGGGAGACAAACCCGTGAAGATAGGCTGACACTGCCAGATTGTGGAGGACTTTGATTATCTGTGGCTGAAGATGTCAGCCTTTATATGCAGTAGAGGAGTCATTGGAGGATTTTGAGAAGGGAGTGACAATCCATCTGTGCTTTATCAAGAAAATAAACAAAATTTTCATTGACATTAGGCACAGTGTTCCTGCTCTGCTTGTCTAGAACTTGGAAGAAGTTGAAAGTTTGTAAATTACCTTTTAGAGGTTGGCGATATTATGTCATCAAGGCTAGGACTCTACCTAATTTTGTACAGTACCAAACATAGCTGCTTGATGTGTTTTTGTGAAGATATATATATATATAGATATATATAGATATACATACAGATATAGATGTCTTTATATAAGATGTTCTTTCTAATATACTTTTTAGAAGTTCTCTTTAGTGTGCTTAAAATGTTAAAAATTCACGCTGTAAATTCAGTATCTGAAAGGTCCTGAAGCTGGAAACCAGTTTTTGCCCTGTATTTTCAAAATGCTTGTGTGCTCAGTGGTGTCCGACTCTTTCAAACCCACGGACTGTAGCCTGCCAGGCTCCTCTGTCCACAGAATATTCCAGGCAAGAATGCTGGAGTGGATTGTCATTTACTTTTCCAGGGAATCTTCCCAACCCAGGGGTTGAACCCCGTCTCCTGGATCTCCTGTGTCACAGGTTGATTCTTTACCACTGAGCCATCATAGAAGCCCATCACCGATTCAGAGGCTAAGTTCTAAATTTGGAAAACTTTTTCTTTCAGTGAACATTTTTTTGAACTCGTTTTGTGTCACAGTTGACCACTTTGTTGTCAGGAAATGACCATCTTTATTCCTGATAATATTTTTTCCTCTGAGTTCTACTTTGGTGTTAATAAGTTGCTTCTGTTTTTTTTCATTAATGTTAGCATGATACATCTTCCGTTATTTACTTTTAACCTTTCTAGGCTTTTTATTTCGGAGAAGGAAATGGCACCCCACTCCAGTACTCTTGCCTGGAAAATCCTATGGACGCAGGAGCCTGGTCGGCTGCAGTCCGTGGGGTCGCTAAGAGTCGGACACGACTGAGCAACTTCACTTTCACTTTTCATTTTCATGCATTGGAGAAGGAAATGGCAACCCATTCCAGTGTTCTTGCCTGGAGAATCCCAGGGACGGGGGAGCCTAGTGGGCTGTCGTCTATGGGGTCGCAGAGTTGGACACGACTGAAGTGACTTAGCAGCAGCAGCAGGCTTTTTATGTAAACTTGGTCTTATTTTTTTTTTATCCAATCTGACTCATCTTTGCTTTTTAAGTAGACTATTAATGTCATTTTGTTAATGTAACTAGTGATGTAATATGGTTAGGTTTCAGTCTACTGTCTTCCTATTTTTTTTTGGTCTCATTTTTCTTTTCTTTTTTTAATATATTGGTATATAGTTGATTGCTTCCCTGGTGGCTCAGATGGTAAAGAATATGCCTGCTCTGCAGGAGACCTGAGTTCGATCCCTGGGTAGGGGAAATCACTTGGAGAAGGGAATGGCTTGCTGCTGCTAAGTCAGTTCAGTCATGTCTGACTCTGTGTGACCCCATAGATGGCAGCCCACTAGGCTCCCCCGTCCCTGGGATTCTCCAGGCAAGAACACGGGAGTGGGTTACCACTCCCGTATTCTAGCATGGAGAATTCCATGGACAGGAAGCCTGGCTGACTACAGTCCACGGGATCGCAAAGAGCTGGACAGGACTGAGCGACTGGCACTCACTCAGAGTTGATTAACAGTGTGTGTGAGTGTCAGGTATACAGCAAAGTGATTCAGTTATACACGTGTCTATTTCAGATTCTTTTCCCACTTAGCCATTTGTTCTTTCTCTTTTTATATTATCTTTTGGATTTTACTTTTATAAGGATATTTTATCTTTCATTGGCTTATACTTATTTCTGTGTGTGTGTGTTTAGTGGTTATTGTAAGGTTTCTAGTGTACATCTTTAAATTATTACAGTCTGTCTTTAATCAACATAGTATTTATAGTATAAGAACCTTGTAGCAATATGTTCCTCTCCAGACCTTTCTGCTGTTTTGTCGCTTGTTTCCCTTGTATTATAAATATGTTATGAATTCCTGCTTTAAACAGATGATTTTCTTTTTTTTTGACGATTGTCTTTTAGATGATTGTCTTTTGTTTTCTTTTTTGATGATTGTCTTTTAAAGAGATTTAAAAATGAGGAAAAGTGTTTTGACGGTTTTTGGCTGTCTGTATTTTTTTACATAGATACAGGTTTCTGTCTGAAAGAATTCTTTTAACATTCCTTGTGGTGCAGATCTGCTGGTGATGATCTCCTCAATGCTCTTGTGCCCAAAAGGTCTTTATTTTACCTTCATTTTTAAAAGATAGTTTCACTGGATAGAGAATTCTAGGTTCACAACTTGCTTTTTTCACAACTTAAAATACATTACTCCACTGTTCCTTGCTTGCACTGTTTTCAGTGAGACTTCTTTGAATTATCTTTGTTTTTAAGATTTTTTCTTTGTCCCCTGATTAGGATGTATCTTGGTGGAGTTTCCTCATGTTTCACATGCTGGAGGTTTACTGACCTTTTTGATTTGTTGCTTTGTTCAGTTCAGTTTCTCAGTCATGTCCAACTCTTTGTGAACCCTATGGACTGCAGCATGCCAGGCTTCCCTGTCCATCACCAGCTCCCAGAGTTTGCTCAAACTCTGTCCATCGAGTCAGTGATTCCAACCAAACATCTAGTCCTCTGTCATCCCCTTCTGCCTTCAGTCTCTCCCAGCATCAGGGTCTTTTCTAATGAGTCAGTTGTTTGCATCAGGTGGCCAGAATATTGCAGCTTCAGCTTCAGCATCAGCCTTCCAATGAATATTCAGGACTGATTTTCCTTTAGGATTGACAGGACTCTCAAGAGTCTTCTCCAACACCACAGTTCAAAAGCATCAATTCTTTGGCGCTCAGCTTTCTTTATGGTCCAACTCTCATATCCAAACAACATAGCTTTAACTAGATGGATTTTGTTGGCAAAGTAATGTCCTTGCTTTTTAATATGCTGTCTAGATTTGCCATCGGAAAAGGCAGTGGCACCCCACTCCAGTACTCTTGCCTGGAAAATCCCATGGATGGAGGAGCCTAGTAGGCTGCAGTCCATGGGGTCGCTAAGAGTCGGACATGACTGAGCGACTTCACTTTCACACAGTCAAAGGCTTTGGTGTAGTCAATAAAGCAGAAATAGATGTTTTTCTGAAACTCTCTTACTTTTTCCATGATCCAGTGGATGTTGGCAATTTGATCTCTGGGTCCTCTGGCTTTTCTAAATCCAGCTTGAACATCTGGAAATTGACAGATCATGTACCGTTGAAGCCTGGCTTGGAGAGTTTTGAGCATCACTTGGCTAGCGTGTGAGGTTAGTGCAATTGTGCAGTAGTTTGAACATTCTTTGGCATGGCCTTTCTTTGGGATTGGAATGAAAACTGACCTTTTCCAGTCTTGTGGCCACTGCTGAGTTTTTCAAACTTGTCATATTGAGTGAAGCACTTTCACAGCACCATCTTTTAGGATTTGAAATAGCTCAGTTGGAAGTCATCACCTCCACTAGCTTTGTTTGTAGTGATGCTTCCTAAGGCCCACTTGACTGCACATTCCAGGATGTCTAGCTCTAAGTGAGTGATCATACTATCGTGGTTATCTTGGTCATTAAGATCTTTTTTGTATAGTTCTTCTGTGTATTCTGCCACCTCTTAATATCTTCTGCTTCTGGTAAGTCCATACTGTTTCTGTCCTTTATTGTGTCCATCTTCGCATGAAATATTCTGTAGATATCTCTGATTTTCTTGAGGAGAACTCTGCTGCTGCTGCTAAGTCATGTCAGTCGTGTCCAACTCTGTGCAACCCCATAGACAGCAGCCCACCAGGCTGCTCCGTCCATGGGATTCTCCGGGCAACAAGACTGGAGTGGGTTTCCATATCCTTCTCCAGTGCATGAAAGTGAAGTCGCTCAGTCGTGTCCTGTTCCCAGCGACCCCATGGACTGCAGCCTACCAGGCTCGTCCGTCCATGGGAGTTTCCAGGCAAGAGTACTGGAGTGGGTTGCCGGTGCCTTCTCCGTGAGAAGGGCTCTATTCTTTCCCATTCTTTTGTTTTCCTCTGTTTCTTTGCATTGATCACCAAGGAAGGCTTTCTCATCTCTCCTTGCTATTCTTTGGAACTCTTCACTCAGATGGGTATATCTTTCCTTTTCTCCTTTGCCTTTTGCAGCTCTTCTTTTTTTCAGCTATCTGTAAAGCCTCCTCAGGCAACCATTTTGCCTTTTTTCATTTTTTTTCCTTGGGGATGGTCTTGATCACCACCTCCTATATGGTGTCATGAACCTCCATCCATAGTTCTTCAGGCACTCTATCAGATCTAGTCCCTTGAATCTATTTCTCACTTCCACTGTATAATGGTAAGGGATTTGATTTAGGTCATACCTGAATGTTCTAGTGGTTTTCCCTACTTTCTTCAATTTAAGTCTGAATTTTGTAATAAGGAGTTCATGATCTGAGCCACAGTTAGCTCCCAGTCTTGTTTTTGCTGACACTATATAGCTTCTCCATCTTCGGCTGCAAATAATATGATCAGTCTGATTTCAGTATTGACCATCTGGTGATGTCTGTGTGTAGAGTTGTCTCTTGTATTGTTTGAAGAGGGTGTTTGCTATGACCAGTGAGTTCTTTGGCAAAACTCTGTTAGCCTTTGCCCTGCTTCATTTTGTCTCCAAGGCCAAACTTGCCTGTTATCCAGGTGTCTCTTGACTTCCTGCTTTTGCGTTCCAGTCCCCTATGATATAAAGGACATCCTTTTTCCTTGTTAGTTCTAGATGGTTTTGTAGGTCATAGTTTTCATCAAATTGAGGAAGAATTTGGCCATTAGTTTTCCAGATATTTCCGTCTTCTTTTGGAGATTCCTAATACATGTATTAGGTCACTCAGATTGTCTCATAGCTCACTGATGCTCTCTCCTTTCTCTCCTCACCCCAGTCTTTTTTTCTTACTGTGCCTCATTTTAGTTTCCACTATGGGTGTTTAAGTTAACTGATATTTTCTGTGTCTAATCTGTTAATCCCATCCAGTGTATTTTCTCATTGCTAGAAATTTGATTTAGACATGCTTTGCTCTGTCTTACTGGATGTAGGGACTCTAGCTAGAATAACTAACTGATTTATGTTTCTTATCCAGTAATTCTAACTTCTGTGTGATTTCTAGGTCTGTTTCGGTTTGTTTTGTTTGTTTGTTTTCCACCAAAGGGTTGTATTTTGTTGTTTCTTTGGATATTTGCAATTTTTCAATTGGATGCCAGACACTGTGAATTTTCGGGTTTGATCCCTGGGTCAGGAAGATCCCCTGGAGAAGGAAATGGCAACCCACTCCAGTATTCTTGCCTGGAGAATCCCATGGAGGGAGGAGCCTGGTGGGCTACAGTCCTCACTTTCACTGTCTTGGATATTTGCTGTTTCTCAGTTGGATGCCAGACACTGTGAATTTTATTTTCCTGAGTACTGGATATTTTTGCAGTCATTTCTATATTCTTGAGCTTTGTTTGGGGATGCAGCTGAGTTTCTCGGGAACAATTTTATTCTTTTTAGGCTGGCTTGTTTTAGATCAAAACAGCCTTTAAACAGGGCCTAATTTTTCTCCCCACTGCTGAAGCAGTCAGTACCTTTCTGAGTACTCTACTCAGTGCCCATGTGTTAGGTTTTTTCCCCCACTCTGGAGTTATACCTGGGCCTGTGAACATCTGTGGATCATTCCTTGGTCTCTGGTACTTTCCTTATACGCTTATGCTAATCATATGAGGATTCAGGGGAACCCACTGCAGATCCCTGGGTTCTTTGTGTGGCCCTTTGCACTACAGTTACTCTACCCTGTGAATTCTAGCCCCCTTTGGAGTTCTCAGTCCTGTTTCTATTCAAGGAGACCCTTGGGCCTTATTTGGGTTCTCAGCTCTGTGTCCTGGATTCTCTCTATACATAGTAACATGGGACAGTCCTAGAGGTCATCTTGTTTTTCTTCTCTGTGCTACCTCTTGTCCTGTTTCTGAACAACTTGTGTTCATATATTTTGTTTCTTTTTTTTTAAGGTGGGAGAATATATTGGGAATGGAAATGACAATTCTATTCTTGAATATTATGACTGAGCCGTTTCTTCTACATCATACTTGTTTTCTTAATTAAGAAGAGCATAACAGAAAATACATCCAGCCTGAGAAATGAACATTTATTATATTTCATTTTCAAAAAATTGATTATTGTGCACCTGTCATGAGTTTTAGAATCACTTTGTGAAAGTCTTTTAAAAATTCTGTTAGGGTAGTGTTGATTGAATTGCAGTGATCATGGAACTTTTTTGCTTGATGGCCATGAACACTCCACTGATTACACTTTGGGTAAAGCTACCCAGAGTATTTGGAATTTTGAAGGTTTTAGCTCTAGAGAAATGATTTTGGTTTCAAGTTTAATAGGAAAAATGTATTCACTTCAGTTTACCATTAAATTCTTTTAAATCAAGGCTATAAAAGGCCATCAGAGGTGAAATCTCATAACAATGAGATTGTAGCCTTTCCTACCCAAATTTGTGTAAAATTTTCTTTGGTACTAAAATGTTTACAAGAGGGATATAATCAGTTTCTGAAAACAATGCTTTCAGCATCTAAACTTGAGCCTAGGATGTCACGTAAATATAAGATGTTAATATAAGAGGCTAATGAATGGACAGTACTTTTCACTGACTATATGTTATAGGAATAATAGTTTAATTTATTTTGATTATACTTTGGGTCTGTTTTGGATTAAAAAAATTCCACATTTAATGACAGGGGAAATCTCAAACATAACTTTCTTTTAGTTTTTTTAGTTAATGCTAACAAATATGTTTTTTGAGGTAGTTGATTAGACTTTTGTTTAGAAAATAGCATTTATAGCCTGAATAGAAAATTGTAGCTCATGTTTTATTGACTTTCTGAGTAACCTTTTCAAACCCGTTTTTTCTTTTCACATAAATTGGTAGTAGGGCTGAGTACTTGCCAATTACAGAATGGCCAGAAAGAGCAGGAGACTGGAGGCCAAAAGACCAATAGTCTAGCCTTTGACGAAGACTGAGCCACTGGGATGCAGAAATGTATCTATTTGTAAAATGAGTGGGTTTTATTGACAGTTTGTATTGCATGGTAAAGGGTGGAAAAATAAACCACTTATTATGTAGTTAGTACATAATAGTTTGCTCCCTCTAGTGAAACTAGTGGGGTTAAAGTAACTAAGATCGGATCTGTCCCCTAAAGAATTTTCTACTTGGGGATACAAAGAGTCAGTTACAGAGTGTGACAAGTGCCATCTGTGATAGGGGAAGTACCAGGTTCATCAGGAACAAACAGAATTGTAACTTAACCTGGACAAGGAAACTTTTCTTTGTTTTTTTGAAGAATCATTGTTTTAACTAAGTCCTCAAAGTTTCTGCTTAGTGATGGAATCATTAACCCAGAGAAGAAACAGAAGAACAGAAACAGATCTGTAGAGAGGAGGGAGAAAGATTGTTTCATTTTGGAAATGTTGACTTTGAGGTGTCATGGTAGCAGCGACATAGGGAAGGAATGGTTAGTCATGTCTGTCACTTTGGAAGGAATATAGTGTTGCTATCTTACAATATTTGAAGCCTGGATTTCTTTCTTCTGATGATCCGATGATGAAGATAGAGGATATAGCATGGCATTTTCTTTTTCTTTTTTTAAGAAGAGTGATATTTTATTAATTTTTATTTGTCTCTGCTCAGTCTTAGTGATGGCACTCGGATCTTCAGTCTTTGGTTGTGGCTTGTGGGATATAGTTCTCAGACCAGGAATCTTTAACCTGGACTCTCTGCATTGGGAGCTCGGGGTCTCTCTGCCACTGGACCACCAGGGAAGTCCCAAAATGGCATTTTCTTGATTGTTAGGTGAATATTAATTTGATTGGCACCTCTTCCCATCTTAGGTTATATAAATATCTCCTGTATTTTCAAAGTTTTATTTTTATTTTAGATTTTTTTAATTCTTTAATTATTGATTTTAGAAAAATGAAAGACATTTTAAAAAATTGAAGCCATATCAGAACTTATAAAGAGAAGAACAAATCACCTCAAAGTAAATGGTGCTAATATGTTGTATTTCAGACATCGCTGTAGCCAGATATACCAATAGAAGAGTTCATAGAGATTAGTTTTATGAAATGAAATAGACTGTAAATGTCACTTTTTAGAAAGATTTCACATACAGAATAGTTTTATGAAATGAATAAAATTAAAATGTTATTTTTTAGAAAATTAATTTTATAAGAAAAAACTGAAAGGACAGGAACTTAGTAATTTCCTGTGTTTAGTAATTTATGATAATTCCTTTAATACATCAATCATTTCTTTCTAAAGGTGATAGTTTTTGGTTTGGTTTTTAAGAAAGATCTTTTAAGCATGCATGCATGCTCAGTTTTTCAGTTGTGTCTCTGCGACCTCTCAGTCTCTGTGTGTGTCTCGGAGTTGTGACTCTCTGTGACCTCATGGATTCTAGCCCTCCAGGCTCCTCTGTCCATGGGATTATCCAAGCAAGAATACTGGAGTGGGTCGCCATTTCTTCCTCCAGGATCCGCATCTCCTGCATTGAGTGAGTGAGTGAGTGAAGTCGCTCAGTCGTGTCCGACTCTTTGCGACCCCATGGACTGTAGCCCACCGGGCTCCTCCCCCATGGGATTCTCCAAGCAAGCATTAGCAGGTGGATTCTTTACCACTGAGCCACCTGGGAAGCCCTGTCTTTTAATGATGTTTGTTAACTATTGTTTTGCATAGATTTCAGTTTGGTAGTATTGATTTTATTTTCTGAGAATGGCTTGGGCTGAGTGTTAGAATTGTGTGTAGTCCCTGCTGGGGAACCTTGTACCTCGTAAAATGACTCGTACTTGGTTGATATCATTCTCCAGCTAGGGAGTCTCCTTTGGGCATTAATGCCTTTCTCCTAAGAAAGTAGCACAGTGCCCTGGAAAATGGCACTCTAATGAGGTCCAGGGCTTTCCTGATTGTTCAGTAGTAAAGAATCTGCCTGCAACACAGTAGACCCCCGTTCAGTTCCTGGGTTGGGAATATCTGCTGGAGAAGAGATAGGAGGTCCAGTGTATATAGTATGTAATGAGAGGCTTTTTGATCTGATGATTTTCTCGGGTTATCTATATTCACCCTTTTAATTTACTTCTTTCCAAACTGAAGAATATTCAAATTCTATGGATTTTTTTAACCTTTTTTCTTCTGTATTGTTTCATTCTGTACCCATACACATATACTTTTACTCATTTTGTAGATATTAGAGGAGTGTTTAGTGGTATGTGTGTGGATGACTTGTATGACTTTGCTCTACCAATGTGTAGCTTCTTTGCTGGAAATGAGTAGCAGATTGTCCCAGTAACTTTAATTGAGTAGTCCATACTTATGCTCTGGTTTGAAATATCCAAATATCATCTAAATTTTTGTGGTTCTGTATCTAAATTACCCTGTTTCAGTGACCTATTTGTCCATTACTAGCATATTATAATTATTACAGTTCATCTATTTACCATTACTTTGACAAACCATTCTTTTTGTATCTTAGAAGTTGTGTTTGATCATTATTCTATCTGAACCTTCCTTTAGAATTCCCTTTAAGGAGGATCTGTTTGTGCAAAACTTAGTTTTTGTCAAAAAATGTGTTTTCATATTTATTTGGGGGGATCACTTCAGTGATATATAAATCATGTGTTGACAACCATTTTTGCTTAGAATTTTAAACCTATTCCAGGCTTCTGATTTCCGCTGCTGTTGAAAAGTCACTTCCTTTATTTGATCTAGAATTTACTGCTCTTCTTGATTTCAGAGAATTTGTCTCTACAAATCTGGGAAACATCTTTTAGAATATTGTCTCTTCCTTACTGTTAGTATTATATTTTGGGGGATTCTGAATAAACATACATTAGATTCTTTCCCCCCCTTTATTGTCTATAACTTTTAAATACTCATTTCTGTCTCTTGTGCTACAGTTTTCTCTCTACAGCTTTTCTTATCTTTTTGTTTTGTTGACTTTAGTTCAGTTCAGTCGCTCAGTCATGTCTGACTCTTTCCAACTCCATGAATCGCAGCACACCAGGCCTCCATGTCTATCACCAACTCCCGGGGTTCACTCAAACTCACGTCCATCGAGTTGGTGATGCCATCCAGCCATCTCATCCTCGGTCATCCCCTTCTCCTCCTGCCCCCAATCCCTCCCAGCATCAGGGTCTTTTCCAATGAGTCAACTCTTTGCATGAGGTGGCCAAAGTACTGGAGTTTCAGCTTCAGCATTGTTACTTTCAAAGAAATCCCAGGGCTGATCTCCTTTAGAATGAACTGGTTGGATCTCCTTGCAGTCCAAGGGACTCTCAAGAGTCTTCTCCAACGCCACAGTTCAAAAGTATCAATTCTTTGGCGCTTAGCTTTCTTCACAGTCCAACTCTCACATCCATACATGACCACAGGAAAAACCATAGCCTTGACTAGATGGACCTTTGTTGGCCAAGTAATGTCTCTACTTTTCAATATGCTATCTAGGTTGGTCATAACTTTTCTTCCAAGGAGTAAGCGTCTTTTAATTTCATGGCTGCAGTCACCATCTGCAGTGATTTTGGAGCCCCCCAAAATAAAGTCTGACACTGTTTCCACTGTTTCCCCGTCTATTTCCCATGAAGGGATGGGACTGGATGCCATGATCTTCGTTTTCTGAATGTTGAGCTTTAAGCCGGCTTTTTCACTCTCCTCTTTCACTTTCATCAAGAGGCTTAAGTTTAGTTCCTCTTCACTTTCTGCCATAAGGGTGGTGTCATCTGATATCTGAGGTTATTGATATTTCTCCCGGCAATCTGGATTCCAGCTTGTGCTTCTTCCACCCCAGCGTTGACTTAAGTAGGTACAAAATAATTATTTGTTGAGTGGTTACAAAGGAATATTTGTAAATAACAAATAAGTATGGTACAAAGAATACCTATGTGCTTACCACCACGTTTTAGAAAAAGAAAGTTAATTACTTGAAGTCCCTTATGTATTCCTCTCTATTCTAGTCCCCTGTTTCTCCTCTCACTTTGTGTTTATGGTATCCTGTTTTATTCAGTTTTGCTACATGAGTTTGTATTCTTAGGCAATATTTTGTTTAGTTTTGCAGTCTTTTAAACTTTATGTAGGGCTGCTCTAATAGCTCAGTTGTAAGTGTAATTCTGCATGTATGCCTCTACTTTTAATATACCTTGATGTTGGTCCATATTGTTGCTTTGTAGCTGCTACATTCTCACTGCTCCATTGAGTTTTTTCCCTCCTGAGTTCTAAATTTTACTTATTTCATTTTTCATTCGAGGAGTTCTTCCCCTGTTCCCCAAATCTATTTGACCAATTTTCATTATAATTTTTAGTTTATTCCTCATTAGCAAGCTAAATCTTTGGTTTCTTTAAACTTATTAAACATACCTATTTTTCATTCTCTTATTTCAGTATCTGAAGTCTTTGGTAGGTTAATTCTGCTTGCTATTGATCATGATATCCTTGTTTTGTTATTTTGACTGTAAGTTCATTTTCTGTGAAACTTCATCTTTGAGAACTCTTGAGATTCCAGAAAATATTTGGTAGTTTCTGTGGGTTGCTTGGAGCATTACCAGCCTGAGACTACTTTATATGATATTTTTCACCAGAGTATTTTCTAGTACCATGCCTTGAATTCTGGCTACTAATTTGTATGAAGGGGATTTTTCTTTTTCGTGTATAGAAACTTTCAGTTGTGGTCAAAATGAACTGCTCCCTCTTCTGCACAGAGAGTGTTTCTATCACTCACCTATATGCTGATGGATGATACAGCCATATGAGTTTAATGGGGTTGGGGTTCGGTGGGAGGCCCTTAGCTTCCGTTGGCTTTGTTAGCCCTAAGGTTTTTTTCTTTGGACCTCAGGATGCTCAAAACAAGGTTAGGGTCACCAGGACTATATTTAGTAGCTAACCTTCAAGATCCAAGACAGCTTATATATTTGCAAAATTCCTACTGTTGCTACATTTGGATTTGCCAGTAATCATTCAAAAAGATACTTTTATAGTTCAACCATCATTTTTTCTTGTTTAAGTGGTAAAGTAGTTTAGGACTTTCTAGTCTTCTATACTGGAAATGAAAGACAATTTTTTTTTCCTATCCAGTTAAAGACATATACCACACTCAGTTCCTGAGGTTACTGTGAGTTTGGCATTTTTCCTGGACTTTCTCCTCTTTTATTGTGGTGGTAATTTTTCTAAAACAATATCATTTTTTCCCCTGTTTTGTATGTGAAGTGCTTTTTGAGAGTGAATAGGATTAATTACATTGAAACCAGTCTTCAAAGACCCTGTGTAGACTTCACGTATATCCTTAGGACATCTGGTTTAATGAATCTCTACTCTCCTCAGGCTGTTTGGGAAATACTTTCTTAGAGAATATCCCAGACCTAGAAGCACATAATATGTATTTCATAATCAGATTTTAGTTTCAGGTTATTTACTTTTGTATGGTATTATTTTTTTTTTTCTTTTCTTTTTCTCCTTCTGGCTAGAGATGATGAAATGTCTTATGGTACAAATATATCATCATAATCTTACTTTAAAAATTATTTGCAGTGGAAGTATGCGAGACCTAACGGCACAGGTGACTAGTGGTCTTCTGAAGTTCCCAGAAGTGACTATCCAAGCCCTTGGAGAAGACGAAATAACATTAGAATCTGTGCTTCGTGGAAAGTTTGCTGCAGGTAAAATAATGTTGCTGAAAATTTACTTATTTGATTTGTAAGATAAATAATAGTAAGCATGTATTGTGACTCCTTTAATATGGAAGAAAAAAAAGCAAAACCTGCTTAGAGTGGTCTTTATGTAAGTATATTACATCGACAACTACATATGTAATAATTTCTACCTACCTGAGCACATTTTCATTGAATATCCTGGGATATTATAGTTCATTTTTCTTTATTACAATACCATATATTTTATACCTTTTAGTATTGAGTATCTGCATTTAGAAAGTAGAAATAATACATGGCTGGTTTTTCTTTATAATTAGGCAGTTTTACTGGTGATGAGTTTAGATTAGTACCTGAATAATCGTATGGGTAGAAAAGGCTGACTGTAGTGCCCTGTGTGTGAGTGCTCAGTCACGCCTGACTCTTTCTGACCCCATGGACTGTAGCCCACCAAGCTCCTCTGTCCATGGATTTTCCCAGCAAAAATACTGGAGTGGGTTGCCATGCCCTCCCCCAGGGTATTTTCCCACCCAGAGATCAAACCTGCGCTGATAGATGGATGGATTCTTTACCACTGAGCCATCAGGGAGGCCTGTAGTGCCCTAGGTGATAAAACATATTCAGGAAGTCTTACTTCTTAATTCCATTAATCTGAACAATATCTTAATGATCATGTTTTAAACTATGTAAATAGCAGAGAATTATACCAAACCATTAAATTATGGATTTCAGTCTAGTGAAAGATATTGCAGAAGACTTCTCTAAAAATGAGTGTGATAGCCACCCTTCCTAGCAGTTCAGTTCAGTTCCGTTCAGTCGCTCAGTCGTGTCCGACTCTTTGTGACACCATGAATCGCAGCACACCAGGCCTCCCTGTCCATCACCAACGCCCGGAGTTCACTCAGACTCATGTCCATCGAGTCTGTGATGCCATCCAGCCATCTCATCCTCGGTCGTCCCCTTCTCCTCCTGCCCCCAATCCCTCCCAGCATCAGAGTCTTTTCCAATGAGTCAACTCTTCACATGAGGTGGCCAAAGTACTGGAGCTTCAGCTTTAGCATCATTCCTTCCAAAGAAATCCCAGGGCTGATCTCCTTCAGAATGGACTGGTTGGATCTCCTTGCAGTCCAAGGGACTCTCAAGAGTCTTCTCCAACACCACAGTTCAAAAGCATCAATTCTTCGGTGCTCAGCCTTCTTCACAGTCCAACTCTCACATCCATACATGACCACAGGAAAAACCATAGCCTTGACTAGACGGACCTTAGTCGGCAAAGTAATGTCTCTGCTTTTGAATATACTATCTAGGTTGGTCATAACTTTTCTTCCAAGGAGTAAGCGCCTTTTAATTTCATGGCTGCAGTCACCATCTGCAGTGATTTTGGAGCCCAAAAAAACAAAGTCTGACACTGTTTCTACTGTTTCCCCATCTATTTCCCATGAAGTGATGGGGCCAGATGCCATGATCTTCGTTTTCTGAATGTTGAGCTTTAAGCCAACTTTTCCACTCTCCTCTTTCACTTTCAACAAGAGGCTTTTTAGCTCCTCCTCACTTTCTGCCATAAGGGTGGTGTCATCTGCATATCTGAGATTATTGATATTTCTCCCAGCAATCTTGATTCCAGCTTGTGTTTCTTCCAGTCCAGCATTTCTCATGATGTACTCTGCATATAAGTTAAATAAGCAGGGTGACAATATACAGCCTTGACGTACTCCTTTTCCTATTTGGAACCAGTCTGTTGTTCCATGTCCAGTTCTAACTGTTGCTTCCTGACCTGCATACAGATTTCTCAAGAGGCAGGTCAGGTGGTCTGGTATTCCCATCTCTTTCAGAATTTTCCACAGTTTACTGTGATCCACACAGTCAAAGGCTTTGGCATAGTCAATAAAGCAGAAATAGATGTTTTTCTGGAACTCTCTTGCTTTTTCCATGATCCAGCGGATGTTGGCAATTTGATCTCTGGTTCCTCTGCCTTTTCTAAAACCAGCTTGAACATCAGGGAGTTCACGGTTCACATATTGCTGAAGTCTGGCTTGGAGAATTTTGAGCATTACTTTACTAGCATGTGAGATGAGTGCAATTGTGCGGTAGTTGGAGCATTCTTTGGCATTGCCTTTCTTTGGAATTGGGATGAAAACTGACCTTTTCCAGTCCTGTGGCCACTGCTGAGTTTTCCAGATTTGCTGGCAAATTGAGTGCAGCACTTTCACAGCATCATCTTTCAGGATTTGAAACAGCTCAACGGGAATTCCATCACCTCCACTAGCTTTGTTCGTAGTGATGCTTTCTAAGGCCCACTTGACTTCACATTCCAAGATGTCTGGCTCTAGATTAGTCAACACATCATCATGATTATCTGGGTCATGAAGATCTTTTTTGTACAGTTCTTCCGTGTATTCTTGCCACCTCTTCTTAATATCTTCTGCTTCTGTTAGGTCCAGACCATTTCTGTCCTTTATCGAGCCCATCTTTGCATGAAATGTTCCCTTGGTATCTCTAATTTTCTTGAAGAGATCTCTAGTCTTTCCCCTTCTGTTCTTTTCCTCTATTTCTTTGCATTGATCACTGAAAAGGCTTTCTTATCTCTTCTTGCTATTCTTTGGAACTCTGCATTCAGATGCTTATATCTTTCCTTTTCTCCTTTGCTTTTCGCCTCTCTTCTTTTCACAGGTATTTGTAAGGCCTCCCCAGACAGCCATTTTGCTTTTTTGCATTTCTTTGACATGGGGATGGTCTTGATCCCTGTCTCCTGTACAGTGTCGCGAACCTCATTCCATAGTTCATCAGGCACTCTATCAGATCTAGACCCTTAAATCTATTTCTCACTTCCACTGTATAATCATAAGGGATTTGGTTTAGGTCATACCTGAATGGTCTAGTGGTGTTGCCCACTTTCTTCAATTTAAGTCTGAAAATATATGATTAGTAATTTAGCTATTTATAGAGCTGTTCTCTTGACTATTAAAGGTAATAACACTACTTCTGTTACATACTAGGCACCGTAACAACTTTTCTTTGAGGAGGGAGTACTAGGTTTTTCTAATTAGGTACTTTTCTTTGTAACTGAAAATCAAATAGGTTAAGTAATTTGGTCCCAGTACACAGAAAGCAAGTTGTAAAAATGAGCTTTGAACCCATGTTTTCTGGACCCCCCTGTGCCATGCTATTTTTTAAAACTCTAACTTCTGTCAGCTATAGTCTAGTATATACAGCTACCTATTTAGATGCGTGGTTCAGTTCAGCTCAGTTGCTCAATCATGTCCTCAGTTGTGTCCAACTCCTTGTGACCCCATGGACTTCAGCAGGCCGGGCTTCAACTTAGTAGTAAAAGTTACATTGTTCATCTAACTGTTGAAGAAGAAATTCCAGAGTCTCGTTCTTGATTCTTCACTTCCTATATATTATTCAACAGCAAGCAAATCCTTTTAGTTTTGCCTCTGAGATGAATCTCTAGTCAATTCACTTTTTTTCATTCATAGCCACCAACCAGGCATAGGTTATCATCTCCCTACTTCTGCTTTGGCCCCAGCTTTTTGTCCATTTGCTGTTTAGCAGCTGGACTGACATTTAAAAACATAAATCAGATTGTCACGCCCTGCTTAAAATCCCGTTACTTTACATTGCATGCAGAATAAAATCCAGACTAGACTAGCCAGGGGCCATAAAGGGCTTCTGGTATTTCCTATTATTATACTAGTTATGTCTTGTCTCTTAGATTTTGAACTTTAAAGCTACAGAATATGTGTTATATTTTTCTAACTCCTATAACATGTAGTTTAACTCTTAATGTATAATGTAGTAAAAATATGAGTTTGGGAGTTAAGGAGACTTGGGATCCACTTTTGGCTCTGGTATTCATAGCTCCATGGGTTTTGGGCAAGTTAGTCATTCACACAGTTGTATGAAAATTTAGTTGCCTTATTTCTGTATTGAAGTGTAACAAGGAGTAATGAGATAATTTAACCATATATATAAGCATATTTAAGCATATAGCATGGTACCTTTACTGAATGGTTATTTTATTCTTACAGCAATAGTTCAATTTATTTTACTGTTTTGAGGACCACTCTGTTCTATATAAATGCTTAGATTTCAATTTGAAGATAATGAGTTATAGATTATATATGTAACAGAGCTTACTGCTATTGAGTTTTGTTGTATACAATATTAAAATAAGCAAAATTTTAAATTTCTTTTTTCTTTTAGGGAAAAATGGACTTGCTTGCTTGGCCTGTGGTCCACAACTTGAGGTAGTGAATTCTCTAACAGGAGAGCGGTTGTCTGCATATAGATTCAGTGGAGTAAATGAGCAGCCTCCTATAGTCCTAGCTGTGAAAGAATTTTCTTGGCAAAAGAGAACTGGATTGTTAATTGGATTGGAAGAAACAGAAGGGAGCGTTCTCTGTCTTTATGACCTTGGTTTATCAAGAGTGGTTAAAGCAGTTGTTCTTCCTGGACGGGTAGGTACTGCTTAAGATATATGGCATTCTGTTTTCAAAACTAAACCCCTGCTGGTTACATGGGTGTGTTCACTTTGTAAAAATTCATTGAGCTTATACATTTATTTTTAGATTACTTTTTGGAAGTTTGTTATTTTTTATTAAAAAGTTTAAAAGGTTAAAAATATTATCAAAACAATGTAACATTTAAAGTGAAACTTTCCTTGGATAAAGAAGATATATGTATATATACATACATAGTGGAATATTTCTCAGCCATCAAAAAGAATGAAATAATGCCATTTGCAGCAACATGGGTGGACCCTGAGGTTTTAATACTAAGCAGATTGTCAGAAAGAGAAAGAGAAATACCGTATGTGAAATCTAAAATATACAGATCAACATAACTATGAAACAAAAGCAGACTCACAGATAGGACAGATTTGTGGTTGCCAGAGGGGCTGAGGGAAGAATAGAGGAGGGAAAGATTGGGAGCTCGGGATTACCATAGGCAAGTTATTATTTATAGGATGGATAAACAACGAGGTACTGCTGTGTAGCACAAGAAACTATATTCAATATTCTGTGACACTGTAATAGAAAAGAATATATAGAAGGAATATATATATGTATAACTGAATCACTTTGCTGTACAGAAGAAATTGACACACCACTATAAGTCAACTAAAGTAAAATTTAAATTATAACTTATTTTTGGTTAGAAAATTACAAAGTAAAAATAATGACATGTTGTGTTCTAATCTTTCATATGACAAGTATCATCTAAGTCTTATTCTTCTAGTTTTGTTTTACAAAGACACTGAAAATTTATAAAAATACTATATTCATTACTATGACATTTTTTCCTTGCCTTTTTTATTTTTTCTTTTTTGATTTGAGCCTTGGAGTAATATGGGAAGTATGTATTTATTACCATTTTTGATTTGACTAATATACATTTAAATAGTGGGTTTCTTTATATTCACATTTGTTAATTCTAACATATGTATGCCTTCTATATGCCAGATATCTTATCTGGTAGTAATTATAGAAATCGAATTGTTTCTTCAAATTTATTACTCCTGTTTTTCCATGGTGAGAAAATGTGTACAGTCACAAATACACAGTCAAAAATCATGGAAGAGTAGATGCCTGTGTGAAAGAAGTATGCACTTAGATACACACAAAAGTATATGTGGTTTGTATGCATATATGTATGTAATGTATATAGTCATAGAATGGGATTTTTAAACTTAAAAGGGAGCTTAATGACAAAAGATAATGTTTTTATAGTGAAGAAACAGACCCAGTGGGCTAATGTAAAGTCTGAAATAATTTATAGTCTGATACCTTATATGTACTTGCTAGTGATAATGATTTTAAAGACAGAATTATTGGGTAGTTTATTAAGTGCTTACTGTGAATCAAGCTATGTGCTAGATTTTACAAATAAGTAGATAAATTGAACCTGCTGTCCAAAAAGGCTTGTAGTCTAGTAGGAGAAGACAGATTATAGGATTATAGTATAAATAAATACTTTGATACATTTTAGCACTTGGAACATGGAGGAACACCTGGATGACTTCTACTCAAAAATATTGGACATTTTAGGCTGAGACCCAACATATAAAAAGGCACAGTATATGGAACATTTGGGAAACTAGACTTACGTAGAATGGCAGGGAAGAGTGTAGGAGGAGGAAGTGGGAGCCAGAGATGGTGAGGCTTGAGATTGTGAATGGTGTGTTGTGCAGTTAGAGGCCTCCTTCTAAAGTCTGTAGGTGAAATTTTTAATTGAAAGCAGAATTGTAGTGTAAAAAGCCCTTTGGTTGGGTAGTTTAGGTAAATAAGGATGATGAACTGAACTGAGGAAATGACATAAGAAATGAAGACTATGGAACAGACTGAGAAGTATATTCTAGAGGCAACATGGACAGAAGTTGTTGACTTTTAATTGGATGAGTGGTTGATTCCAGATGAAATATAGGGGAAGAAAAGACTGGAAGAGGAGTGACTGACAGCTTCACAAGGAGTTTAGTCAGCTGACTTTTTTTTTTTTAAACAAAGGCATAGTATCACCTCTTAAATTGCTTTTAACTGCCTTTAAAATTACTTAAGATAGCATTATCAATAGTTTTATATGTAGTGTTTATATGAGGAATGCAGATTACTTATCCTTCACTGAAGGAGTTACAGAAAACATACTTCAGTATTATAGAATTATTACCATAATTTAGAAAAGGAAGATAATCCATGAAATTACAGCTTTCAGAATTAGAAACACTAAAGAATGTTTTGTGTACTAATGAAATACTGAGAAAGCCAGTGTTTTGTCTGTAGTAATAGATTACAGCCTGAAACAAACTTTAACCTTACATTAACACGTAAACCACTGATAGCAAATTTTCTCTTTTCTTTCTAGGATGTTCTTCAGTATTATAGTAGAAATTACCAAATACTTGTTTATCAAGTATCGTACCAAATTAATTTCTGTGAATCAATAGGAAACAGAAGGAAAGCTAAATGTAAACTAAAATACAGACTATTAGGTACAGATGTTGAAAATTTGACTCATGAGGTGAAAAGGGAAAGTAAAACTCCATAGTATAACTACAGTATGATTTTCTTTAAGGAATTTCAGTCCTTGTTAAACTCAGAGGTCCAATTAGTGTGAAAGCTTTGTGTGAAGTCCATTATAATATAGTCCTTTTAAAGGTTAGACCTCTTCAGGCTTTACGGCATAAAAAGGACTTCAAAAAGAAAAAAAAAACGTAAACAGTAAATTTTTCTGGAATGATTTATTTTTAGTCTTTGGAGAAGAGGCTATATATACTTTTACAGTAGCTGGTTTAGAGTTTCAAAGTGAGAAGGATCTAGGTTTGAATTTTAATGGCTTAATGACTGTGTTACTTGAGTAAGTCAGCTAAATTTTCTAAGCCTCAGAGTGTTTCATCTTTAAACGGTTGTAACTATATATAGTCCAATATCAAAGGGTTATCGTGCATTGATTAGCATAATGTCTGGAATACAGTAAACTCTAGGTAAACATCAATTGTTGTTCCAAGTGCATGTTGTAATTCTTACATCTGAAGCTTTCATAATGTTACTCAGATTCACAAGTATCAAATGCAGATTTGTGCGTCTGTATTGGAAATGTTAATATCTGTATAACTAGTAACCTGCTTTAACTTCAGAATTTGTTTCTTATGTATTTAATTGTGTTTTCTCACTTTGTTTGAGGAAACAAATGATGCATTCTGCTTTCTAGGTAACAGCTATTGAACCTATAATCAATCATGGAGGAGCCAGCGCAAGCACTCAGCATTTACACCCAAGTCTGCGATGGCTTTTTGGTGTGGCAGCTGTGGTAACTGATGTTGGACAGATCCTTCTTATTGATCTATGTTTGGATGACTTGTCATGCAGTCAGAATGAAGTAGAGGCATCAGGTAATTAATTAGTCATTCTTGGCTTAAAACCCAAAATTGAGCACCTGAATATTCTGATGCATTGGATTGTTTTTTTTTTAATAATAAAAAGAAAGAGTCAAAAACTTGTTTATGTGTCTTTTAAAAGATTATTTGCTTGTATTGTTTTATTGTTTTGTGTGCTGTGGATATTTTTTGCGTGAGTCACTATGCTTTATTGATGAAGTGTTTATAGACTAAAGTAGTTCTTGAAAGAGGGACATGTTCCCAGATATACAAGTGAATAACATCATTCAGGTTATTAAGTAAATACCAGAAGAAGGGCTGAAAGGTATAAAATCTTGATCCTTATCAGACAATATAAAATTATCCAACTATGTAAGATCTAACATACTGTTTTTGGCATACTGTTTATGTTCCTGTGGTAAGCCCAAGATAGAAATAAAAGTAATTTGATAGAAAACAATAGGAATTTAAAAGTCTTCCCTCACAAAATAGCATCTTGAAATAGAACTAAAGCTTAATTAGTAAGTAAAGAGAGGGCAGTGACTCAGTGGTAGAGAATCCACCTGCCAATGCTGGAGACAGGGCTTCGATCTCTGACCCAACAAGATCCCACATGCTGCAGAGCAGCTAAGCTCACGTGCAACAGCTATTGAGCCTGCGCTCTAGAGCCTCGGAGCCACAGCTGCTGTTCCCATGTGCTGCAGCTCCTGAAGCCTTCTGGGCCTAGAACCTGTGCTCTGCAACAAGAGAAGCTACCCACATTGAGAAGCCAGCACATCCAACCAGAGGGTGGCCGGTGCTCACCGCTAGACAAAACCCCGCCCAGCAGGAAGATGCAGCACAGCCAAAACTGAATAAATAAATACAAATTTTTTATAAAATGTAGAGAGACAGTTTCCCCTTTTGGTACTACTGTGCTTAGTCGCTCAGTCATGTCCGACTCTTGGAACCCCCTGGACTGTAGCCCGCCAGGCTCCTCTGCCCTTGGAATTCTCCAGGCAGGAAGACTGGAGTATGTTGCCATTTCCTACTCCAAGGGATCTTTCCAATCCAGGAATCGAACCTGGATCTTCTGCATTGCAGGCAGACTCTTAACTCATTGAAGAGGAAAGCCCCCTTTTTTTAGTACTATGAGTATATTTATAAATCTTCTCTTCAGTAGTAGTTTGTTTTTGTGATTTATGTTACTCTTGATTGGTTTATATAGGAAGAAAAGCTAACCTAAAAACTTAAAAAAATATGTGTATTATCTATAAAATTTTAGGAAAGGACTATTTAAACTTGAGGACCTTCTTGATTTTTAAAATAGCCCTGTAATATTAGTGCAGATCTTTTAATTTTTGAATCAGCTAAGAAACATACAAATAATCAATATTTTGTCCCAATATATAATAATGAGTATAACTATTAAGAACTGTTGGCGCAGCACTGTTTATAATAGGCAGGACATGGAAGCAACCTAGATGTCCATCAGCAGATGAATGGATAAGAAAGCTGTGGTACATATACACAATGGAGTATTACTCAGCCATTAAAAAGAATACATTTGAATCAGTTCTAATGAGGTGGATGAAGCTGGAGCCGATTATACAGAGTGAAGTAACCCAGAAAGAAAAACACCAATACAGTATACTTACGCATATATATAGAATTTAGAATGATGGTAATGATAAACCTGTACGCAAGACAGCAAAAGAGACACAGATGTATAGAACAGCCTTTTGGACTCTGTGGGAGAGGGAGAGGGAGAGGGTGGGATGATTTGGCAGAGTGGCAGTGTAACATGTATGATATCATAAGTGAAACGAATTGCCAGTCTAGGTTCGATGCAGGATGCAGGATGCTTGGGACGATGCATGGGGATAATCCAGAGAGATGGTGTGGCAGGCGGGGAGGTGGGGGTCGGGATTGGGAGTTCATGTACACTCGTGGCTGATTCATGTCAATGTATAGCAAAACGAATACAGTGTTGTAAAGCAAAACAAACTAAAAAATAAAAATTAATTAAAAGAAAAAGAAAGCTATCCTTTAAAAAAAAAGAACTGTTGGTATGTAATAAAACTGATTAAAACTACAATATTTTGGTAAAAATTATGTTTGACAAGAAATTGAAGAACCAGATTATCTGATCAAAATTTAGATCTGCAAAATATTATGTGGAAGAGTTTGATTTGGTAGAAATAATGGTCCCACGTGCACTTAAGGGGAAAAAGTTCTCATAGTGATGGAAACTACACCTTGAAATTTGATATTGAGGTCTGATTGATCTTAATAAAATCTTGGGTATAGTTTAAATGAAAATAATTGATTAGTAAGAATGGCAGTAACTAAAAATGAATTTGTGGACTATTAGAAATGATTTAGCTACTCTTTGTAGAAAATTGATGAAAGAATTAAATAATCTTAATGGAGTTTTGCTCGAGAGTATGTTTTGTGCATGATATATCATTATAGTTGTAAGGCTAATTAAAATACCTGTATTCATAGTTAAAACTCATCAGATTGAAATAGTAGAGTTGAAAACATGTTTTATTTCAGTAGTCAGTAGTTCCTTTCCACACAAGAGTAATTTTATAGTGAAATTTTATGATTTTAATTTTATAGTGAATTTTTTCTCAGTTATGAGAATTAGAAAGCTGGTGAATTTTATAGCATACAAAAAGTTGAGTTTTGGAGTTTAAGCAAAATGTATATTTTAATTTACATAAATAATTTATGATTACAATTATTTAGACTTCACTGAAACACACACAACATAGAAAATGAAATTCCTAAGATTTATCATACTATAAGTAACTAACTTTTCCAAACTTAACAGTGTTTCTTATACATCTTTACACACATCACTACATAAAAAGTCTGCTTTATTTTCTGAATAACTTTACAGTATTCCATTGAAGGGATTAGTTATTTTGGCATAGTTTTATCAATTGCTATTTTCTGAGGAGAAAAAATCAGAAGCAGGATGGATTATGGGGGTACTCATAAGTATAATATGATAGGATTTTTTCCCTCTTCATTAATGTAAGAGTAGATTGAGGGAATCTATTCTCGCACAACAGTTACAGCAATAAACGAGCCTGAATTTTTTAATGTAAACATTTGGGACAGTCTCAAGTAGAATAATAAAAGAATTCCCACAAACCTGTTACCTAAGTTCAGTTTGGGGCTGCTGCTGCTGCTAAGTCACTTCAGTCGTGTCCGACTCTGTGCGACCCCATAGACAGAAGCCCACCAGGCTCCTCCGTCCCTGGGATTCTCCAGGCAAGAACACTGGAGTGGGTTGCCATTTCCTTCTCCAATGCATGAAAGTGAAAAGTGAAAGTGAAGTCGCTCAGTCGTGTCCAACTCTTAGCGACCCCATGGACTGCAGTCCACCAGACTCCTCTGTCCATGGGATTTTCGAGGCAAGAATACTGGAGTGGGGTGCCATTGCCTTCTCTGAAGTTCAGTTTTGTTTTCAAAATTTACCATATGTGCATCTGTTCTATTTCCATTTCCTCCCTTTTCTCTTTGAGTCTATTAATTTAAAGCAAATAATGATTATTTTACTAGTAATCATGATGCCATTTACCACTGTTAAAAGCATTAATGATTACTTGGTATAGTGTTAACTACTAGTCCATAATGAAATTGCTATGATTTTCTCTAAAGCATCTTTTTGCATTTGAATTGTTTGAACCAGGATCCAAACACATTTGACAGTTTGCATCTCATGTATATTTAAATATAGAGCAATCTTTCCTCTATCCTCTCCTTATTCATTTATTTATTTTTAGTTCCACTGTCTTGCTGAAGATATTATTTTGGAATGATCTAATATGATCTAATATGACCTAATATTTAATGATCTAATATCTTTATGTGGTATCATTTACATTTTATATTTTCTGTAATGTAAGTTAGCTCAGATTAGATTCAGATTTAAGATTTGACAGGTATCTTTCAGAAGTGCTGGGTATTTCATAATGGTTCACATCAGGAGGCACATGGTGTCTTGTTTTATATTTAGTGATCAGTGGGTTTAGGTGATGACAGCATGATCCATCAACCTTTCTACCAGTGGTTCTCAACTGGGGGTGGTTTTTTTGCCCTCTAGATTTTTGGTCGTGTTTAGAGATAATTTTGACTGTCAATACTGGAGGGAGAAGGTGCTAGTGGCATCTAGTAGACAGAGGCCAAAGATGCTATTAATATCCTATAAAGCACAAGACAGCCCCCACAACAGAGAATTATCTGACCTAAAATGTTAATAGGGCCAAGGTTGAAAAATCATACTTGAAATTAGTATGTCTCCATTGACATTGTTGCCTAGATCTCTTATTTCAATAGAGCTGCAAAAATGCTTTTAAAGTTCTGTTAATCTAAAAAGAATTTTTTTATTAACTAGGTGTATTTGTTTATCTTAAAATACAATTTATACAGAAAAGGCAGAATAAATGCATATGTTACTGTTTCTTTAAGTACTGATTTTCCAAGTAAGAAGCTGGTACTCAGCTACTTTCAGTGGTTCAGTAAGGTCTCTTATAAGTAAAGAAGGTAGAAACTCATGAGGTTTTACATAATACTTAATATGCTTTATTCATTTATTTTCATTATTTTTTGTTGTTGTTGTTTTCGAACGTGTCCTGTTTTTGCTAACAAAGGCACCTTCATGGAATCTGACACATCACCTTAGATTTTGATAGCTTCCTAGATTTCTGGCACAGGATATACCAGGCTAATCTTATATACTTTCTGTTTCTGACTTGGAACCAGCCATTCTCCGAGGGGAATATTTAGGTTGTTACTCCTAAATTTGAATAAAGAAACCATCAGCTTTATTTATGATTGTTAAGGAAGTTAATTTCTTATTTACTTATTTGTCTTTGGCTGTGCTGGGTGCAGGCTTTCTCTAGTTGCAGTGAGCAGGGGCTGTCTCTGGTTGCGATGCACAGACTTCTCATTGCAGTGGCTTCTCTTGTTGCTGAGCGTGAGCTCTAGGCTCTCAGGCTTCAGTAACTGTGGCACCCAGGCTCTAGAGCACAGGCTGAGTAGCTGTGGCGCATAGTCACCCCACCACATGAGGGGATCTTCCAGATCAGGGATCGAACCCGTTTCTCTCTCCTGCATTGGCAGGCGGATTCTGTACCACTGAGCCACCAGGGAAACCTCGAGAAGATGAATTCTGTTAAAATGGGTAACATTTGATATGTACTGTGAGGTTTTAAAGATATTACACAATTAAATGTGTTTTGAAAATTAACAACATTTAAAATAAAGGTGCCTAGTTCATATATATAGTCAGTACGCTTTTTTTCACTAACCTTATTTTAATTGACCCCAGTAGTTTTCAGCTGCTGATTGAATAATGGGTGACATACTCGGTTTTATTCTGTTTATAGTTTGTTAATCTTACTTGTCCTATTTATTTTTTAGACCTTGAAGTTGTAACTGGCATCCCAGCTGAAGTGCCGCACATCAGAGAAAATGTGATGCGAGAAGGACGCCATCTGTGTTTTCAGTTAGTCAGCCCATCAGGAACAGCCGTCTCAACCCTTAGTTACATAAACCGGACGAATCAGCTTGCTATAGGTTTTTCTGATGGCTATCTAGCACTTTGGAACATGAAAAGCATGAAAAAAGAGTAAGGACAACTTTTTAATTATTTATTAGTAATTTCTTTCTGATGATACTCAATTACTAATATTTAAAGATTAGCATAGATAAGAAAAGATAGGGTAGACTAAGGATTGAATGCATAAGTTTCCATTACATGAAATCATGACTTAGTATAAAAAGGAGTGACTTAAGTCAGAGTCTCTCGATCGTGTCCGACTCTTGCGACCCCATGGACTGCAGCCCACAAGGTTCCTCTGTCCATGGGATTCTCCAGGCAAGAATACTGGAGTGGGTTGTCATTTCCTTCTCTCACATCAATTTAAGTTGAGTCAATGTATTAAAAGGAATTTTGCTGAATTTACTTCTAGTCCAGTGGTTTGGACTCTACACTTTGACTGCCACAGCACAGATTCAATCCCTGGTCAGGGAACCAAGATCCTGTAAGCTGCACAGCACAGCAAAAAAAAAACAAAACTCCAAACCTGGCATTTTAGTCATTGTGGAGTTCAGTTTGCTAGTAAACTTTGACTCTACTAAGATATCTGGTATGAATTCTTTCAGAAGTACTTTTCTGCATAACCGTATGTGTAAGGTAGATAGTAGTTCTCAGTTGACAGAAAAAAAGACTTTTTAAGAAAATTACAAAATTCTGTGTTTAAAATTTTTATGCTGTCAAAAACTTCCCCCAAATATAGTTGTATTGATACTTTTTAATTAAATCTTTATTAAAATTGCTGAGGAATCCATTTTATTAATTTATGTTTATTTATTGAATTATTGAATTACCTCCCTTTATTGAGGGAGGTAAGGCACTATAGGTTTTAAATCATATCTCTATTGAGTCAAATAGATACCTGTTTGTCCTTTAAGTTGTCAAGTTAATATTTCTTTTTCTTCCAAGTAATATTGGAATATTTTCTTGAGTAACTTGTCTTTCAAATGAGTCAACAAAATAGTCTCCTTTCCAAACTTTCTGCTCAGTTCGTCTCACCAACAAATTGGTACCTATTTGGCAGTGTTTGATTGATTGTAAATGTTTGCCAAGTTTGAAGTGACAGAGAAAGAGAGAGATGGAAAATAACAATGTATATATACCAGGCCTATTTTTTTTTTTTAACCTTTGTTTCTTTGATGATACTGAGGTGTCAGTAGCCCCTAGAGTAAACATTGACTGTCCTTGCACTTCCTCACAGTCAGTTTCTCTGCACAGTGCCCGTGATGGAGTGACAGTGCTGTTGCCTAGTAGCTCCCTGTGGGAATTCCATCTTCACTGTCTTCCCTTTTGTCAGCTCTTGTCTTTGAATAGCTCACAAAGGAATGCCTGGAGAGCCTGGCTTCCAGAAGATTTTCTTGAACACTACTTCTCTTCACTAATTGTGCTTTTTCAAGGGATTTGTGAGAAGTCTTCAGATTCTAACTCATTCTGTTGTAGTAATGGGAAACTGACCCAGCTGAAGCAGCTGAAGTGGAGTGTTGTGGTGGTATTTCATCTCTTTCTAGAGTACCTGTTACTGGGGAACAGTACATAGTGGCATACATTTATATGACTGGAAGGAACAGTTCGTGCTTTAGTGATTCTGACTCTTCCCAGTTCTACCTAGGAAACGGGGTGCCATGCTCATTTTCCTGATGTCTTGTACCTTGTGTGTTTTTGAAGATAAGATGATTGTAAGAGCAGTAACCCAAATTCTTACATGAGGCATCTTCTTCCTTTTTCATGAAATTGTAACTTAGAAGTATGAAGTGTACTGATTTTTGTGCCTGTTATAGATACTACACACAGTTGGAAGGCGGAAGAGTTCCGGTATATGCTGTCACTTTTCAAGAACCTGAAAATGATCCTCGTAATTGCTGTTACCTCTGGGCTGTTCAGTCTACACAAGACAGGTAAATGTGATATATGTGGTTTTTAATAATGTTTGTCAAGAATGGCATGGCAGTTAATTTCTTTTGCAAAGCTTTGTGCTATATTGCCTCTTTTTAATGAGAGCCACATAATTCAGTGAGTTAGTAAGTGGCCATTGAAATGACTTTAAAAGGTAAATAATTGTTCCTATATGTGTGAGTAAGTCTGAGGTATCAGTAAGAAGAAATTGTGCTTGCTTGACTTGTTTGGTTGTAATATATATTTCAGAGAGTAAGCTGATAACACATTAGTAGGCAACTTCTCATTCCTCAATTTTTATGGCCTTCTATGTTCTCTCATAAGAACATTTTTCCTCTTTTATAATCTCATTCCTTTTTTCTCTTCATTGTGTATGCCTCTCATTTTTATGTATCCCTACTTTGTTCTCTAGTTCTTCTGTTGTACTTGCCTTTTGCAGTATATTCCTAAGGTTAATTTGGTTAATTTTGCCTTCTCTTTCATAAGCTTTAATTTTACTCAGTGTAGCTTTTGAGAAATCTTTCCTTTCAGTTTAATTTCCAACTGGTTAAGCTCATTTATTTCCAGTGCTGGAACAGTGTAAGTATTGATTTTCTCTTATTTTTTGTTGATATTTAGTGCTTTCTTTGGTGTTCCCAGTACATTCTCTTCCCAAGGCTGTTCTACTTTAAATTCTAGATACCTGAATTGTGGTCAGCTTAGGTTTTTTGTGTTAGAGTTCCTCACTTTGAGGTTTTGTCTTAAGCTTTAGTACATCAGTGAAGGAAGAATTAATTGATTTGTCACTTCTGTCAATCCTGGAGGAAAATCAAAATAAAAATATAGAGACAGCTATTGGAGTAGTCCTCATTAGGTCCATATTTCCATCCAAGTGTGATGTGGGCTGGCAGCAGCTTGAGTAGTGTGCCTTGTGAAGACTCCATGTGGTGAATAAGAAAGGACATTTATCTCAACAATTTTTGTATCCCATTTATTTTTTCTTCCAATACTAACTAAAGCACACCTGTTGAACAAAGGGAGAAAGAGAATTTTGAGTAGCGTTATAGTCTCATTCATGTAAGATGTCACATAAAATATGCAAGCAACATAAGCTTAAGTTAATTAGAATCAATAAAAATTAAATCAGCTATTATTTCAAAGGACTACATTTTGTGAAAACAACCAAGTAAAACTAAGTTCTTTGTAGTAACCTCAGTTTTGTCACATGCACTCAATATTGTACGCAAATTAAATTTATTTGAGCAATAAGAGGTACTTAATGCACTAATATGGTATTTAGTATTTCTCAGCTAATTTCTGTTTCTTTCAGTGAAGGGGATGTTTTGAGTTTACATCTGCTTCAGCTGGCCTTTGGTGACAGAAAGTGTTTGGCATCAGGACAAATCTTATATGAGGTGAATGGTGATACCAGTTGATAGTATAAGTTTTGTTTATTGTTTACCTATTTTAAGTCTTTGTTTTAAGCTATTGAGATATTACAATCTTTTCTTCTATTCAAGTTAATACTGTCTTCATAATGAAAAAGTATTAGATTCAGGGATCAAGACACTGGTATTTTACCAAGGTGGCAATCTTAAAATCTTAAGGTATAATTTTTCTCTAGAATGAGGAGATTAGACAAGACTTAAGCTTATGGTCTAGTTGGTAGCCAGGAAAAATAACCCCACTTTGTTGCTCTAATATAACAAACAGTAAGCCATGGGGTAGACTTTATAGTTTGGTCGCTTACACTTGTAAGAGAGGATAAATACATCTAGCATTTTAAGTGACTGTTTTTCTTGAATTCTTGAGAAGTAGTGAAGTGCTGTTAATAATCAAATAACCATATTTGGTTAGCTGTCACAATATTTTCTCTAGAACAGTCTTTTTAACCTCGTATTTGAGGGTGTGTGATTGGGTTTTAGGGAATTCATGAAGCCCTTCAATTTTGTGTGGTATTTTTATGATCACGGTGTCCATGTCGTCCCCGAGCCCCCCCCCAACTCTCCAGTTCCACATCTGTGGATTCAGTCAATCTTGGATCAGAAATATGAAGGGGAGGAATTCAGAAGGTTCCAAAGCACAAAACTTGGCATTCACATTGTATTAATAAGTGATCTAGAAATGATTCAAAGTATATAGGAGGATGTGCATAGTATGTGCATAGTATGCAAGTATTAAACCATTTTATGTAAGAAGACTTGAGCATCCACAGATTTTGATATTGGAAGAAGGTCCAGGAACCAGTTTTTCATGAAGAACAAGGGAAATCTATGCATTCTTCTAGAGAAAATTTCATAGCTTTTGTTAGATTCTTACAGGGATCAGTGAATAAAAATGTAAGAACTAGAGCAAGAACTTCAATGAAAACAAAGAAGTAGGTTTGCTGGTTTACAGAGTATGTGTTTGTAATTTCATTGCTTAGGTCCAATTTATACCCCAGCCAGTAATGCGTGAAGGTTCCTGTGTTTGATAACAGCTTTAGGAGATTTATTGATAATTATTTTTGAGAAACAAAATTAGGCTTTTGATTTGAATTTTGTCCCATGTGTAAATTTTAAACTTTCTTCAGTAATTGGCTCTCTTTGGTCTTTCACTTTTTTGTTTTCTTTATATTGTGTGGAAATTCTTGAACATTTAGAATAACTTTTTCTTAGAATCCTATTAAGACATAGATTGGTGTACATTTTGTATTTCAGGGGTTGGAGTACTGTGAAGAAAGATACACACTGGACCTCACAGGTGGCATGTTTCCTTTGAGGGGACAGACTGGTAATACCAAACTTTTGGGATGCCAGAGTATAGAGAAATTTCGATCTCATGGTGACAGGGAGGAAAGCATGAATGAAGGTTGGTTTAAAGCACTTTTATTACATATCATGTGAATGCTTGATTTAAGATTTGTCTTGATTTAAGATATATGACAGGTATTGATTTCTAGAGTTTGTACTCCTGGCAGTTGCGAAGTTGGAATACTAATTGTGGGATTTATTTAGGACTGTGTGAGATCCGAGGTATTTCTTATTCTCCAGATCGTGATGTGTAGAACTCAAGAATTGAATAGATTAAGGAAATGAGCAACCTCTTTATTTTGATCTGGCTCTCAAAACACACACACAAAAAGGTCTCTAGTTGTGACTAGTATGAATAGTCTCTGAATAATGTTTCCTTCTGTATTTTTTGAGATATATACAGCAAACATGCTTTGTTGTCTTGAATTTTTTGTTTCCTCTAGTGTCATCCCTTCTTCCTGGTAAATATTTTGACAGAATGAAAATGGCATAGATTTTAGAATCCAGCATGGATTCAAATCCCAGCTCTGTCACTAGTTGTGAAAGTGAAGTCTCTCAGTCGTGTCGACTCTTAGCGATCCCATGGACTGCAGCCTACCAGGCTCCACCATCCATGGGATTTTCCAGGCAGGAGTAGTAGAGTGGGTTGCCATTGCCTTCTCCAGGGAATCTTCCCAACACAGGATCAAACCCAGGTCTCCCACATTGTAAGCAGACACTTTGCCATCTGAGCCACCAGGGAAGTCCTTTCACAAATTATTTAACATTTGTGACTAAGCCTTTGTTTCCTTACTGTGAGTGGAATAATACATTTATACCTTCTGCAGAGGGTGGTTGTTAAGAATTGAATGGGATAACATGATAGGTTTATTCAGTTCTGGGAATGCTTAGTGGGGCCCTGGTTTAGCTTGTTCCTATTGGGATTTATTCTCCTGTATAGCTATTTCATCCTAGAGATTTCCTCTGTCCTGGTCCCCATTTTTCATATCCAACTAAACATATCAAAACAGAATTTATGTAACTCTGTCTCTTACTCCCCACTCATATCTTTTTTATATTTCCTATTAGTTATGTCTTGGATTTTTACTTCCCTTTTTCCTTCTATTGGTTTCTCATCTTTGTTCCTATCTTTCATTCCACGTACCATTTGGGTACCTGTCTCTCTCCCCTATCACCACTGCCTTAACATATAGCTGGATCAATCCTTCTCAGCTAGAATTCTTCTACAGAATTAAGCCCTAAAGCCCAAAGGCATCCATTTTAAGTATTGATATTCTCTGGGCTTCCTGGGTGACTCAGAGGTAAAGAATCCCCCTGCCCAAAGCAGGAGATGTGGGTCGGGACGATCCCCTGGAGGAGGAAATGGCAACTCACTCCAGTATTCTTGCCTGGGAAATCCCATGGATAGAGGAGCCTGGCAGGCTACAGTCCACGTGGTTTCAAGAGTCAGACATGACTGAGCTTGCACACGTCTGTGTGCACACACACACACACACACACACACATAGTCTCTGGTATTAGCAATGATTTATTTGTAGGGGAACTTTCATTCAAATCATTTTCTACTTTCTCCTTACAGCATCTTGAAGTTGCCAAACTGTTAACTGAAGACAAGCCAAAGTTACTGTTTTTCTGATGAATACATTTTAATAAGGTCTTCTTGAAATAGAAAAACAGTCAAGATAGACGTGAATGAACCTCTTGTTACAGAATAAATGATAGAAATGTGTTTTAACAAATCAGATATGAGTTAAACTTCTTAATTTATGGGAAAATCTTCCTAATTATATTTGTTGTATTTATTCTGAGATTATTATTCTGTTTTTAAAAATTATCTCTTTTAGCTCTGTCTCCTGACACCAGTGTTTCAGTCTTTACCTGGCAGGTGAATATATATGGACAAGGAAAGCCTTCTGTATATTTGGGGCTTTTCGACATAAATCGTTGGTACCATGCACAAATGCCAGATTCGTTAAGGTATGATTTCTCTATGTATGTATTTATATTTATAGGAATTTTTATGTGTAGCAGTTTATTGACTTAATAATTGTATAAAATTTCTTTTAGATCAGGAGAATATCTGCATAATTGCTCTTATTTTGCATTGTGGTCACTGGATGCTGTTGTAAGTAGGACTTCTCCACATTATATCTTGGATATATTAGTACATGAGAGAAGTTTAACTCGAGGAGTTCCTCCCTCATATCCACCTCCTGAGCAGTTTTTTAACCCAAGTACTTACAATTTTGGTACGTATTTAACATTACTTTCTGAGAAAAATAACATGTAAGAGTATGTATATTTGTGCTGTGTATAGTGTATTATCATTCATTTCTCATTATTATTGGTTAACATGTATGGATAAGTTATGATGTTAACTTGATATATGTACACAAATTTAATGATTATATGTTTTATAGAAAAATTATCAATATTTGAATTTGCTGTAAAACATTAACTATTTCATATTAAGTGAACTTGTGATAAGGTTTGGTGTCTTGTTAGGATAGAAATGCAGGGACAAATTATTTTAAAATTTACTGTATGTAGTAATACCATGCCTTGCCTAGTAATCTGTTCTTAGGATAAATTTTGTTGTACTAATACCATCCCAAATATAACATATAAGTGGATTTTTTAAATCTTTTTTTCTTTTTTTTTAGATGCCACTTGTTTGTTAAACTCAGGAGTTGTTCATATAACTTGTACTGGCTTTCAGAAGGAGGTGAGTAAGAAATAACAATTTGGACAGAGTGTTTCTTCTTGAGCTGAAGTCAGACTATGGATTTAAACTTTAGTGTTATTTCTTTCATCATAAAAGGTAGCTTCTGCTAGGATATGAGATAGCGGCTAGTAGCATCAATTACTGATGGCAACCTTCTAGGAAGAGGTATTAGGATATTTATATCAGCTTTATATGGATGTTAGCTCCTGAACCCCAAGCAAAAGTAAGTCAATACCTTACTTGAGTTCATCTTCTTAATTATCTTCCTTCTTAAAAAGCTTATGGGTAAATGAAGTAATGCAAAAAAGGTTCCTAGCATAGTGGCACAGTGACTGGCTTAGAGTGGATTAAGACTCTATGTTGAAAATACTTTTCCAGGAAAACATGACATGGCCTATCCTTAAAATGATAATCAGCTAGATATGGATGAATGTCATATTTATACTTCATATCAGATCTCTTGTACATTAGACCAAGAAGAATAAACTGCAGACTTTTTCTTTTGTGTGCATTAAGTTAAGATCTGTTACCAAGTCTATCAGCTTTATAGAAGATAACAGGGTTACCTTATATATAAGCAATTTAAAATACCATTATCAGTAGTAGTATTTGTGACTGACAAACATTGGTTACTTCAAGAACCTATAAGCTCTTTTCCTTGCAAAAAGTACAGAAATGTAGTCTTACACAATTTTCATTCAGGGCCTTTTAGTTTTCTTCATACTGTTAAGTGTAAAGTAAGGTAATGGGTTTATTAGTTATCCTTAAATTTGATTATTTGAGTTGATTAGTAACTGATATCTTATTAATCAATCTGTTGTAGACTTTGACTTTTTTAAAGAAATCAGGATCATCTCTCAATGAAGTCATTCCTGATGGTTATAATCGATGTCTTGTGGCTGGCCTTCTTTCACCAAGACTTATTGATATTCAACCTTCCAGTTTAAGTCAGGTGAGAGATTTTTAACTCTTGTTGTTTCTTTTGGATCATGTCATTAGCTTTCTGTTACAACAAAAATCTATTAGATAATTTCTTAAAAAGTAAGTAGTGTAATGACAGCTTTGCATGTCAGTAGCTGTGGTTCTTGGATTTGGCTTAAAATTCATATGTGCAGGATCCTATAGGTATAACTGACACCAGGTCTATAGGCTAGTGAAAAAAAAGCTGACTTAAAACTCAACATTCAAAAAACGAAGATCATGGCCTCTGGTCCCATCACTTCATGGCAAATAGATGGGGAAACAAAACAGTGAGAGCCTTTATTTCCTTGGGCTCCAAAATCACTGCAGATGATGACTGCAGTCATGAATTTAAAAGACTCTTGCTCCTTGGAAGAAAAGCTATGACCAGTGTAGACAGCATATTAAAAAGCAAAGACATTATTTTATTGACAAAGGTCCATCTAGTCAAAGCTGTGGTTTTTCCAGTAGTCATGTATGGATGTGAGAGTTGGACTGTAAAGAAAGCTGAGCACTGAATAATTGATGCTTTTGAACCGTGGTGCTGGAAAAGACTCTTGAGAGTCCCTTGAACTGCAAGGAGATCCAACCAGTCAATCTTAAAGGAAATCAGTCCTGAATATTCATTAGAAAAACTGATGCTAAAGCTGAAGCTCCAATACTTTGACTACCTGATGGGAAGAACTGACTCATTAGAAAAGATCCTGATGCTGGGAACGATTGAAAGTGGGAAGAGAAGGGGACGACAGAGGATGAGATGGTTGGGTGGCATCACCAACTCGACGGACATGAGTTTGAGTAAACCCCAGGAGGTGGTGATGGACAGGGAAGCCTGGCATGCTGTGAGTCCATGGGGTCACAAAAGAGTTGGACACGACTGAGCGAGACTGAACTGAACTATAGGCTAGGAAACATCATGGATGCATCAGACATGTCATGAGTAGAAGTCATAGTTGTTTTAATAAGCCCTTGATGTGATTTCTGATGGTTTGAGAACCGCTGCTCTATAAAAACTGCTCTTATGAAAGCCTATTAGTGAAGATTCCAGGTTTCTACAAAACACAAGAGAGTTACGGGAGTCAGCCTTAGTCATGGAAGCCAGGCTTAATTTCCCAATAAATACATAAATAAAAATACTGTAAAATGCACACAGTTTTTAGAGTCACAATACATTTTACCAGTCAGGAGACATTTTAAACAGTGTTGTCTAGTGACAACTTATAATTCAACATTTTAACTTGGTATTTGCTGAAAGTAAACAAACCCTGGGTCGTTTTTCCTTGGAGAAAGAGAAAATGTTTTAATAACTCTTTCCCCTCAAATAATGTTTGAATTAAGTTATTTAAATAACTGCAGATATGTAGCATAATGAATTGTTAGGAAAGGAGCCTTTTAAATATCAGATAAATTGTGAATATTGCTGCTGACGGTTTAACACCTGCAGTTGGACTCTAATACCTAATGTCATGAAAATAAGAGAAATAGTCAATCTATTATCAGGATTTTTTTTTTCCTTTCTCCCCTCCTCCCTTTTGTATTACTGTACTGAGCAAATATTGACCATGTAGCCATGTTCAGTCAACCCTCGGTACCCATGAGGGATTGGTTTCCTGGATGCCCATAGATACCAAAATTGAAGGATGCTCAATTAACTTATCGGAGAAGGTAATGGCACCCTATTCCAGTACTCTTGCCTGGAAAATCCCATGGACGGAGGAGCCTAGAAGGCTGCAGTCCATGGAGTCGCTGAGGGTTGGACACGATTGAGCAACCTCACTTTCACTTTTCACTTTCATGCATTAGAGAAGGAAATGGCAACCCACTCCAGTGTTCTTACCTGGAGAATCCCAGGGACGGGGGAGCCTGGTGGGCTGCCATCTGTGGGGTCGCACAGAGTCGGATACGACTGAAGTGATTTAGCAGCAGCAGCAGCAGTTAACATATAATAAGGCATAGTATTTGCATATAACCTGTGCACGCCCACCTATGTACTTTAAATTATCTCTAGATTAAAGTACTTAATACAACATACATGGCATGTCAATAGTTGCTGGCACACCTCAAATTCAAGTTTTGTTTTTTTGGAACTTTCTGTAATCTCCCCCACCCCCAAGTATTTCCTATCTGCAGTTGATGAGGAACTGACTGGATATCAACATTTCAGTTTGGTTTTACTCTTTTGTAGAACTCCTTTAGACAGATATTGACTGTCCTTAGTGGTCTTATGTTAGCTTATCTTTGCTTTCCAACTGTGTCTCGTTTGCCTCTGATTTTACTTTCTGGGAGATGTTTTCATCTAATTTTCTTTTTTTTAGATTTAAAAAATTTAGCCCCATTCTAAAATTTCTATACGCTCTTACTCTTTGATCATTCTTTTTTGGTAGTATTCTGTTCTATTTTATGGATGAAATATCTTCTAGCTCTGTTTCAGGTTTTATTTAGTTCCCTGTATTATGCCTGTTTTATCTGGAGTTATTTTTTATTAGTTTAGTCTTTTTGATCTGGTTGTTATTTAGTTGCTCAGTCATATCTGATTCTTTGCGACCCTATAGACTATAGCCCACCAGGCTCCTCTGCCCATGGATAGAGGATTGGGTATTGGAGTGGGTTGCCATTTCCTACTCCAAGGGGCCCTTCCTAACCCAGGGTCTGAATGTGCATCTCCTGCATTGCAGGCAGATTATTTACCATCTGAGCTGCCAGGGAAGCCTTTTAATCTGGTGGCTATACTTAAATGTTTGATGGTTCTTTTTTTTCATATGTTAAGTGAGTCAATAACAGATTATAAACTGTCTTCTACATAAACAGAGCTCTGAATTGGGTTCATTAAAAAACCTTAGGTAAATTTTGTCTTGGTGGCCCTTGCTCATAGGACCCTTTGGTCAGGAAATTATCCTTCCCTGCCACAGGCTCCAAATTAGTATTAGTGTTCATCCTTAGGGAGCACTTTAAGTCTCTGTTTAATTTTTTTATTTTAGAGAATTAATACTGATCCCCCTATTCTATATCATGAAACTTAGTTAAATGCAATGATATCTAGTTTTAAAAAGAAAAGTGAGAGGTTATTCTGGTGGTGCAGTGGTTAAGAATCCACCTGCCAATGCAGGAGACATGTGTTTGATCCCTGGTCCAGGAAGATCCCACATGCCATGGAGCAACTAAACCTGTGCTCCACAATTACTGAAGCCTGTGCTCTAAAGCCCAGGAGCCGCAACTACGGAGCCTGCGTGCCACAACTACGAGGTCTGCGCACCCTAGAGCCCGTGCTCTGCAACAAGAGAAGCCACTGCAGTGAGAAGCCCAAGCATCGCAACTAGCTAGCAGCCCCACTCGTGGCAGTTAGAGGAAAAACCCACGTAGCAACGAAGAACCCCGTAGCCAAATAGAAATAAATAAGAAAAAGTGAGAAAAAATTAGCTGTAATTCAACCATTCAGCCATGTTAGTCAAATAGCATTTAATATCTTTTTATGATTATTTTGAATCTGGTAATCCAACCCTTGGTTTCTTTCCACTTACATAGATAAAACATGAATAATTTCAATTTAGAAAATAGACTAAAGTATGTGGAAGCATGCAAATATTGGCATTTTGTTGACTTTTTTCATGTATCTTTTAAAATCTTTATTTCTAAAATAGACCAAATTGAGCTGAATTGGTTAATAATGGATATGTAGAGACGAAGGAAAAAAAGCCAGGAAGAGATTCCTTCAAAATGTTAGAGTGGTTACCATGGAGGATGGGAGGAGTGAATGGAAATTTATTTTGATTAGGTAGGAAGAGACAGGGCTTCTGGGAAATATTCTCAATCTAGACTTAGACCAGTTTCATCAGTGTCCAGTTGGTAATTAGTTGTTAGTTGTATGTATGGTATATGGACTTTTTGATATGTATACTTTCCTGTATCTCTTTATCCCACCATATGCAATAAAAAAATGATAGCGTATATACATATATTTGTTATCAGGGTTTTTTCTGTGAATTACATAGTGATAGGCTTTACTTTTTCTCTAATTGGGCTGTTTATGGAAACTCTTTATAAAATATGTAGATATTTATCCTGTCATAAATCTTACAGATAGTACCCCTTTTGTTTGTTCTTCACTGTTTCATGATATCTCTTACCACATTCAAAATAATGTTTTTATAGTCAAATGCATTTTATAGCTCTGACTCAGGCTTAAAATTTGACACCTAAATGTTTCTTTAAGGCTCTAACTCATTTTCTGTGTGTCAAATAAATGACTCTAGCTGTGTTATATATTTGTGAAACAGGAGCCAAAATATCTTTTTCTCATGCTACTGAAATATTGCCTTTATCTGATATTATATGTCCGTATCAACTGGGTTCTATTTCCGGGTTTTTATCTTGTCTCATAAATCTAGTTATCTATTTGTATACCATTTTAATATATTGCTTTGATATTTGAAAATGCAGCCTGGTTTTTTAATCTATAATTTATGGAAATTCATTGGCACTTACTCTTTTTATTAATTTTAAGATAGTTTTATCCAGTATTCCTATTGGAATTCTTTTGAGCATTTTCTTCACATGTTAACTTGGGGGAGAGTTGGCATTTGTATCTTTCCATTTATTTAGGGTTTATTGTTACATCTGTCATAAGAGTTAATGGTTATTTTCTAGTGACTTTCTATTTTTATCCCTAAATGTTTTATGGTATCTTTTATGAGTAGACCATTTCCCCCATATTCATTCAGAAATAGAGTTGGGTTTTATATATTCATTTGATGCTATTAATACTTGGCTAGATTAGAATCCCTTAGATTTTCAAGATGTAATCATCAGCAAATATGGAATTTCTGTACCCCTCCCCCCAGTTTATTACTTTATTTTCTTATGCCATTTGGTGGAACCTCTACAAATTATAGAAACATAATGGTACTACCAGACATCCTTGTTTTGTCCTTGATTTTAATGTAAATTGTTCTATTGAATCTCCATTTAGAATCATGCTGTAGTTTTAGGGTATCTTTATCATATTATAGCTCTCTCTATTCCTGTTTAATTCATCTATTTATTCCTGTGATTCCTTTAAAAAAAAAATTTGTTGTAACGGAATTCATACTCTTAAATAAAGTGTAAATAAAGTATAAAAAAAAAACTTTGTTGAGATTTAATTCCTATAATTCAGTTCAGTGGTTTTTAGTATAGAGTTGTGCAACTATCACAGCATTCAATTTCAGAATGTGTTTATCACCTCCCTCCAAACCCCAAAACCAGTCAATTCCTTTTCCTCTTTCCTTCCAGTCTTTGGTGACCACTATCTACTCTATCTTTGTAGATGTATTTGCTCTAGGCGTATTGTGTGTGTGTGTGTTAGTCACTTCAGTTGTTTGTGTGTGTGTGTGTGTGTTAGTCGCTTCAGTTGTGTCCGACTCTTTGCAACCCCATGGACTGTAGCCTGCCAGGCTCCTCTGTCCATGAGATTCTCCAGGCAAAAATACTGGAATGGGTTGCCATTGACATTTTATATAAGTAGGATCAAATAATATATGACCTTTTGTGACTGACTTCTTTGACTTAGAACAATATTTTCAAGATTTATCCATGTTGGAGCACATATCAGAACTTTACCCCATTTTATGACTGTGTAATATTCCACTGTGTGATATACCCCATTTTATTTGTCCATTCAGTTTCAGGGCATTTTGGTTGTTTCCATGTTTGGCTGTTAGAAATAATGCTTCATATACAGTTTTTGTGTGGATGTTTGTTTTTCAGTTCTCGGGTGTATACCTAAGTGTGAAACCACTGGGTCATATGGTCACTTTATAGTTAAGATTTTGAGAAACTACCAGACTGTTTTCCAAAGTGGCTGTCTCATTTTAACATTCCCACTAGCAGTGTGTGAGGAGTTTCTACACCATCACTGGTGCTTGTTTTTTGTGTGTGTGTTTAGCCATCCTGGAGAATAGTAATGATTTTTAATGCTTTAAAATTTTGTGTTTTGAGCTAGAACTTGATACCTCTGTCTCTGATCACATATCCTTTCTTTTCCTTTTTTAAAACATGGTTTAGGAAGAACAATTAGAAGCTATATTGTCAGCAGCAATCCAGACAAGTTCTCTGGGACTTTTGACAGGGTGTATCAAAAGATGGATAACAGAAGGTAAGATTATGATTTTTAACAATTGAAAAATGCTTTGTAGTTTTAAAATTGTCAATTTACTGTTGGTGAGGAGGGTTAAGTTAACTTTATTTTGAGATAATTGTGGTTCACATGCGATTATATAGACATTCACAGTGTACCCTTATCCCCCATGAATGATAAGATGTGGCACATCCTAGTATTACATCACATATAGGACTTCTCTTCTTACTCTTTGATAGCCATGCTTACTATCGCTAGCCCCCACCCCATTCCTAATGCCCAGCACCCATTCATTTATTGTCTGTTTCTATAATTTTGTCATTTCAAAAATGTCCATAAATGGAATCCGACAGTATGTAACCTTTTAGGGTTGACTCTTTCTCACTCAGAAGAGTTCTCTGGGGATTCAAGTTGTATGTATTACTCTCTTTACAAACAAACACTTCACACACACGTGTTGTTTTTTATTCTGATCATTTGATAAGTTGAAGGCATCATGCTTCTTTACTCAAACTATTTCAATATGTTTCCTTCTAAGAACAAGGATATTCACTTAACAAAACACTTTGGAGTTAGAAAATGGGAAAATTAATATTGATACATGCTATTATCTAATCTATAGATTCTATTGGAATATCACTAATTGCCCCAATAATGCCCTTTGTAACATTTTTAGGGAGAGGGAATTCAGAATCCCGTCCAGAATATATTCTATATTTAGTTTTCATGTTGTTTTACTCGATCATAATATTGTGTAGTTCTTAAGCATTTGTCTTTGAAGAAATTGACATTTTTAAAGAATATGGGCCTATTATTTTGTAGCCTGCCTCTCAGGTTGTGTTTGTTGGTATTTCCTCATGATTACATTTAGATTTTACATTTTTCATAGCAGCATCAGGTAAATGGATGTGCTCCCTCATGTGATAGCCTGAGCACAGATGCAGCCAGTTTGTCTCCAGCAGTATTGATGTCCACGTCGCTCATTTGGTTAGGGTGGTTTTTGTCAGGTTTCTTCACTGAAAAGTTTCTATTTTTTTTTTTTTTGTAATTAGTAACCATTCTTCATTTTTCCCTTCATATTTACAAATAAGAACAACCAAATTCTGCTGCTAATTTACGCTTTGTTCTTGAATGGACATGGAATAAAGTGGTTCTCACAAAAGAGGAATTTGACAGACTATGTAAGTATTATATTAAAAAAAACTAATCTTGGTTATGTTTTGAGTACATAACAGTAAATTTTTAATTATTTTAAAGTTGCAAACTCTTTGAAGAAGTCCCAGAAACTATTTCATTTTATATTAGAGTGAAAAAATTATTTTTTTGATCAAGATTTTGCAGCAGATTGTTTAAATTGGCAACATGTTAGGCATGTTCGCAGTAACAAATTTCAGAATTATATCTTTTAATCTTAGGCATTTAATTTATAAGATACGCTGATGATGGAGTAAAGAGAATATGCCAGTTAACCTCTGAGCTTTATTCATTTTCTATTTAAAATACTTAGGAGTATAAAGAATTGGAATAGTAGGGCAAAAACTCAAATCACCTCTTGTCTTCTACTAACATGTCATGAGTCATATCAAGTTATTTATTAGTCTGTTATACACTTTGAGTTTTAAAATATGCTGTGAATATTAAAAACCCATTATGTCCAACTAATGCAAAAATATTAAAGGTAATATATGATTGCCCTGTGCATGAAAGTAAATTTTAAGCTTATTTAGAAATATATGTGCATTTGTTATTACTGTTACATCTTGATGAGAGAACAAATTAGACCTTAAAAAAAGTTATTCGTAGCAGAGGATTTTTTTAAACCTACAAAATTTGATAGGAGGATATGGGTTCTGTATAATGTTTTTGTTGTTGTTTAGTCGCTAAATTGTGTCCAAAAATGCATTTGTGAACTTGATCTTAAAGCTTGAAATGAGAGGACAGCCAAGTCTACAATACATTATAGCAAGCATGCAGTTATATTGTATTAAGTCTCTGGATCTTAATTTCAGTGTCTCACTTTTTCAAAGACTAGAGGTGGAAGAAAGAGTTCTTATAAAATAATAATCACACAGCAACATAGTACTGATTTCTAGTGAATCTGAAGTTGAATCTTTATCACTTTTGTCTGCTCACCTCATTCTGCATTTTTTAAAAATAGAATTTGTAGCTGTCCTTTCTATATTCCTTGAGGATATTTGTCATTTGAAGCTTGTCTTTTAAAATCTGATAATGTATAGATAATTCTGTGATTAAAAGAATTTGAGATAGTTTGCATTTATTATTTTAATTAAGTCAAGATTTAGTGTGTCAAAACTAATCTTGTCTTTTTTTCTTGAAAGGTACACCGTTATTTGATGGTTCATGTCGTTTTATCGATCCACAAACTATACAGTCTCTCCAGCAGTGCCATTTACTTCTTAGCAATCTTAGTACAGTCTTAAGCTGTTTTGCAACTGAGGCCCATGACATCACTGAGAGAGGTGTGCTCCTTGTCTTACGTAAATGAATGTTTCATTGACTTTTGTTTCTTGACTTTGGGACAGAATACATTTCCTATGCATTAGATGGATTATTGGGCAAAGAGGCCATTATTTCTCAAATGCTAGTTTTTTTGTTTTTTCAAATGAAAAGCTATGAATGATATTAGATGAACCATGAATTCACGATTAAATAAGATTGGGAAATTGGAGGTTTAAGGATTGTTAAGGCAGTGTATTAGTGGTAGAACTTCAGATTTTTAAATTATATTTAAGTTTTTATGCATAGAGTTGGTCTTCATCATTTTTCTCCTCTGGTTTTCCATTGAAACAAAATAGCCAGTTTCATATAAAGGCCTGGTTTGAACAGCCTGTATTAATGATACTGTACTAGTTTGTTTTAATGTATAAATCTGATTATTGAAATTAGCTAAATGGGAGTGTAGCTAATATGGAAGCATATTTACTTAAAATGTCTATTTTAGTCATTGAGTTAGTTTAGCAGTTTGGAGATTATTTGTTCAAGCTAAATTTGTTTAAAAATACATGCATATTGTTTAAAATGACCAAGTAGTTACTGTTTTTGAAAACTATAGAGTGCCTTGATTTTTTATTTATGGTTGATAAACTGAAAGCTAAACAACTGATTTCAACTCTTCACAGGTATTACGGATTTAAGCAATAAGTATATGGTTACCCAGCTCATCTGTCAGTATGCACAAGTGGTTCTTTGGTTCTCTCATTCTGGCCTTTTACCAGAGGGCTTAGGTAAGATATTTCCTAATCTATAAGTATTAATGGAAACATTCTTAAGTCTATAATTTTGTTGTTCTATTGCTGGGGTTTCCTTTCTTCTGCCACTCTATTGTGTTCTCTTTTATCTTACCCTCTTTTCTTGAATTCTCTTTGTGCCTTCAGTGCCTCACCCACGCCTGATATACAGGTGTTGCATGCATGTTTGTTGGGTTAAAAAAAAGAACATTTGACAAAACATGGTTTCTGAAGATGGATTCAGTGATATCACCAGCTATCATTTAGATCCATAGAAGTATGAGTTTAAAATCTAATTTGTCCATCTTTTTCTCTTCAAGGTTCTTTTAATATAGTTATTCACCAGTACTTTTTGCCATCAGTTACTTACCTCGTTTTATATAATAATTCATGCTAATACCAGGAATTAGAGAATTTGACTTTTACTACATTTGTGTAGAACAAAAGCCTCCAACTTCTTGTATTTCCAGGATTTACAGACTTAAAAGTGTATCTGCCTCTGTCATAATTACTGTTGATCTTATTCTTTCATAATTCTCTTAGATTTTTACTTGAACAGATAGTGAATTTGCTTACTTTTAGATTATCATTTGTGCCTAAGGGAGTAAAATAATTTTCTGAAATAGTTTTTCCAGAGTCTTTAACTCGCATCCTGTTGTTACAAGACTTTCTTGAGACACATAGTTTTCTCATTTATGTGTCTTTGTTAACAAAGGCGTGTGCAGTATTCTTTTATTACTTTAAGAAGCCTGCACTTTAAAGAACATCATAAAATTGTAGTAAAATATCAATTATGTAAGCTTAAGTTTATAGGGAGTGTTTTGGAAATATTACTAGCTTTTCTTCCAACTCTTATGAAACATCTAGATGACACTGTGCCGTTGTCAAGGTTACGCTACAACCACCCCGTCATTCAGAATTACTACACCAGCCGTCGGCAGATGTGTGAGCGCTCAGCAAGGTACAGTACATCCAGAGCCTTCAAAACCATTCTAGAAGCTACTTGTATAAGAAATCAAAGCTTTCTCAGAATGAATTCATTATGTTATTTTAAAAAAGATGAAAGGGGTGGAATTCTCAGTAAAGTATATGAATTTGTCACCAGTATTACTGTTTTAGTTGTAGTGTTTGCCTTGACCTACTGTTTACATCTTTATTTTAGAATTTGAATATAGCTATTTATTATTTCCTAAATCTGTTTACCACATGATTGATTTATTGGAGGAGATTCTATAATTTAAGTATACATTTTTCCTGAGTATTCTTATTCAGAAGAAGACTTGAAGCAACTGTTATTAAAGCTGAAAATATATCATGTTAGTTATTTTACATTCTTTGCATTAACATTTGCTTTTCAGCACTTCGTCCGTTTTTTTCTTTATTGCCTTTATCTCTGTTTTCTTTAAATATAAATTCCCCTTTCCCCTTAAATACACATGTGGTTGAGTCCTTTGAAATAAAGATATAAAAGTAATAAAAGAAAAAAAGAGTAATGTTTTACAGCCATGACTCTACCTTGGAATTATAAATAGCCTTCTTCCTCAAGTTGGAATGGCAGAACTGTAGAGTGGGTTATAACATTTAGAGCAATTATTCCCAAACCTTGATTCCAGGTTTGCTGTCAAAATCACTTGGAAACCTGTACAAAGTTGTGCATAGTTAGTGGATCCAGAATCTAATCTAGGATTAGATTAGAATAACTAATAACTAATCTAGGAGAGTGAGCATGGACTTGGGAAATTTATAAGATATATTTAAAATTTCTAGATCTGTTATTTCCTAAGTGTATGTCCTTGAGCAGGTAGGATAAACTTTCTAATCCTATTTGTCACAAATTATAAAGTCAATATAAAGTAAATATAAAGATGAAATAAAATATATGCAGGGTACTTCTTTCAATGCCTTATTCAAGAAAATTTCATCCAATAAGTAGTAACTGCTATTGTTGTTACTAATATTAGTTGAGGAAACAGACAAGGTCAGTTTCTGCTTATCACCTGTATGTGCTTAATAATATATATTAGGAGGGAATTAATGAGGTTTAAAAACTAGTCCGGTGAAAAGACTGAAAGTAAAACTTTCTGACTTTGAACTACAGTATTTACTTTCTCTATACTGAGATGTCATGCTCTTTGGTAGTTTGCTCATGGTGTTAAAAAGTAAACAGCATTTCGCTGACGAGACCACTTTCTCCCCTGGAACCTGACCTTCACTAACTGACTTGGCTAATAACCAAACTTGAGGCTTCTTCAGGGTTTGTCTGACTAACTTTATTTGATGTCCGGATTTCTCATGATGGGATCCTGTCCTCAGATTTCTTCTGCCTTTGATAGTTGAGATCATTAATTACTTTGAAGAGTTTGGTGCTGGTTATTTTGATAAAAATAATTAGCACTAATGCTCAATATCCTTAATGTTGCCCTTATTGCAGAGGGAAGTGGAACCCTGATTGCTTGATGATTGATGGAATGATTTCTCAGTTAGGAGATCGAGTAGAGAAGTTGTGGAAACGGGATGAAGGAGGCACAGGAAAATACCCTCCTACTAGTCTACATGTAGGTTTGCGATAACACAATATCATTTAGTCTCAAAACATGGGCTGGGAGAGGGAGGAATGCTTAATTGGATTTTTCATACCTGGCATGGGCTTGGGAAAAACAACGTAAATGAATGAATATGTAAAATGCACTAAATTTTTTTTTAATAGGCGTTACTTGACATATACCTACTAGACAACATTACTGAAGCAAGCAAGCATTCTGTTGTATCCTTTAAAATTTTATCAAGTAATTCACATATTACCAAAATCATACAATGTCAGAGTAGTAAGACCCTTATGCATCTAATCCAATCTCAATTTCACATTTGAATTTGTTTTGAAGGAAAGATTCTTAATCCAGGACCTGTTGGTTGGATTCAGATGATCTTTCATTAACCTTGAAACTATGCAAAATGTTTATGTTTATTTTTCTAGAGATACAGTTCTTGGCTTTCATCAGAGTCAAATGTGTCCAAGACATTCCTGAAGTTAAAGACAGCTCTAGAATATTGCTAGCAAGTGGTCATTTTCTATGAGATTTATGTGCTGGATGGGAATGCATTAATTAATGCATTAGCTTAAATTACCTAGGTAGGCCTTGTGGTCTCTTAAATAAGACTTTTGTACTAATGTCTATTTCTTAGTCAAAATGCAGTTTTATTCATAATTTTAAAATAAATAATGTGTTTGCTTAAACTGCTAGGGTTTGTTGGATAACTGGAATTTCATCTGTGGTTTTATTTCTTAAATTTGTTTATCTGCTAACTTCAGTGAAGAAAGTATGCTTTAGTTCATCTCCTTGTGGTGCCTGTGTGCTAAGTCGCTTCAGTTGCGTGTGACCCTATGAACTGTAGCCCACCAGGCTCCTCTGTCCGTGGGGATTCTCTAGGCAAGAATACTGGAGTAGGTTGCCATTTCTTCCTCCAGGGGACAAAGTACCTTTGTGGTGGTACTTAATACAGAATGAATAAAGTTTGTTGTGGGGTTGGCTGTACCGACATTTAATAAAACTGTCTTAAGCCTTTTTTCTGATATCTTCTATCGTTACCTATTGCAGATATATATGCAGGAGTTCTTTTTGTTTATTGTCCTTAATCCTCTTTTTTTTTTAAAGACTATTTATTTGCTACTTGATATTATGTATTCCTTTCCAAATAAAACGGATACTTCCATTGAATCATTTCCAACTGCCTTTGCCATTTCTTGGGGCCAGGTTAAACTAATTCAAGGATTTTGGCTGATAGATCATAATGACTATGAGGTAAGTCTGTATAGTTCATTTAGAATGTTAAGCTTTTGTAAACTATTAGAATTTTAGGAAAAATACATTTAATATTAAAGATATGACACAGTCTACTTCTGGAGGTATTTTAAGGATTCAGTTTAATCAGTACCTTCACCAAGCACCATTTCAGGCAATAAGAATATGCAGAGATAAAATAGTTTAGAACCCCAAGAGCCTTATTGTCTAAAAAAGGAAACATACAAACAATTACCAGTAGTGCAAATATAGTGATTTTTATGTTACAGATATATTTGGTGTGTTGAGTGAACCAGAGAGCCAGAATTTGACATTGATGTATGAAATTGGTGATGGAAAGATTTTATATACTCACTTGACAAGATCTCAAAAGTGTGAGGCTTTTGATAAGGCTTTTATTTAAAATAAAATACATCGTAAAGTAGATATTTTCAGATATATTTAAACTGGTTTTATTTTAATTTGCGTAGGTTTAGTATATTACCTTTTTTGTTTTTTTTTCAAAAGTGCAAAGCATTATATCTAATTTACTAGTTTTCATTGTCATTTTTGCAGAGTGGTTTGGATCTTCTGTTTCACCCGGCTACTGCAAAACCTGTGTCATGGCAACATTCAAAGATTATTGAAGCCTTCATGAGTCAGGGTGAGCACAGACAAGCCCTCAGATATATTCAGACAATGAAGCCAACAGTGTCCAGTGGTAGAGATGTTATCCTTCACCTCACTGTTTTGCTTTTTAATAGGTAAGTACCTGTTTTGAAAGTACAATCGAACTCTTGGCCATGTATTAATAAAATTGAATTGATGAAATAGAGCAATATATATTTTGACTTGGTTGCATTGCACAGTATTCTTATTATCTTCATCTTTCATCATTGAGAAGACTGTAAAGCACCTTTTACCTAGAGTAAGATGAATAAAAGAAGTAATGAGTAAAAGGGGAAATCAGACTGAGATTTAAAAATTATGTTGGTTTCTACCTGGCAGTATTGACAGTTTTTTCCTTGGACAGTTGAGGTTTGATTATGCCAAGAAGCAGCCAGAAATAGAGAAACAATGAAGTTTATGCTAAGTTGATAAATTATATTCTTTGACGGTATATTCCATTGATGGTACTCTGATATTTTTGTTAGTCTTGATTGCTTGGGTGTTGCGGTTCTTTAATTTTGTTGTGGCATTATAGCAATACACAGTTGCTATAATAATTGTATTTGTCATGTATATACTAACTGACAATTAAGTGGCATGATTGGAAATACAGTGGTCTGGTTATTGGGTTTTCTTAATACCTAGGTAGTGGGGAAACTTGTTTGGGACTGGATTTCTTAGATTGTAATTTTTTATTTAATTCATACTGGTTTTTTGTTGAATCTTATTGGTTGAGTCATTTTATATTTTCTTTATATATTTAAAAATTGGCCCCTTTACTCACCCCAAATTGTCATTTATGAACCATACAGCTTTGAGGAGAGAGGATTGGATCTTTACATTTTAGACAGATCTGCAATTTAATAATAGACTTGTTAGACATTGAAACTTACAGTGTCCTCAAAAGTAATGAACTGCTAAAGTACTTAAAGTATTTGGCTCAGCTGAATAAATCAAGAATGAATATAAGAACAAAAAGTTAAAGAAGCTAAAGAACATAGATGTTTAATAAATGGGTTAAAGAGTTCCAGTACTTGATAATGTTTACAATAATGCAACCTAAGTATAATGTAATTTCAAAACTGTGTTTCTCAAGTACAGTAAATCTCGGTTATCTAGTCTCCAGAAAAATAGCATCATTAAGTGTCCTTTACAGTAAGTGTAGAAGTTAAATCAAAGGGCCCCTCAGAATGCCATTTGTGAGATAGCATGTTTTCAAATTCAATAAATGTTTAAAATAATTACTGAGGTATTCGGTTTTCTAGCTGTTGTATGAATTTATATTAATCTACATTTTAAAATGACAATATTGGGATAGTTACTGATTGTAACAGTTGACAGTCTTTCGACTCAGATAGATCTGAATTTATACCTGAATTCTGCTACATTCTGAAATATGATCAGAAGCAGTTAAATTATCCTTTCTGAGCTCAGGTTTCCTCCTGGGTTAATAATGACCACTTTGCAACATTTTGAGGTTTAGTTAAATGGCATAAGCACTCTAACAGTTGCAAGTAGTAAATCATTAGTAAATGGTGGTGAAAGTAAAAGTTGCTCAGTTGTGTCTGACTCTTTGAGACCCCATGGACTGTAGCTTGGCAGACTTCTCTGTCTGTGGAATTCTCCAGGCAAGAGTATTAGAGTGGGTAGCCGTTTCCTTCTCCAGAGGATTTCCCCAACCCAGGAATCGAACCTGGTCTCCCACGTTGTAGGGGGATTCTTTATGTTCTGAGCCACCAGGGAAGCCCAGTAAAGGGTGGTAGATTGAACCTTCTTGAGTTAACCATCATTGCATCATTTATTTAACTTTCTAACCTAACTCCTGCCTGTATCCTCTACCACCTCTTCTTTATTAAGAACATCTTTCTCTTTCTGTGAAACCTTTATGCTGGTAGCTTTTCAGTTATATGAGCTTTCTTTATACCATCACAGTTATGGCAAATAGATTTACCTGAAAATAATCATGATACACAGTACACGATAGCCTCAAAGTAACAGTTTTAGATTTTCAGCTCTTAACATTACGTATTCAGTCTTAGTAAAATAGAAGGACAGTAGAACTGGAAAACCTTTTTGTATAGGTGTAATCATCTTTATTCTTTCCACTTTCTGTGGGTTTCATTCTGCTGTGCTTTTTAACTCAAGTTGGTTTCTCATTTTCAACCTTTTATCTTTACTAACATAAAGATGTAAATCTGAATGTTCTGCATATTACTTTGGCATCATCCCACAATTTTTATGATGATTTTTTTCTAAGTATTTTTAATTATCATTGTGATTTTTTCCCTATTAATTATTTAGAAACTTTAATGTACAAATACAGTTTAAAAAATTCTTTTCTCTCTTAATTGCATTGTGACTCCATAATGAGATCTACACATGGAGCAGATGGCCAACAGCGAAATCAGATTGATTATATTCTTTGCAGCCAAAGATGGAGAAGCACTATATAGTCAGCAAAAACAAGACCGAGAGCTGCCTGTGGCTCAGAGCATGAAATCTTTATTGCCAAATTCAGACTTAAATTGAAGAAAGGGGGGAAAACCACTAGACCATTCAGGTATGACCTAAATCAAATCCGTTATGATTATACGGTGAAGTGAGAAATAGATTTAAGGGACTAGATCTGATAGAATGCCTGATGAACTATGGATGGAGGTTTGTGACATTGTACAGGAGAAAGGGAGCAAGACCATCCCCAAGAAAAAGAAATGCAAAAAGCAAAATGGCTGGCTGAGGAGGCCTTACAAATAGCTGTGAAAAGAAGAGAAGTGAAAAAGCAAAGGAGAAAAGGAAAGATATACCCATTTGAATGCAGAGTTCCTAAGAATAGCAAGGAGAGATAAGAAAGCCTTCCTCAGTGATCAATGCAAAGAAATAGAGGAAAACAACAGAATGGGAAAGACTAGAGATCTCTTCAAGAAAATTAGAGATACCAAGGGAACATTTCATGCAAAGATAGGCTTGATAAAGGACAGAAATGGTATGGACTTAACAGAAGCAGAAGATACTAAGAAGAGGTGGCAAGAATATACAGAAGAACTGTACAAAAAAGATCTTCACGACCCAGATAATCACTAGGGTGTGATCACTCACCTAGAGCCAGACATCCTGGAATGTGAAGTCAAGTAGGCCTTAGGAAGCATCACTACAAACAAAGCTAGTGGAAGTGATGGAATTCCAGTTGAGCTATTTCAAATCCTGGGAGATGATGCTGTGAATGTCCTTCACTCAATATGCCAGCAAATTTGGAAAACTCAGCAGTGGCCACAGGACTGGAAAAGGTCAGTTTTCATGGCAATGCCAAAGAAGGCTCAAACTACCGCAAAATTGCACTCATCTCACAAGCTAGTAAAGTAATGCTTAAAATTCTCCAAGCTAGGCTTCATCAGTATGTGAACCATGAACTTCCAGATATTCAAGCTGGTTTTCGAAAAGGCAGAGAAACCAGAGATCAAATTGCCAACATCCGCTGGATCATGGAAAAGCAAGAGAGTTCCAGAAAAACATCTATTTCTGCTTTATTGACTATGCCAAAGCCTTTGACTGTGTGGATCACAATCAACTGTGGAAAATTCTGAAAGAGATGGGGAATACCAGAGCACCTGACCTGCCTCGTGAGAAACCTGTATGCAGGTCAGGAAGCAACAGTTAGAAGTGGACATGAAACCACAGACTGGTTCCAAATAGGAAAAGGACTATGTCAAGGCTGTATATTGTCACCCTGCTTGTTTAACTTTATGCCGAGTACATCATGAGAAACGCTGGGCTGGAAGAAGCACAAGCTGGAATCAAGATTGCTGGGAGAAATCTCAATAACCTCAGATATGCAGATGACACCACCCTTGCAGATGGCACAAAGTGAAGAAGAACTAAAGAGCCTCTTGGTGAAAGTGAAAGAGGAGAGTGAAAAAGTTGGCTTCAAGCTCAACATTCAGAAAACGAAGATCATGGCATCTGGTCCCATCACTTGATGGGAAATAGATGGGGAAAAAGTGGAAACAGTGACAGACGTTATTTTCTTGGGCTCCAAAGTCACTACAGATAGTGACTGGAGCCATGAAATAAAAAGACCCTTGCTCCTTGGAAGAAAAATTATCACCAACCCAGACAGCATATTTGAAAGCAGAGACATTACTTTGCGGACAAAGGTCCGTCTAGTCAAAGCTATGGTTTTTCCAGTAGTCATGTATGAATGTGAGTGTTGGACTATAAAGAAAGCTGAGTGCAGAAGAATTGATGCTTTTGAACTGTGGTGTTTGAGAATACTCTTGAGAGTCCCTTGGACTGCAAGGAGATCCAACCAGTCTATTCTAAAAGGAAATCAGTTCTGAATACTCTTTGGAAGGACTGATGCTGAAACTAAAACTCCAGTACTTTGGCCACTTGATGCAAAGAACTGACTCATTGGAAAAGACCCTGATGCTGGGAAAGATTGAAGGCAGGAGAAGTGGACGACAGAGGATGAGATGGTTAGATGGCATTACTTACTCGATGGACATGAGTTTGAGCAAGCTCTGGGAGTTGTAGATGGACAGAAAAGCCTGGCATGCTGCTGTCCATGGGGTCACAAAGAGTCGGACATGACTGAGCGACTGAACTGAACTGACTGAAGGAACGTTTGCTGGACTTCTCGGTGGTTTAGTGGTTAAGATTCCTCACTTCCAGGACAGGGAGTGAGCTTTGATCCCTGGTTGGGAAACTATAAGATCCTGCATGCCTTGCAGCGCAACCAAAAAATAAACTTAAAAAAAAATGAATAGAAAGAAACGTTTGCATGTTGCCTCCTCTAAAGCATATGTGTCTATTCCTTGTAATACTACTAACTTTTTGTATTTTGAATACAGTATTAGGTACATAAGAGTTTAAAATTGTTATTTTTTAATGACTTTAACCTCTTATTATATAATAACCATCACAAGTAATTGTTAACATAGCTACAACAACTTTCTCTTATTTATGATTCATCTTTTCCTAATATTTTAACTTTTACACTAATCACTGGAAATCAGTAGTTGCTTGTTTACATTTCTGAATTTTTTTTTCATTGTGATCTCTGATTCATTTCAAAAGACTGTTTATATTTGATCTGTCATTTTTAGAGCCTGTCACAGGAGTGTTTCTAGGGCTGTCTTCTTGCTGTGTTGCCAAGAACCCCCATACATTTCTTAACTTTACTGTTAGCATGCTAGTTTTAGCCTTTCATCAATTGAAGTGATTTTCTTAACTGCTTTTATTGGCATCGTGCCTTCCTGCCATGAGGAGCAGGAGAGTAATGGGCATATGAGAGTTACTTATTTTAAAATTTATGTTTAAGTGTTGGGCCAAAATGGAATGTCAATTTCTTGAAGTTCTCCTGCTATGGGAGAAACTGAGAAAAATATACTATCATTTGTCTTTTGCTTTCAGGTATGTTTACTGTTATTAGATTAGTTTTTGATAAATCATAAATTACTCTTACCTCGTATATCTGCTCACTGGGAGTGGATATTGTACTTTAAAGTGGAAAACTTGAAACATATCCAGGGACTTCTCTGATGGTCCAGTGGTTAAAAAATCTGCCTTGTAGTGCAGGGGACATGGGTTTGATCCTTGGTAGGGGAGTAAAGATCTCACATGCATCAGAGCAACTAACCCCTTGGGCGGCAACTAGAGAATCGGTGAGCTGCGAAGATCTCACATGACATAGTGAAGATCCTGTGTACTGTAACTAAGACCTCCTCCAGCAAAATAAGTGTATATGTGTGTGTGTGTGGTTTATATATATACACACACACATATACGCATATATATAATATTTTATATATGTGCGACCCCATGGACTGTAGCCTGTCAGGCTCCTCTGTCCATGGAATTCTCCAGGCCAGAATACTTGAGTGAGTGTCTGTTTGCTTCTCCAGGTGATCTTCCCAATCCAGGGACTGAACCTAGGTCTCCCACATTCCAGGTGAATTCTTTACCATCTGAGTCACCAGGGAAGCCTGTGCTGGGAGAAGGGGGCAAGAATATGGTTCTTTTTGTTTTCTGACTAGTAAGATATTAACATGCTTTTTTCTAAAATTACAAAAGGAAAAAATAAATAAAATTACAAAAGGATACACAGTAAATTCCCAGCCTCCTAAGCGTCCTCACAGTACCCAACCAGTGACTGATCTCGAGTGCCTGCCCTAAGACCTTCTGGGACATTCTGAGCAAATGCACTTGTGTGCCATTGCCACCCCTCCCCCCTTTAAAAAATACACGCTGTTATCCATCTGCGGTGTATTTTTAAAAGTTACTTAGTTTGGAATTCATTTCCTGATAGTACAGAAAGAGCTTCCTTATTTTAACCATTGCATGGTAGTTCATTATGTGGATGTACCGGTATTTGTTTAATTGCCTTCGCTTAGTGCGTATTTGGGTGGTTTTAATCTTATGCCATTTCAAACACTGGTATGTGTGAGTAGCCACCCATTTTACACAGGTGCGAATTTACTTTATAAAATCCTGGGAGTAGAATTACTAGGTGAAAAGTGTAAGCGTTAGTCACTCAGTCGTGTTGGACTCTTTGTGACCCCATGGACTATATATAGCTCACCAGGCTCCTCCGTCCAGGGAATTCTCCAGGCAGTAATACTGGAGTGGGTTGCCATTTCCTCTCCAACTGGGTGAAAGAATATTTGCAATTTTAATTTTGATAAGGCATATTGCCTTCCATGTATGTCTCGCTTTGTGTTATACCCTTTAGTTAGACATTTATCCAGTTGATTGGTGAAAATGGTAATATTAATGTGATTAGTCTCACTATAATAATAGAATGCATCTTTCATGAAGAGCTATTTTATGAAGTTAGAATTGCCAATGTTTTATGACTCTTTGTCTCTTCTATTTCAATATTATTTAATCCTCTCACTGTTTCTGTTACTACTTTGTGATTTTTGTTTTATCATGTAAATTTTTGATGCAGCTGAACTTTATTTTGGTTCAAGCATTTTGTAAGCATATTCCAGAATACGCGAAAGTAGAATAGTACTATAGTACTATGAGAATTCCATATACCCATCCTACATCAGATTTAACAGATACAAGATTTTATTATACCAACATCGCATCTTCATTATCTGTTTTTCTTTCTGTAGAAATAGTGTGCTCATTTTTAACACTCGCAGATTTTTGATTTGGGGGAGAAAATGACCTCTCTTAGATACTCAGGTTATAACAACCACACTATCATGCTGTCCTGGTAGAAAAAGGAGTGCAAGGCAATTTCAGATGTAGATTTTTAGGTAATAACCCTAAATGTTTTACTTATTTGCACTATTGTTTTTATAAGTTTTGTAGAATATGTAAAATATTGTAGTCAAACAATAAAAATTTTAGGGTCCTGAACTGCCAACAGTGGGATTTGCTTCCCCAAGAAACTTTGTATCTACAGAACGTCTGGGACAGTGCTGCTAAAATTTCCTCAGATGCATTTTCATTATGAATACTAATTGCTGTAACTTGGTTCATGTATTCTGTATTTTTTATGCATGTCATTTATTTACAAATTGTTATTTCAATTTTTGTGATTATTTCAATAAAAACTATAGTTCAAGCTTTTGGTAGGGGTGCTGTGCCTGGTCTTAGTTGTGGCATGTGGGATCTACTTCCCTTACCAGGAATGGAACCCGGGCTTCCTGCACAGGAAACACAGAATCTTAGCCACTGGACTATTAAAATCAAAATTAGCTGCTGCTGCTGCTGCTAAGTCACTTCAGTCGTGTCCGACCCTATGTAACCCCACAGACAGCATCCCGTCAGGCTCCCCCATCCCTGGGATTGTCCAGGCAAGAACACTGGAGTGGGTGCCATTTCCTTCTCCAATGCATGAAAGTGAAAAGTGAAACTGAAGTCGCTCAGTCATGTCCAACTCTTAGCGACCCCATGGACTGCAGCCCACCAGGCTCCTCCGTCCATGGGATTTTCCAGGCAAGAGTACTGGATTCATTTAAAATTAGGAATGATGGCTTTTTTTTTTTTAGAAAATTATTCCTGTCTACTTGTCATTTTTTATTCAACTCCTGCTTCTGCCTTGACACTTATCAGTCCTTCCAAAAATTCTACATGTGAGACTAATCATTGTTAATCTTAATATATGTCTTTCAAGACATTTTGTTATTTATATAAATACATAAAGCTTACAGGCTTTGTTTATTGGTTAATTTTTAGAAATTCTTATTATTCATGTTGATTTTTACCAGTGTATCATGAGACACATTGCTTCATTTAATGACCTATTGCTCACAGAAGGATGTTTCAGCAGCCCCACTTGGTTTCTAAAACTGTCTGATTTGACCTAAGTTCTCAAATCAGATCTTGCTGTAGATAAACCAAAATCTTACCTAGAAGATTTGCTAAGCTAAGTCCTCTACTTTCCCATAAACACAGTCTGCTGTTTCTGTCTCTAGGTCTTTGCTCATTTTCTTTTCTACTCTTCTCATGCTCAGTGTCACTTTCTTAAGAACCTCACTTGAATATTTCAGTTCTGTCCAGATCGCGTTAAGAGTTTTGTCTTCTTGAACTCTTGGGTTCAGATGGTCCGTGACTTAATGATGCTTCAATTTATAATTTTTTCAGCTTTAAAATGGTGCAGAGCAATATGCATATGTGAAGTAGTAACCATAGTTTGAGTTTTGGTCTTTTCCTAAGCTAACTGTATGCAGTGTGATTTTCTCTTAATGATGCCGGGCATCGACAGTGAGCTGCAGCTCCCATTTACCCACATTCTCGTGAGAATAGACAACTCATACGCTCAAAACCATTCTCTCTCCATACAACAATTCTGTTTCTTATTTTCAGTGGAATATTCGATAAGTTACATGGAATAGCAACATTTTATGATAAAGTATTTAAAGATGCCGTATTTTCTTTACTACTTCACAGTGATTCGTATTCAATAAAATTTTAAAGTACTTTTAAATAATATGTACATAGTATCTTTTGGGGCTTCCCAGATGGCTCACTGGTAAAGAATCCACCTCCTAGTGCAGGAGATACGAGTTTGATCCTTGGGTCAGGAAGATCCCCTGGAGGAGAACATGGCAGCTCACTCCAATGTTCTTGCCTGGGAAATCCCATGGACGGAGGAGCCTTGCAGGCTACAGTCCGTGTTGGTCGCAAAGAGTCGGGCACGACTGAGATGCACGCACAAAGTATCTTTGGGATTCTTCAAGTGGATGTCTTGTTTTGAACATTTTAAATAGCTTTTCTAAAACTAAACTTTGATAAATATTGATTTCAGGTGCATGGTGGAGGCCTGGACTTTACTGCGACAACATTCTAATAGGGTGAATATAGAGGAGCTGCTCAAGCATACATATGAAGTCTGTCAGGAGATGGGCTTAATGGAGGATTTACTGAAGCTACCATTCACAGACACTGAACAGGTAATGATTTGTCAGTGTAAACTTATATCTGGAAATTCAGGATAAGTTAATAGCTTACAAATCTATTTTGTTCTTTCTAGGAATGTTTGGTGAGATTTTTACAGTCCAGTGCAAGTGTTCAGAATCATGAATTCCTTTTAGTTCACCATTTGCAGCGTGCCAATTATATTCCTGCCTTGAAGCTGAACCAGACTCTGAAGATTAATCTTATGGTACAGTTGAATTTGTTTTATTATGAGGGGACACGAGAATAGGGAAAACAGATGACGTCATCATATAAGAGCTTTGTATAATCTTGAATTTAGAAAATCCTCACTTTCTGTAGCAGAATTGACAAACAAGGTGTTGTTACTTATCCATTTCTTTTATATGTGCCATTTCTGTTAAGGTATCTGCTCACACTCTTGCCAGACTAACTACTTTACTGACTCAGGGAAAATAGCAATTGGTAGAGGACAACAGTAGAAATAAATAGTGCAAAAAGCATGGACTTTAGGGGTTGGACTAATTGTTTATTGGCTCTGTGTGCTTGGACACACTCTGAACCTTGATTTCCTTCATTGTAAAATGACAGTATCCTTTGTGAGGATGCACAGAGGTGTGTGTGATGGAACATGTTGCTTAGTAAATGAAAATCATTGCTTTTATTAGTTGTAAATAATCAAGGCTGGGAAGGAGAGACTTGGAATTTATTGATGAGTAAGAATTGAGGAAGCAGTTAGGTTGTGTGTATGATGTCTTTGGAGAAGGAAATGGCAACCCACTCCAGTGTTCTTGCCTGGAGAATCCCAGGAACGAGGGAGCCTGGTGGGCTGCCGTCTATGGGGTTGCACAGAGTCGGACACGACTGAAGCGACTTAGCAGCATGATGTCTTTGGTTTGGAAGAATAGGTATGTAGAAAGGAGGAAGGTATTCTTGTGTATTCATAATTATATTAAAAAGTAAATAATAGACATAGCACCTAACATTTTTGAAGATTAAATTTTTACCAGTTATGTTATGTTCTATAGAATGATCGTGATCCTCGTTTGCGAGAGAGATCAGTGACTCGAAATTCTATAATAGACCAATATGGGAAAATTCTTCCTAGAGTCCAGCGAAAATTAGCCATTGAGCGAGCAAAGCCTTACCATCTGTCAGCATCATCAGTTTTTCGAGAAGGTAAGATTTCATTGAAAAATGTCCTAAAATATTGTGCTAGAAAAGATATTGAATGATTATCTTCTGAAACCTTTGTTATCTTCTGTATAGCTCAATTTTGCTTTGATTCATCACAGTGATGCTTTGTGGTTTTGTTTGTTTTTTATTGGTTGTTCTACCCCAAGAAATCGAAAGCTTCCTTGGAACTTTTAAACTTTCTAGTTTATTTAGTTCAGAGTGACAGAACTTTTGATTTCATTTGAAGACTGCTGGCTTTTAGAAAACATGTAGAATAATTATTTCACCATCTCCTAAAAGCCAAAATTGTTAAATTTCTGCACATATCTGCTAAACCAAATATAATTTGAACTACTCATGTTTTGTTTTCTCCAATCACTTTGCCATATTAATCTATCTACTTTAAAATCGTGGTGTTAGGGATGAAATTAAATACTACCTTTTTTGTTTCACAGTTTCTAGACCAAAACCATTATCAGCAGTTCCGAAGCAGGCTATAACTGGGACTGTGTTAACAAGATCTACTTTCATCAATAATGTGTTATCTAAAATTGGAGAGGTCTGGGCAAGTAATGAACCTGAAAATAGCATCTCTGTCTACAATAGGTATGTGTTTCTTACACCTTGTACAGTCATTCTACTTGCTAATCTTCTCTGGGTTATCAGCTGCATTCATAAATAGTCCAGCCTTAGAGCTTATTAGTGTATGTAGGAAAAATGTTTTGTGTTGTCTACTTTTCTTGCAAGAAGAACATTCTTTGTTCTTAAATTTGAAACCAGTTATGTTCATTGTTATTTGTAAATAAGCAGAATATACATGGTAAAAAAGAGATAGTCCCTCTCCCATCTAACCTCACCTTCTTACAGTGTTTGTATTGATAATTTAGTCTTCTTTGTGATACATAATCAAAAGATAAATTTTTATTTTCTCTGTAGTCCTAAAGTAGAGGAACCCTCTCCTGTAGCATATTCTCTCCCAGATCCAGAACTGCCTGAGGCATTTGTTGGAACACCAATTACAAAGGCATCACAAAGAATCTCTAGGTAAGAATTTATTTAATCACTTTTAAAAGACAGTGTTAGACAAGACTTACACTGATAGGATATTTGTCTTCATTTCACTTACTTCACTTAGTAATGGTATTTTCTAGGTTCGTCCATGTTACAAATGGCAATATTTCATTCCTTTTTTTGACTAATTCCATTATATATATATATATATCCATTATATTTTTTTTAAGGAAGCTCCATTCTGTTTTCCATGGTGACTATACCAATTTATATTCCCACCAGTAGTGTAAGACGGTTCTCTGTTCTCCCTACCCTCTTCAGCTTATATTATCTGAAGATTCTTGATGATAGTCAGTCTGATCAGTGTGAGATGATACTTAATAATTACACTATAATTTTAAAATTATCTTTGAAGTCTTCATAAATACTGTTTTATAATTATTGAAGGAGTTTTTAATGCTTCCTTTAAAAAATAATTTGGGCAGTTTTATAGTAATTTTAAGGAATTTTACATCAGCTGATAATCTACTTAGAATTTTGCTTAATGATTTCAGACTGCTTGCTGCTGCTGCTGCTAAGTCGGCTTCAGTCGTGTCCGACTCTGTGCGACCCCATAGACGGCAGCCCACCAAGCTTAAAGAAAAGCAAACTTTGTTGTATTAAAATCATAAGCAAAATAAATTATTAATTTGTTTTCTTTAATCTCTCTGATTCAGACCCATGAATGAAGGTTATTTTTTGTAAATCCCAGCTAATTTTGGTTGGCTTCTAAAAACTTGCTCCTATTTAACTGAGCCTACTGAAAAGTCTTAAGTGGCTTTAATACAATAATACTTTTATTTCTTAAACCTATGGTTATTAGAATAGTAAATAGTTAAATTGAAATTTTATATCCAAGATGGAACTGTGGTGGTTTATTTTATTTAAGGCATTGGAGAGTGGAGAAGTGTTCATGATCATCAATAGCAGAGTACAAAAAGTATCTCTTAATGTAATGATTCTTTCTCTGTAATAATATGACCATAATTGTTGAAAATTTTTAACTTTTTACAATTTATCCATGACAAAATGACATAATTTTGTTGAAATAGTTTTGATACTAAGAATAAAGGTATTCAGAATAAGTTTTAATAACTTAAAAACAATTGGGCTCAACCCATTTGTAGTGTGTATAATGGACATCTTTTCAAATCATGAAAGGATTTTCCCTTTTTTGGGTTAGATTTTATTAAATTGAGGTTCTTTTCCTTTATTACCATAAGGAGATGGTGAGAAGGTTGCTTCAAAATGAAGTCATTATCACTGACATGGTTTTTTTAACCAATAGTTTTGTTTTTTTTTCCCACAAGTCACTTTTTCTAGTTCCTTTGTACTTGAAACTGAAAATGAAGTCGTGTCTGACTTTTTGCGACTCCATGGACTGTAGCCCACTAGGCTTCTCCATCCATGGGGTTTTCCAGGCAAGGATACCACAGTGGGTTGCCATTTCCTTTCTCCAGGAGATCTTCCCGACCGAGGGATTGAACCATTGTCTCTCTCATTGTAGGCAGCCGCTTTACCATTGAATAGGTCTGCAATTCAAGAAGGGAGAGATAGTAAGTGTTCAGGCCTACTAATGGCCTAAGGACTATTATGAGAATCCTTTAAACCAGTGTTAACACATATGGCATAGAGCTGACTGAGGTGTGAATATTTACCTTTTATAAAAATCATTCCACTTCTGTATTTTTCAAATTGGGTGTGCGCTAGTGTAAGTAAAATTTAATGGATTGTGGCTTAGCATAGATAATATCAATGGGCACTGAATATAGTAAGGTTAAATGCCATTTTATGTAATTCATGTTTTGTATGTGTGTATAATCTAAAATGCATTACCTACTTGGATCATGATCAAAAAGTTGTTGAGGAAGTAAAAGACCTAATGTGATATTTAACACTTTCTTCAGAAAACAATCAAAAATTTTTTTCTTCATATCTTTTTAAAATATAACTTAAACACATCAAGTCTTGTTAGTATAACAATTTTGCTTTTACTCAGTAGGTATACCACTTGTTGCACAGACCTTGCTTCTGAGAAATAATCTTTCCTAAATAGGCACCTTAAACATAAATTTCAGCCTGGTGAAGTGAAGTCGCTCAGTCGTGTCCAACTCTTTGTGACCCCATGGACTGTAGCCCACCAGGCTTCTCCATCCATGGATTTTCCCGGCATGAGTACTGGAGTGGGTTGCCACCTCCTTCTTCAGGGGATCTTCCTGACCCAGGAGTTGAACTCAGGTCTCCCGCATTGCGGGCAGATGCTTTACCATCTATGCCACCAGGGAATCTCCAATTTCAGCCTAATGCAAGGCATTTAACAAGATACCTATTTGGGATAGCTCATAAAAAAGTGAGCAAAAATATAATTTGAATGCAAATGAAGTAGAGAAGGAAAGAAGAATCAGAAGACAACAGAGGAAGAAATGTCTAGCAACCTGACTGAATATTCTTGGTTTGGTAGAAATCTCAGAGCTGTGCTTATTAGTACAGAATAACAAATGCAAAGATGCTGTATTTAGAGGAAGAAAATACTTCCTGTGAATATTTCCCCACCACATAATAAGTTGTTTTGAAGCACCTATGATTTCTGTTGGTCTGCCATCTCTTGCAGCAAAAATCTTGAACTTAAAGGATAGAATGGCAAAGAAGGCATAGCAGCAAGAAATTATTATTTCGGGCACCAAACGTGCTTTTCTGGTTATTCTCAGCTGAATCACATAGGCATCTTGGGGTAGTGTTTTTGTTGCTAGGAATGTAGCCGTAAAATAAACTATTAGGAAATTGGGAAAGGAATGACCATATGTTTATAAATGGTCCACAAAAATTGTAATCTGAAAATTTCACCTTCAAGTTTATTTATTTGTAAATTAGGTTTTTAAGCTGTTTGGACTATGCATACTTAATACAAGTCATCAATGAGATTGTTTTTATCATCTGATATGGTAAGAATGTCCAGGACACTGTAGGAAAAAAACCATTGAGTATAGTCCTGGGATTCTCTTTTGCTGCTAACTTCATTAATTTGAGAAAATTAACATTTCCTTTGGTTGTTAAGTGTAGTGATCAGAACCATAAAGGTAAATAAACCAGTATTCATTATGTACATTTCATGTAGGTGAAAGGAATTTCTACATTGATGAAAGTGAATTGCAGTGAATGGCTTGCTAGGGAAGCATTACATTGTTTTCTTGAGTGCTTGAATCATTAACAGTTTGTCTTCATTTGAAAATAAATGGTTGGCACCTAGAGGGGCTCAGTAAATATTGGTTAAGGGAGGGAGGAGGGCTATAACTCCTTTTGAGGGAGTGGGGAGCATGATCAGAGAAGGAAATGACAACCCACTCCAGTACTCTTGCCTGGAAAATCCATGAATGGAGGAGCCTCGTAGGCCACAATCCATGGGGTCGCGAAGAGTTGGACACGACTGAGCGACTTCACTTTCACTTTTCACTTTCATGCATTGGAGAAGGAAATGGCAACCCATTCCAGTGTTCTTGCCTGGAAAATCCCAGGGACAGAGGAGCCTGGTGGGCTGCCATCTGTGGGGTCGCAGAGAGTTGGACATGGCTGAAGCGACTTAGCAGGAGTGGGAGCATGATCAGATTGCTATCTAGGTTTCATAATTCTCTTTTTTCACTAGTGAATTCTGATTTTTGAAACTAAGGGTGGCATTACAGACAGTAATGCACTTGTCTGAATTTATATTATCATATGGTTATCATATTTACCAGTGAATATAGAAGTGTGCATAATTAAATGGGATACTAATTCTTTTTGTTTCTTCAGTATAACTCAAATATGTTACTAGGATTTTTCTATTTCTATGTATACTGTGATTACAGACTGCTGGATTTGGTTGTTCATCCTGTCCCCCAGCCCTCTCCGTGTTTGGAGCTTATTCAGCAAAGTCCCACAAGGCCTCCTTGGTCCCTGGCATCTAGTTCATTGCCAGTAAGTTCACAGTTAAAAGGATCACGCCAGAATGCCTCCAGGGTTTCAGAATTACATTTACTTGAAACTCCTCTTGTTGTTAAGGTAAATATTACATTACATATCTAGCATCTAGTATTCATAGTGAAGCTAGGAAGTTCCTTACAAATAGCAGAGAGAAATGAAACAATTTATAATCGACATCTCTGTGTAATAGGGGTTTTAAGCCTTTATTTTCCCTTTTTCTGTGGATATGTTTCCAAAATGCTTACTGTATTATAAATTAGCCTTTTTCTTTGAAAAATGCTTTCATGTTCTTGTTGTGTTTTTTTTTTTCTGATACCATTTTGCTATTCTTTCATCAAATACTTTCTCATTCTTACCATTTTTTTAAGTTTTATTTTAAAATTTTAGTTCCTTCAGTAAAATTATAAACTGTTAACTCTTTCCTACTATTGGTAGGAAATTGCTTTTTCCTTCACCCTTTCTGATAAATTACTAGCAGCGAAACCACAGCTAAACTTGTGATGACTGGTAACAGTGGATTTTTACCTTCCTGTTGGAAAGCCATTTTCACATATGTTCTCTATAAGTGGGCTTCCCTGGTGGCTCAGAGGTTAAAGCATCTGCCTCCAATGCGTGAGACCTGGGTTCGATCCCTGGGTCTGGAAGATCCCCTGGAGAAGGAAATGGCAATCCACTCCAGTATTCTTGCCTGGAGAATCCCATGGACGGAGAAGCCTAGTAGGTTACAGTCCACGGGGTCGCAAAGAGTCGGACACGACTGAGCGACTTCACCTTCACCTACACCTTCACCCTTCTCTACAAGTTCCTTGTCCGGTATTCTAGATTGAGTCCCAGAACTTTTAATTCATTTTTTTCCTTAATTGTTTCTGGATATCCAGCATTTAAAGTGAAGCCAAGGAATTCTTATTTTTCAAACTGGATAAAAGATACTTCAATAAATGCTATTCCTAAAACAGTTACTAAAAGAAATTGAAAAGGTGGTTGCTAAGATTAAGTTCCTAATATTTAATATCCAGTATAGAAAAACAGTCATATTTTATATAATCTGCCATTAAGTTCAAATGAAATTAAATGAGGGAGTAATTTTGCACTTGCTACCAAAAAGAATCTAGGGAAAAAATCAATATAATCTTATGATGGAGCTAATGGAATTTAATAATGTAATAGGATCCAGTAATTTGTTTACGAGTCCTTTAGAGGAGAGGTTAAGTGAGGAAATTGTTTTTGCTAACTAGTTCATCTGCTAATTATTTGTAAAATCATTGTAGTAAACCATCAGAATTCTCATAAGTCAGTCAGTTACTATTGGATTCATAAAATGGAGTTATATTTTTTCTAAAACATTCTTAAAGTCAATTCATTTAGATTAGCTTGCTATAATTAAACTAGATTCTGTTCATCACACAGTATCATCTCTTTTACCTACTAAAGTTTTCTAAGCGATAAATAATTATCTTATATCAGCACTTTATTTTTTAAGTTGAACTTAAACCTAGGAATAATCAAGGTTTAGAATGATTCTGGATGCAATTTTGTTTTGTAGTCTTATAAATAGAAAGCTCTGAGTAGAATTTTATGTTTTCTTTCCAGTAATCTATAATAATACTTATTGATGTTTTTATTGGAGATGAGAATATAGTCACCATTGCCACTCATTTGCCTCTGTCTGTCCTTATGTAAGTGTCTTTTACAAACACTAATGGTGAATTTCGTTTACTCTGTGTCATAGAAAGCTAAGACTTTGGCTATGTCAGTTACTTCCTCTGGATTTGCCGAGTTCACTCCTCAGTCCATCCTAAGGTCTGGTCTTCGAACGACACCTTTAGCATCTCCCTCTCTGTCGCCTGGAAGATCTCTTAGTCCTCCTTTACGATTCAAAGAAACTAGAATTTCGTTCATGGAAGAAGGCATAACCACCAAGTGGACTGCTGGAGTAAGTTTGATAATAGTTGGAACAAAAGGACTTCTTAATAATATATTAAGCTCCTATTGATGTAAATGATATCACTATAGATTTTTATATACAGTCTTGCATATAGTCATAAAATCAGAAAACATTAATTCAGAGAGAAACTTTAGGGCCTTGGCTAAGCCAAACCTGTCACTTACAGGTGAAGAAAATAGGGCTAGAAGCACCAAGTTAAATTGTATATAACCACATAGTTACTTGAGGGAAGAAACGGGACTGGAATTAAGATCCATGGTTGGTTTTGTTTGTTTGTTTTGTGCTGTCTTTGTTTTTTAACCTGTATTGCACTGCTGCTCTTAGTAAGTTCCTAGTTTGTTGTCTGTCTGGGAGGGTATGTCTGTAGAGCTTCACTGTAGGTTAAGAGGAGCCCGTTGGTGGTGGTTGGGCATCTTGTCTGTTCTGTATTTTAGTCTTTTGGAAGTACTGATCTATTACCAATTAGAGAATCATTAACAGTCATTAACTTTTAATCATCAGTCAGTCTGAGGAGAATGAATTTAGAGTAGTAAATTTTGATGGAGAAAAGAATTTGGAGATAAATGTGAGCATGGAATGGGTGGGTATGATTGGGATGGATAAGTTAGACTTAACTGATTTTTACTAGTAAAATTTTTTTTCTCCAAATCTTTACTTGATAGACTGTAGATGACAGCAAAGCAAAAACATGTATTACTGCATCTTTACATGAATGTGGAGCTCCAGCAGAAACTGAATGGCTGAAGAACAAGGATAAGACAACATCTTTTCCCCTGGATAGCCCTGAAAAGGAGCATCAAGAAATGGATGTCAGATTGCAGGATACAACTTCACAAAGTTTGGAGAAACTGGATGTGAGCGTAGAAAATAGCAATACTTCCACCAGGTCAGACCAGACTACCTTAGAGTATCAGGATGCTCCATTACCAGAAGACTTTGAAGATATTTTGATAGCCTCTAAGTCAGTGAGCTCTTCCACTGAACTGATTACTAATTTAACTGAGCAGACTGAGAAGAACAGTGATAAAGATACATTTGAACCAGGAGTGACTCCTCCAGAGCCAGAGAAACAAATGGGTAAGGACTCATCCCAGATATTCAAAATGGCCATTGATATCCTTCAGTAAAATTTGGAATAGAAGTTTTCTACCGTAAGAAAAGCAACAGGGTTAAATAATTACATGATCATAGCACAGTAGGTTCTAGCCATAGTACACATATCTTATTCTTTCCACTTATAAACTTTGATTATAAGTATGTATGAGGTTTGAGAAGAGAAGAACTTAATGTGTGTTCTATTTTCATTTGGAAATGAAATTTAGAAAAGAACAGTAATGATTAAGGAAGCAATGTCAAATATCAGCGTGACTTAAGGTCTTCCTATAGTTATGAGAAATAATAATGCTACTTTTACAGACTACATTAACTTACCCATCCAGCAGCCTCATTCTGCTCTTCATCCCTACCTCCAAAATAATCACTAGAAAGTGAAAATAAATGTCCAAAGACCCATGAATTTATTGTCTTTATATTCTTTATCAAAAAATGTTTAGCCCCTAATCTTGTGCAACAGACAGGGTCCTGCTTTGTGTGTGTGTTAGGTATTAAGGATAAATAAAGTAGAGGATAAAGAATAAAAATGTGCTAGCTGTTAAGGATAAACTAAGTAGACGTGGCACTTGCCTGCATGTAATGTAAAGTCTAGTGAGTGAGTGAGTGATAGTTGCTCAGACATACCTGACTCTTTGCAACACCATGGACTATAGCCTGCCAGGCTCCTCTGTCCATGGAATTATCCAGGCAAGATTACTGGAGTGGATTGTGGATTAAATCAAACAAGTGTGTACAATGCAGTTTGATAAATGCTATACTGGAGATACAGTAGGAACCAGTGGAACACAAGAAAGGGGAGAAACTTTGCTTAGAATTGGTGGATCAAAAAACCTAGTCTTTTTATCTTTCTTACTCCTGCACAGATTTAACAAGCTTATTAAAGATAATTCCTATTTTAAATCTGTAAAACCAGTGTAAAAATGTGTGTCATAGTGATTTCTTTGGGAAAATATTTTCTGCCTAAACTGAACTAAGGTTTCTTAAAATGTGAATCCAGTGAAATTGGGGCTAATGTTGTCTTTATTTGATAAACATACTCATTATTAACTGGACATGGAACAACAGACTGATTCTAAATAGGAAAAGGAGTACGTCAAGGCTGTATATTGTCACCCTGCTTATTTAACTTACATGCAGAGTACATTATGAGAAACGCTGGGCTGGATGAAGCACAAGCTGGAAACAAGATTGCCAGAGAAATATCAATAAGCTCAGATGTGCAGATGACACCATCCTTATGGCAGAAAGTGAAGAGGAGCTCAAAAGCCTCTTTATGAAAGTGAAAGAGGAGAATGAAAAAGTTGATTTAAAGCTCAATATTCAGAAAAGTAAGATCATGGCATCTGGTCCCATCACTTCATGGGAAATAGATGGGGAAACTGTGGAAACAGTGTCAGACTTTGTTTTGGGGGGCTCCAAAATCACTGCAGATGGTGACTGCAGCCATGAAATTAAAAGACACTACTCCTTGGAAGGAAAGTTATGACCAACCTAGATAGCATATTGAAAAGCAGAGATATTACCTTGCCAACATAGGTCCATCTAGTCAAGGCTATGGTTTTCCCAGTGGTCATGTATGGATGTGAGAGTTGGACTGTGAAGAAAGCTGAGTGCTGAAGAATTGATGCTTTTGAACTGTGGTGCTGGAGAAGACTCTTGAGAGTCCTTTGGAATGCAAGAAGATCCAAGCAGTCCATCCTAAAAGAGATCAGTCCTGGATGTTGTTCATTGGAAAGACTGATGTTGAAGCTGAAACTCCAATACTTTGGCCACCTCATGCAAAGAGTTGACTCATTGGAAAAGGCCCTGATGCTGGGAGGGATTGGGGGCAGGAGGAGAAGGGGACGACAGAGGATGAGATGGTTGGATGGCATCACCGACTCAATGGACATGGGTTTGAGTGAACTCCGGGAGTTGGTGATGGACAGGGAGGCCTGGCGTGCTGTGATTCATGGGGTTGCAAAGAGTTGGACATGACTGAGCGACTGAACTGAACTGAACACATTATTAATTGCTCTAAGAATTTCAGTTCAGTTGATCAGTCATGTCCGACTCTGCATGACCACAGGGACTGTGGCACGCCAGGCCTCCCTGTCCATCACCAACTCCCGGAGGCTACTCAAACTCATGTCCATTGAGTCGGTGATGCCATCCAACTCGTGCTGTGATTCATGGGGTTGCAAAGAGTTGGACATGACTGAGCGACTGAACTGAACTGAACACATTATTAATTGCTCTAAGAATTTCAGTTCAGTTGATCAGTCATGTCCGACTCTGCATGACCACAGGGACTGTGGCACGCCAGGCCTCCCTGTCCATCACCAACTCCCGGAGGCTACTCAAACTCATGTCCATTGAGTCGGTGATGCCATCCAACAATGTTTCATCCTCTGTCATCCCCTTCTCCTGCCTTCAATCTTTCCCAGCATCAGGGTCTTTTCAAATGAGTCAATTCTTCCCATCAGGTGGCCAGAGTATTTGAGTTTCAGCTTCAGCATCAGTCCTTCCAATGAATATTCAAGACTGATTTCCTTTAGGATTGACTGGGTGGATCTCCTTGCAGTCCAAGGGACTCAAGAGTCTTCGCCAACACCACAGTTCAAAAGCATCAATTCTTTGGCACTCAGCTTTCTTTATAGTCCAACTGTCATATCCATACATGATCACTGGAAAAACCATAGCTTTGACTAGATGGACCTTTTTTGGCAAAGTAATGTCTCTGCTTTTGAATATGCTATCTAGGTTGGTCATAACTTTTCTTCCAAGGAGCAGGCGTCTGTTTATTTCATGGCTGCAGTCACCATCTGCAGTGATTTTGGAGCCCAAAAAAATAAGGTCTCTCACTGTTTCTGCTGTTTCCCATGAAGTGATGGGACCAGATGCCATGATCTTAGTTTTCCGAATGTTGAATTTTAAGCCAACTTTTTCTCTCTCCTGTTTCACTTTCATAAAGAAGCTCTTTAGTTCTTCTTCACTTTCTGCCATAAGGGTGTTGTCATCTGCATATCTGAGGTAATTGATATTTCTCCCGGCAGTCTTGATTCCAGCTTGTGCTTCATCCAGCCCAGCACTTCTCATGATGTACTCTGCATATAAGTTAAATAAGCAGGGTGACAATATACAACCGTGATGTACTCCTTTTCCTATTTGGAATCAGTCTGTTCTATGTCCACTTCTAACTGATGCTTCCTGACCTAGATATAGATTTCTCAAGAGGCAGGTCAAGTGGTCAGATATTCTTATCTCTTTAAAAATTTTCCAGAGTTTGTTGTGGTCCACACAGTCAAAGACTTTGGCATAGTCAATAAAGCAGAAATAGATGTTTTTTTTGGAACTCTCTTGCATTTTTGATGGTCCAACGGTTGTTGGCAATTTGATCTCTGGGTCCTCTGACTTTTCTAAATCCAGTTTGAACATCTGGAATTCACAGTTCACGTATTGCTGAAGCCTGGCTTGAAGAATTTTGAGCATTACTTTACTAGCGTGTGAGATGAGTGCGGTTGTGTGGTAGTTTGAGCATTCTTTGGCATTGCTTTTCTTTGGGATTGGAATGAAAACTGACCTTTTCCAGTCCTGTGGCCACTGCTGAGTTTTCCAAATTTGTTGGCATATTGAGTGCAGCACTTTCACAGCATCATCTTTCAGGACTTGAAATAGCTCAACTGGAATTCTATCACCTCCATTAGCTTTGTTTGTAGTGATGCTTCCTAAGGCCTACTTGACTTCGCATTCCAGGATGTCTGGCTCTAGGTTGGTGATTACACCATCATGATTATCTGGGTTGTGAAGATCTTTCTTGTGTAGTTCTTCTGTGTATTCTTGTCACCTGTTCTTAATATCTTCTGCTTCTGTTAGGTCCGTACCATTTCTGTCCTTTATCGAGCCCATCTTTGCATAAAATGTTCCCTTGGTATCTCTCATTTTCTAGAAGAGATCTCTAGTCTTTCCCATTCTGTTGTTTTCCTCTATTTCTTTGCATTGATTACTGAGGAAGGCTTTCTTATCTCTCCTTGTATTCTTTGGGACTCTGCATTCAAATGGGTATATCTTTCCTTTTCTCCTTTGCTTTTTCACTTCTCTTCTTTTCACAGCTATTTGTAAGGCCTCCTCAGATAGCCATTTTGCCTTTTTGCATTTCTTTTCCTTGGGGATGGTCTTGATCCCTGCCTCCTGAACAGTGTCTTGAAATTCCGTCCATAGTTCTTCAGGTAGATCTAATTACTTGAATCTGTTGGTCACTTCCACTGTATAATCTTATCTAAGAATTTAGGACTGTCTTTGTAAATAGCATATCTTTAGAAGCTCACATGGTCTTGATGTGCTATGTTCCACTAAAATATTTGAATGATAACTATTTGATGAGGATGTTACTGGCAGTATTTTCACTCATTTCAGTTGCTCAGTCATGTCTGACTCTTTGCGACCCCACAGACCTCAGCACGCCAGTCTTCCCTGTCCATCAACTCCCGGAGGCTACTCAAACTCATTGAGTCAGTAATGCCATCCATCCATCTCATCCTCTGTCACCCCCTTCTCCTACCTTCAGTCTTTCCCAGCTTCAGGGTCTTTTCAAGTGAGTCAGTTCTTCACATCAGGTGGCCAAAGTATTGGAGCTTCAGCTTCAGCATCTGTCCTTCCAATGAATATAGTGTTTTCACTGATTAGTCCTAAAATGATGAGGCAGTCTCAAATAAATATTTTTATTGTTTTGTGGGGGGGATTATATAGCACAGACTTTAGAGTGAAATCAGCTAGATTTGAATCTTACTGGCTCAGCTAGTTGCTAACCCGTTAAGCCAAAAGTATTAGTTATAGATGAAAGAGGGGATTGGAGTGGGGTTTGGCCTAGGCTCAGAGAATTAGAAGGAACAGGTAGTCTGATGCCAAAGGAATAAACTAAAAGTATACAAAAAAGCAGACCCAACAACTTACTAAAAAGTAATAAGCCAAGACTGTAAGTAATTGCTAAACATTTAGTAAATATATATGTTCTTAACTGTATTATTTACAGGCACTTTAGAAGATGCAGAAACAAAGATGGCTTAGTTGTGGAGGGTGTACTTTCAGAATTAAATCACGTAAGCCCCATTCAAGGAGCTGAAGCTTCTCTTTGTGTACCATCAGTCCGTGAAGAGTAAGTTTATAGAGAAAATTTCAAATATTGATAAAGTTTAATGAAGCTGTGAAACAGTAGTAAATATTGATATTTGTTCCATGCATAGATTAGCTCTTATTTAGCTCTTTCTTTGTCTCTGTCATTTCCATTTTGGTACTGTATCTGTTACGTAAGAAATTCATTTGCACAACTCAGTGTTATTTAGCAGTTATGATGAAATGATACCAGATGTTTCCTAAACATATAGAGACATGATAAATTGAGGCAGAACTCTTTAGAATCACCAAAGAATATTATTTTTGTTGAAAAACAAAAGTTTTACTTACAGCCACACATTCTTCCATGCTCTCCTGCTTTCCGAGGTCTCAGAGTAATCTGGTAAGTATCCTGTAGCACTAAGGCAGATCATAAGGGAGATGGTTCAAAGGCAGTATTGATCCTTGCCATTTGGTTGCTACAAGACTCAAGTTAGAAGCTGTTGTTTTTCAGTGACAACTTGAACTATTAAACCCTCCCAGTTCTTCAGTTTCATTTAGCACTTATACATTCAGCCAGTTTACTAGGGATGTAGGACAATGCTACTTAAAGTGTGGACTAGTAAAGTTGATGCTGGTTACTGAAGACTTTATGGTCTGCAACAAGATAGCAGCTTCTGTTAAAATACTTATCAATAGCCTTTTTGGAAGTTAGCTGAACTAATCTTTGAGGTAATTGATTGACCTTCTGGCATAAACTCCTTATCTCATTGCAAGACTGGACACATTGTATATCAGCACTTCGGAGTAATGCTATTGTAGAGAATACAATAAAAAGTTGCAGCTTCATTTATCAAGAAGTTGTAAGGGTATAATTTACTAAGACTAATCCACATAAAACATGACAATTTAAGATATTGTTAAATGCTTCACTGTAAGTTCTGAGAATGATTTCACAGACCACCCTAAAAAAGTCAGTATTATAATCGTCACCTCTCATACATTTAACTCAGTCATGTTCTTCACTTCTGAGAGAGACATTGTGGTAACTGCAATCTTTGCCAGTCCTTCATGGAAAAGGAGGGAGAAAATAGTACGAAAGGATCATCCAGATTGTTATTTAATTCTAAGGTTTTAAAATTTTTAGTGAAAATTAGTATAAATTATGGGTTCAGTGGATTACAGCAACAACAAATCAAAAAGCAATCAATTGATCAGAAATTTGGCATTCATCAGTGACAATCTAGGCAAATATTCAACGTCTTTGCAAGCTAGTTCCTTTTTAAATGTAAACTTATTTTGTTGTTGGTTCTTGGTTATCCTTACTGTAAACATTGTGATTGAGATAAGTCTTACAAATATACCTATAAATAAATGTGTACATATTCCAAATGCATACTTTTTCTTGAACTTCATAATTTATTTGTCCCCTTTTAAAAATTAGCATGCTTTAGCTGGCTTCAGGGGAAGGCCACCTCAGAATACAAAGAGACCACTGTCAACTCTTCCTAGAACTTTTGTCAAGTAGGTTAATAGAGGTTCGTTGGTCTCCCATTCTCAGTCATTTATCATACTTTTTCCAGTTGACCTTAAAATAGTGAATCTACTGAGTATATAGGGAAAATGTCCATAATATTTAATGGATTTATTTGAAGAATGTGGCCACCGATAATTAAAAATTGACATCCATGTAATTTATACTGACCAGCATTTTAAAATCATTTTATTTGTAGTTTAAGGTTATGCCATTGTTTTCAACAAAGTAAAATATTAGAAAATAAGAAAAACAAATGCAACATTACTTGTTTCTAAATTCACTTGTAAATTATATAGTTGTATTATTCAGAATGTACTTGCATTGTATATTCTCTGAACCTTGGTTTTAAAAGTAGGAGTTGGGGTAGGATTAAAGCAGGTTAGAATAGATGAGATCTTCTTACACACTGAAGTATATGTTTCTCTTCCTGAAGGGAACTCGTCACTCTGAATCCACAGTACCTGTTTTAGACGAAGGACTGGTCTCTGTTGAAACCTGTACCCCTGCAATTAGAGCAGGTAACAATAAATATATGTATTATTTTGACTTTGGAATCATTTCACTTTAGTGTTTTGTCTAAAGAGTTCTTTTCTTAGGGCAAAAGAATCTGGATAACAATCCAGACTGTTATCTGGTATGCCTCTCCAGTTGTTTCCCTAGCTAAAAATAGAATTCTGAGGAAGCGTGTCAGCTATCAGAGCAGCTGGTTGCTTATAAAACACTCTGTAGTTCTAACAGTAGAAGTCTTAGAATGGTTTTTGTGGACATATTTAAAGAGGAAAAAAGTAAATTACCACCCAAGACTGTATACCTGTTTTTTGACCTTCTGGGTTTCAGGTATCTACACAGGGTTACTTCCATATTTATTCTGTATTTGTGATAACTTACAGCCAGATTGGCTTATTGTTATTAGAAAATAATCACAAATGTCTGAATTTGACTTTTTTTTTTCCCAAGTGATTTTTTTTTCTTCTTCCTTCCTTTTTTTTTTTTTTTTTTTTTTTTGAGTGTCTCCTCTCAGTTAGACTTAGACACTGGCTATTCAGAGATGAATTTGTTTTGCTAATTCACTTCTGCAGTGAATATTACTGTGTATACATCTTTGCATGTTCTGTGTCAGTATTTCTTTCACATACATTCCCAAACATGGCCTTGCTAGGTCAACAGGTGTGCACAGGTTTTTAATATTTTATTGTTTATATTTTATCTTTTTGAAAAGCAAATATGTATTGTCTAAACTTGAGTGAGTGGATACTGATGAAGGAGGAATATTGTATAGATCCTCGTAGGCTTTTCCTCTTTGAAGGTGTTAGAAACGTTTTGACACTCTTGACAGTTGTTCAAGGAAACATTAAGTGCAGTGCAACCTTTCCCCTTCTGTTTGCTTCCCCAATTGTGTATATATCCTTTTTTTGTTTAGCTTCAAACATGGAAGATTAACTCTCATTTTTTTTTTTCAGCTGTGGCTGAAGTCCTGGTGATAGTGGAAGATCTGGGCCTGTTACCTCTGAAAGCCCTATGGTCTCTGAACATAGGCTTGACCAGGAAGTAGAGTTGAACTTAAAAGAAGATCATGAAATAGAAGTTGATGTACTAAAAGCAAGTGTTGACTTACCAGAAGAAAAGGCTCCAATTTCTGATGATCCTCCTGATACTCAAGAAATTCATGTAAAAAAAATAATTTTCTACTTCTTTGTCAGTCTCTCAGTGTTGGTTTAGTTAGGTTTCAAACCATAGCTGTAATGTAATGTATTCATGTATTTCACTACTATATAGAAACCCCTTTATAAAAATCTGTGTTTGAAAAGGTATATAAAATACATTGTGGAATTAATAGAGATCATCCTTTAAGAAATTGGTTTCATGAAAACCAAAAGACTGTGTTAAAGAAGTCACAGTTTTAATAATTTTCACTCAGTATCCAGTTCAAATGAAAGGTCTTTCAGCCATAAGAAAACAAATATTAGCTACTCTTGAAACATGCATGACATCAAAACTATCCAGAGGATATATCTGAAAATAGTTGAGTACAGTTAAATAGAATTCTCTACCATTTCCTCTCCCTTCATACTTTTGGGAAAATGATATTCTGCTGCCTGGGGTTTAAATTCTTATATACTCCAGAAAGGTGGGATTTTTTGCTATTTAATATGACTTACATTTCCTAAAAATCCCACCAAATCTATTTTATTATCAACAAGTAAGTTTTGCATGATAAGTGAATTTAAGGTAAAGAAAAATAATCTCTTCTAATTATTTATGATTGTATAGTAGTTGGGAAGTTTAACTCATAAAAATGTCTTGTTTATCCATATTCAATTTCATGAGTATTCTCACTGTGAATTAGATGGATATAGTCCCTTTTCCTTCAGCCAGGAAGCTAATAAAATTTGTGGGCATAGTGTAAGTGGGAATCCTCGTTTCTGGGTATTTCCAGTCTTTCAGTGAATGTGTGGGTAGTGGGAAAATGTCATTGTTTAGGTGGGTGGTAATGTCTACCTTCTTGGTCAGGAGATCTCTCTGTTACTCTCTGCCTCCTCCTTTTTCTCCCCTTCCCTTACCAAAAGGTAAATGCAAGGACCATTCCTTCTTCCACCAAACCCTTGCAAGAGAGGTACTGAACTTGAAAGCCTTAGGAATTTCATGGTTTATGCAGCCCCAGCAAAGGGAAGAGGATTGAGTCTAGCCCAAGGGAGCTTATGTAGGTGAACTCTTCTTCAACCTTATGGGGATCATGCTATTTAGGAAAAGTGTGGTTAGTTAGGTAATTTGGGGATTATCATTAGAACATAGTTTGGGGGTTGTTTCTTTTTCTCCGGTTCATTTTTTTTTTCCTTGGGTAAGAATAGAATAAATCCTTAATTATCGCAACTGTTAGCATCATAATAATTTTTAACATTTTTGTTAAGACTGTCTTTTTTAGCCAGGGAAATGTAGACTTCTACTTTAATTCTACTCAGAATTTTGATCTTTTTCTATCTAGTTATTTTGACTGAGAAAGTCTGATTGCTTAAATGGCTGTTTTAATAAAGTACCCATAAGTATATGCCATATTGATGTAGTTTATGTTTAACAATTCATACACCAAGAGTGAGATGGTCTTTTTAAAAATTCATGCTTTAGGTTAAAATATATACATTAACAGTCTCTTATCTTTAATTCATTTTAGGTAATTGAACATGAAAAGCTTGAAGGTCAAGATTCAGGACAAGAGGCTAGGAATCTTTCATTTAATGAGTTGTATCCCTCAGGAACTCTTAAGCTTCAATACAATTTTGATACCATTGAGCAACAGTTTTGTGACTTACCTGATAATAAAGACTCTGCTGAGTGTGACATTGCTGAGGTAGATGGAGAACATTTTGTGGCACAGAGCAACTTTACCTTGATTTTGGAAGGTGAAGAAGGAGAAGTAGAGACAGATGATTCTGGAGCATCTGATGTGTTAGCTAAAGCAGCTAATGCAGCCACTGAGGAAAAACATGTATGCAGTGAGGAAAGTGCTAGTCACAGACATTTGCAAATTTGCCGTCTGTCATAACTCGTGATCAGGAGTCCCAGAGGGCAGAGACATTACCATATGTGCCTGAACCAATTAAAGTAGCAATTGCAGAAAATTTACTAGATGTAATTAAAGACACAAGAAGTAAAGAAATTACTTCAGATACAATGGAACAGTCCATTCAAGAACACATACCTTTAATAAGCCAAAAGGTAATGTGTTCCACCAAGTTGGCCAACTCTACAATTAAGACTGTTCAGGAAACAAGTACAGTGACTGTAAATGTCAGCGAGGTTAATGACGTGATTTCCTCCAGAACTCGCAAGAGAGGACGTGTCCAAAACCTGAATGTCAAATCAGCACAACGGGAAGAACCAGCAGCTGTTGCTACTCCTGAGATGCTGGGGCTTTCAGTTACAAAGAAAACTAGGAAAACAAAAGAAATTGCAGGGGCTTTGGAAAGTGCCTGTTCTGATGACAAGGGAGTATCTCATAACCAGCAAATACCTCAAAATTCTATTACTCCTAGGAGAGGAAGGAGAAAAAAAGATGTTAATCAGGACACATTAGAAAATGCTAATTCTGTGGCACAAGAATTACACGTTACTCCAGGTAGGGAATTAAGAAGGTTAAAGTCATCTCAGCTGTTGGAAGCAGCAACTGAAGAAAGTTCTTTTAGAAAAGAAGTTAAGCTTTCATCTGCTACAAAAAGGACTCCTAGAAGAACTAAATCTGTAAAAAATCTGGAAAGTGTTGATGTTATAAATGATCTGAGAGTCAGCAAAGGAGCAAGTCCTAGCAGAAGTACCAGAAAATTGAGAAGTACTAATTTGGAAGCTTCTGAAAGTGTAGAATATAAACAAGAGGGGGAGTCTGCTGAACAACAACTGCCTATTCAACGTAGTAAAAGGGTTAAAAAGAAAGAAGTTAGTGGGTTGGATGTTATAGAAGGTTCCAAACTTAGTTCCTCCCAGTTGACTATTCAAGCAGATTTTGGTACGCCTGCTACACCTAGGAAACGTGGTAGACCAAGAAAATCAATCCATCTGAAGATGTAGAATCTAAGGCTGTTACAGAAGCAGAAAGTCTCAAGAAGAGAGAAGGTCTCAGCATCCGAAGGAGAGCCACAAGAAACACCCCAGCGAAAAGTGAAAATACTGATGTCAGAAAACCAACTTTAGAAGAGTCAGTTTTCATGCCAAATGAAGAACTTGCTGCAGTGATGAGCTCTAAGAAGAAGCTTACAAAAAGGACTGAAACCCAAAGCCAAAAACGCTCATTACGTTCAATACCAGAAAAGTGCATAGATGAAGAAATGGCACACAAAGAGCCAGACGACCAAGAAGAAAAATTGCTTGCTACAGTTGCTCTGACTAAATCTTCGCGTAGCACACGGACTAGATCTACCAAGGCCATCTTGTTGCCGGACCTTTCTGAACCAAAAAATGAGTCTTTTTTATTTTCTCCTCCTGTGTCAAAGATTCCAAGGAAAGAGAAAGGTACTTTTATTTTCTATTTGAAGAATAATGTCCATCTCATTTAAAGTCTTCAGCTTAAATCGGTTCAAAAATGATTAGATTTTGTTTAGGCACTATTGGATCATATCTCCTAAAAATGATTTGTAGTTACAAGGAATTCCCCTCCCTTCCAAAAAAAACTTTTTTGATCCTTTAATAGTAAAATATTAATGTTTTAATTTTAAAGTTTATTTTTAGATTCAAGAATTTTCTGCTTCACTGTGACTTTTTAAATCTTATAATTAACTTGATATAGGTGTAATTTTTTTTAGAATAGGATCATTTCTCTTCATTCTGTCCTTATAAGTGACTTGGTTTTGGTTTTTCCCCAGATAGAACCTTCATTTTTGTCTCATATTCCAGACGATGTCCACAACTTCAAATTGTTTTGAAGGGAAGCAGCAGTAGAATTATCTTGATTATGATACAGAAATTATTTAAATCCATATTTCTTATTGTCCATGAACTGGCAAGGCTGCATGCCCAACCTCCCTCCCTGATGATATGAACTTTTAATTGTGTTGTTTGATAGGTATAGCTCAATCATCTCAACAGGAGTGAAGTCTCTTACTCTTTATGTATAGTGTGTCTGTTAGTCGCTCAGGTATGTCCTAGGCTTTCCCATCCTGTGGCCTGTAGCCCGCCAAGCTCCTCTGTCCATGGAATTCTCCAGGCAAGAATACTAGAGTGGGTTGCCAGGCCCTCCTTCCGGGGATCTTCCCAACCCAGGGATTGAACCCAGGTCTCCTGTCTTGCAGGCAGATTCTTTACCGTCTGAGCCACCAGGGAAGCCCGTGTATAAAGCAGAGATATACATAAGTACATAAACAGATACACAGTATATTTGTGCTTTTAAGATTTCTTGTTGGGCAGAATTCGGTGAGGGAGACAGTTAAGAGAAAAGATCTAAAAAGGTGCTGATAAAGCATATTAGGGACTTGTAAATAAAGTGGGTGACTGTTGTACTAAACTCTTGCATGTATTTTTTTAATGCATTGGTGAACATCCTATATAGTTGGCTCCTGACAAAGAGAAAGATGAGTCATTTAAAAATCCACAAACTAAAATTTGTCTGTCTCCAGCATTTGCTGTGCAAAAATCTCTTTAAATATATTGTATTCCAAGTTGTTATATTACATAAGAGCCTAGAAAAGGATGCTTTGCCATAGACTTGATCATTTGTTCTAAAAATGAATCTGTAGTTATTAGAAATTCCTTTTTCCCCATCCCAGCCGCCGTTTTTGAGTACGTTGTGATTTTTATTTTGGTTTATTCATGCTGTTAGGAAAGTGTGGTTATGCCTATCTTTCCATGGAGGAAAATGAAATGACCAAATAAGTGAGATTTTAGCTAACCTTACTAAGCTACTGTGTTAGATAAACGTTAACATGAAAAGGAGCAATGCGTGATAGAAGAAAGTCATTAACAATTCTTTTTATACTTTTCTCATGACTATCATAGCCAAACACCTCAATAATTCTGATCTTTGTTATCTTTACATTCTTCATCCATATACATATTAACTATAACTTTTTTCTATAATAAAAATAATAGATGCCTGCCAAGAAAATTAGAAATTAAAAATATTTAATTTAGCCATCTAGAGGACCACTAACCACTGTTTACATCTGCTTGTATATCCTTCTAGCTGGATATATAGTTTGTTTTTTTATAAAACCCAATGCACAATAGTTTGTGTGTATGTATACATATTACTCCTCCCACCTGCTACTTATTTCATGAGCATTTTTCAGATACTGGAAAATATCCTCAAAACCCTGGGTGTTCATGATTTTGTGTTTGGTTTTCTACATATTGATAATGTGTAAAAGTTCACGTGTGTAGCATTTCAGTTTATTTCTGTGCCACAGATAGCTCAGACATTCTCCTGGTAGGTGTTTGAATCATTTTCAGGTTTTCTAGTATTAAAAATAAGCACCTTCTAGGATGGATTAGAGGTAAGAAGTTTGGGACTTATATCTCTCATTTTTGTCTCTTAACTAGCTTTCTGAATCTTATTTTCTCATCTTTCTAGTGAAGGTAATAATGCCTACTAGTACTGTAAGGTTCTTGTGTGTATTCACTACTTTAACATTGCAATTGCTGCCAAGATTCATTTGCTTTCTTACTTTGCCCTTAGCTTATAGGTTCTACACTCTTAAAATTCCTTCTTATCCCTTGTGCCTACTAACTTTTTTAGGGAGGGATAGGAGGTCCAGTGTTCTTGCCTGGAGAATCCCAGGGACGGGGGAGCCTGGTGGGCTGCTGTCTATGGAGTCGCACAGAGTCGGACACGACTGAAGCGACTTAGCAGCAGCGGCAGCAGCAGGAGGTACAGAGAAGAGTGAATACAGAAATATATGATTAGAAAGCTGGAGGCCATCCTCTATTTAATTGAAACATGTCAAAGAAACACATATCTTAGAATCACTAGCTAAAAAGAATGTACAGTTTGACATTTCAGTAGCTTTTCTGTAATTCCATTACTTAGCAGCAGATATTTAGGAAGAGTTTGCTTATATGCCTGAGTCTATACTAGGGTATACATTTATCAGTTCATTTGATTCTCAGTGTAACCCAGTGTAGTTAGGTGCCATTGTTCATTCTTTTTTTCCACAGTGAAGAAATTGAAACTGAGCACCCATGACACCCAGGTAATGAGTAAACAGTGGTGTCTTGGAGCCTAACCCGCTGGCTGATGAGAGCCAATCACTAAATACTCAGGAATTTTTTTTGAGCCAACCATGGAACATTTATAGCACCAAAATAGGCAAATGCTGTAAGTCAGAGCTGTGTTTTTGTTGTTGTTGTTTTCCTTCCCAGAAAGCTGTTTACCAGTACATTACTGTAGGACTGAATCTATAGGACTTTTGAACTTGCTAGGCCTTAAGTCTGGCCATCAGAACTTTACCCCAGGAAGCTTAGAGAAGTGGGCAAAAAATTGACATACAAAGAAATAGAATCAACTCTTGTCTGGCTGTTAGAAGCATATGGAAGGAATGTGGAGCTAAACATTTTTGCATGTGATAATACATTTTTGTATTATCACATGCAGAGGAAAACTCAGGGAGGAATATGAGTTTGTCTTTGAAAAGCCAAAGAAGCTGTTGCTCCAGATAGCCTGGAAGGAGAAAAATAGAATGTATCATTTTTATAGAAAGAGTATAGGTTTGTTTGTCTGGTTTTTTTACCTACAAAAGAGGAGAATTAATGCCAGTGCCGTTTATGCCACTTGTCAGCTGGGAGCAGAGAGGACTTCTGTTTCTGACCTCACTTCTCTTTTTTCTTTTATTAAGAATCACATGTTTTAAGAGCAGAATTTGGCATTTTATAGAACTCTTGATTGGCCCAGTAGATGAAATAATATTGAACTCTATAATTTGGAAATTTTCTTTCAGAGATTGGTAAATTACATTCTTTATGTTCTTTAAATAATAATATAACATGCAAGCATCTATAAAGCACTTACCATATACTAACATTATTCTAATCTTTAATCTTCACAGTAATGTTAAAGCACTATTATGAATATCATAGAAACTGAGGCACAGAGAGGTTTAGGTGACTTGCTTTTGGTACCACAGCTTATAAATCCAGAAACTAGGATTAACTTCTGGCAGACTGGTTCAGCTGTACCCTGCCACTTCCATAATTGCATTGCTAATCACCATTAATACGGAGACAAGAATGTGATAAATATTTTTAATTACATATTTTCAACTAATTCTTAAACTGTTTGTTTTTCTGTGGAATATCTTCCTATCAATCTTTTTCTATACTATTACTTTCTCTGCTTGCCTTTTTCCTTTTATGCTGTGGACTTTTCTCTTGTTCCTCTTGCCTGGAACAACTGGCTCAGAATGGGCTGAAAGGAAAGAGAGTTTGAGTCTCTACTCTGTAAACAAAATCGCTTTTTAAAATAAAAACCTTGGAGCTGGAGAAGTAGGAGTCAAGGAACAAAGTAGTTCAGGTTACACCGACAGGTTACACCATGAAAATATTTGCAGATTAGGTTTCTTACTATCATAATAAAGCGAATATCACAGTAAAGTGATCATGCAAATTTTTTTGGTTTTCCAGTGCATATAAAAATCATGTTTACACAATACTACAGTCTTTTTAAGTGTATGGTAGTATTAAAAATAGCTCATTGGAAGAATAATGCTGATCATCATCTGAGTTTTAAGTGAGTCTAATCTTTTTGCAACAGTCAATCAGAGATCACTGATTACCATAGCAAATATAGTTAATAGTGGAAACATTTGAAATATTGCGAGAATTACCACAATGTGCCAGACAGACATGAAGTTAGTAAATGCTGTTGGAAAAATGGCACCGATAGTAGACTTGCCGCAAACCTTCATTTCACCTTATTTCAAACCTTCAAATGTGTTGTACCTCACCTCTTTTATTGTGCCTTGCTTTATTTCCCTTAATCGCGCTTCACAAGTGTTAACTTTTTTGTAAGTTGAATTTATTGTGTGTATATATATATGTATAAAATGGACATATATATATATGGTGTTTTGTTCTTTGTTTCTTTCTTTAGCTAAAAAAATAGAGGCCCCTGCACAGCTGCAAGAATTAGTTTCAGACTTACCTTCTCAATTTGCCTCCTCACCTCCTGCTTAAGGACCAGGCGGAAAAACCCATTGAATACATCCAAACATACAGATGGACTGGTAAGAAATGCATGATTTTATTTGTATGCATGCTTTTTATTTTTTACGCAGTGCTTCCTAGGTGAACTTCTTTAAAAACAGCAGGTGTTTATACTCCAAAACCAAAATTATCTTTTGGGGATCCTAGCTTTAAGATTGGCAACCCACTCCAGTGTTCTTGCCTAGAGAATCCCAGGGACAGGGGAGCCTGTGGGCTGCCGTCTATGGGGTCACACAGAGTCGGACACGACTGAAGTGACTTAGCAGCAGCAGCAGCAGCTTTAAGATAGATTGGTGTATTACTCTTGGTGTATTATTGGCAACTGTGGTTGAAATTGCCTATTAGGGGAAAGGTTTTAAAACTGTAGTGTCCCATAAGAATTATTTGAATGTATTTATTTAAAATGCAGGTCACAGACCCTCTGGAGTGTCATCCACAGACCACACTTGGCGAGAGTGTGTCAGAGTTGACTAGTTGCATATAACTCTAAATTTAAAATAGTTTATGGATTAAGTATGAGCATGAGACCTTTATATTTACCAATCTTAATTCATGAGCATTTCTTGAATTATCTGCTATGAGCCATTACTATGCAGTGACAAAGATGCAAAAATAATTCAGGCAGATTCCTTGTTTTTCAGGAGTTCAGTTTAATTGAGGAGGCAAAAATACAAATAATTATTTCACAGCATGATAAGAATCGTTTAATACTCAGATAACGCTACAGACAGAAGGTAAAGGAGACAGGCGCTGCTGGAAGAGAGGAGAGCAGATGCAAAAGCACAGAGGCCTGGCAGTGCATGAGGGCGGGGGTGGGGCTGTTGACAAGCTAGCAAATAACCATGTGCATGTTTTAAGTAATTTCAGTGAAAAATGAATTCTAGGGAGGAAAAAATATTTGATGGTGGTCTAATCCTTATGCAGCAGTCAGAGCCTGGAATTGGATAGAGGCAGTGGAACACTGCAGTGGACAATGGAAAGACTCCAGAAAAGACTGATAAGATTTGGAGATTAATTGAATGTGTAGGGATGAGGGATAATGAGCTGTCCTAGATGACCAAGGTTTCTACCAAAAAAATACACAGAGTCCATTTGATTGTTTATTGAGGTTAAATTCATTTAGCACTGTCTGGCTATAGTCCTTGACTCAGGATAGAACTTTTTCAGTTTAAATTTTGAATATTTAATTAGCTAATGTTGATCTTTCAAAAATTTTAACCCATAGGAAGATGATGGTCAATCAACTGAAACTGTGGGAAAGCAACAAGTGAAAAGAATCAGGACTGCAAAAACAAAACAAGCAAGCAAGTAAGACTTTTTCTAGGCTGTAATTTTTATTTTCAGTTTTGTTTCTTAAAATTATATTGGTAGAGACTCAACTTAAAAGAGAGGAATGAAGCTCATCAGAAAAAGGTCATCTTTGGGGCATTTATATGCACTCAGTTCAGTTCAGTCACTCAGTCATGTCCAACTCTTTGCAACCCCATGAATCTCAGCACGCCAGGCCTCCCTATCCATCACCAACTCCTGGAGTTCACTCAGACTTATGTCTGTTGAGTTGGTGATGCCATCCAGCCATCTCATCCTGTGTCATCCCCTTCTCCTCCTCCCCCAAATCCCTCCCAGCATCAGAGTCTTTTTCCAATGAGTCAACTCTTCATGAGGTGGCCAAAGTACTGGAGTTTCACCTTTAGCATCATTTCTTCCAAAGAGCACCCAGGACTGATCTCCTTCAGAATGGACTGGTTGGATCTCCTTGCAGTCCAAGGGACTCTCAAGAGTCTTCTCCAACACCACAGTTAAGAAGCATCAATTCTTCTGTGCTCAGTTTTCTTCACAGTCCAGCTCTCACATCCATACATGACCACTGGAAAAACTACAGCCTTGACTAGACGGACCTTAGTCGGCAAAGTAATGTCTCTGCTTTTGAATATGCTAGCTAGGTTGGTCATAACTTTCCTTCCAAGGGGAAAGCGTCTTTTAATTTCATGGCTGCAGCAATCACCATCTAGTTTCACTGTAGCAGGTGACTTTCTTACGTAGCATGAAAGTCAGTTCATTCTCTCAGTCATGTCTGACTATTTGCAACCCCATGGACTCCAGCACTCCAGGCCTCCCTGTCCATCATCAACTCCCGGAGTTTACCCAACTCATGTCCATTGAGTCAGCAATGCCATCCAGCCATCTCATCCTCTTTCGTCCCCTTCTCCTGCCTTCAGTCTTTCCCCAAATCAGGGTCTTTTCAAATGAATCAGTTCTTCGCATCAGGTGGCCAAAGTATTGGAGCTTCTGTTTCAACATCAGTCCTTACAGTGAATATTCAAGACTGATCTCCTTTAGGATGGACTAGTTGGATCTCCTTGAGAAGACTCTCAAGAGTCTTCTCCAACACCACAGTTTAAAAGCATCAGTTCTTCAGTGCTCAGCTTTCTTTATAGTTCAGCTCTCACATCCATACATGACTACTGGAAAAACCACAGCTTTGACTAGATAGACCTTTGTCGGTGAAGTAATGTCTCTGCTTTTTAATATGCATTTTAACGTAGCATGAAAACCCCTTCTTTAAAAAGGATGAGTGAAGGGCTTCCCTGGTGACTCAGATGGTAAATCCACCTGCAATGTGGGAGACCTGGGTTCGATTCCTGGGTTGGGAAGATCCCCTGGAGGAGGGCATGCCACCCACTCCAGTATTCTTGCCTGGAGAATCCCCACGGACAGAGGAGCCTGGGGTCTGCAGTCTGTGGGGTTACAAAGAGTTGGATATGACTGTGCAACTAAGCACAGTAGGGTGGGGGTAGTTGAATGCTCAACAGAGCTTTGTATTTTTGACAATGAATTTGGGGAGGGGAGTGCAATGTTTCACCTTTTCTTTAGTGAGGAGTGATAAAACTATCAATAAAAGTCATTAAAAACATAAAAGTCCTGTGGTCATGTCACTATTAGCAATTAAAACTTCATTGCAAAATTACTCCTGTTTTGGATATATTTTGCTTAGATATGGTTGAATTTCATAAAAGTACAAAGTAATTCATTTATCTTACTTTAAAAACTGATTTAATGAGAGCTTTTGACTATAATTAATAACACTAAATTGGCTTTGTGTATATGTGGAAAACTACTTCATATTGTGAAATACATACATAGTTTCTAATTGCTGGTATTTGAGAATTCCATTTCTTATATATTTTATGGGCCTACTGGGCTCTCCTTCTTATGGATCGACTACTGGTATTTGGCCCTTCCTTGTAAACCAGGAGTATGTATTAATACATATGAAATATTTAAATGAAAATTCAAACAGTAATTGTTTTGAGGATCCCAAACATAAAGGATAATCTCTATCATGTGAATCTTTAACTCTGCTTCAACTTAGTTTATTTGACTAAAGTTTTATTTTACTTCTCCTTTATAAAATGAAAGCACTAGAGAAAGGTAATACCTAAGATTTCTTCATATATTGAGAAGTGGACTACATTTTATACTATAACATGTTTATTCTTACTTGAGTTATATCTTTATTTCAGAAACACAGAAAAAGAAAGTTGGTCACCTCCCCCAGTAGAAATTAAGCTGATTTCTCCCTTGGCAAGCCCAGTTGATGGAGTCAAGAGCAAACCGAGAAAGACTGCAGAAGTAACAGGAAAAACTGTTGGAAGGAGCAGGAAGAAGTTGTCTTCTTTTCCAAAGCAAGTTCTACGCAGAAAAATGCTGTAATTTTTTCAAGTTTTTTAATGTACACCTATTTGTAAAGTCATCAGAATTGTGTGGATTATTAAAAATCATTATTTGGAAGAAAATAATTTATATAAATTATTGTAAATTTTTGTAAACAATGTCTTCAATACGTAAAGTAACTCCATATGGAGTGTGATTCTTTTAGTCCAGGCAGTTTTTTCTATTTTATAATAAGACTTCATACATTTATATAATATGTAAATACGGCTTATTGGAATGTTAAATAAAGTATACTTTACAGTAGTCTGTGTCTGTTAGATTTTTGAGAGGGGATTTCTGTTTTAATAATGATTTTATTTGCTAGTAGATATTGGTTCCATTTCTTTGTCTATAGTTAAAAGTATTAGACCAGTTTGAAGATGACTGAACTGTTGTGTTTTTTTTAAGTTGCTGTTTTATAATTTATGCACTTTGCTTCTGTGATTAAGACTTCTAATCTTAAATTGAGGGAGGCTGTTACTATGTTGAAATTGAATTATGGGCATGTAATTTTGCCACTTTTTTGTAGTTTAACATATTTTGTGTATTCTACCTCAAATTAGTAATGTTCCAAGTAATGCATTGATTAAATATCATGTTGGCATTTCTTGTTCAGCAAATTTAGAGGCTGTTATCTTCAAAGTCTCTTGATTGTTCAGAGACTCGTTATCCAGGTTAGACTGACCGGTTCACTGCTCACTAGCAGCTTCTGAAAGGGGTTTGAGTAGTAAGGAAGGAAGTGTGTTTAAAAAAAAAAGCTGTTTGTTGGCTCTTCAGTGCACTTTGTATGTGCGTAATATTAATAGAATGAAAAGTCCGAACAAATTTTATAAACATTCTTGCTGTGAAGGAGCTTGCTACTGAATCACAGAAATCCCTTAACACTCTTTCAGGTTTTAAAGTGACAAATTCTCATAGGACCTCAGGCACAGAGTATTGAGGATGGGTAGAGAGTGTGAGTAGATGCGGAGAAAGGAAAAGAAAAACCACTGTTTTCTGCAATGTGGCTGCGTGCAATTAAGTGGTGATACTTGATGTGGGCTATAAAGTTCATCAATAAATAAGTATTGTAAAATTATAACAAGTAATTGATAGTGTGTAATGAATGGACCATTAATAATTGATTGTCTAGAAACAGACTGCTTTTGTTGGCTAAGCTTTCAAGTGTTTCAGTGTGAAGCATAAGCGGTGTACCTTCTACATTATTTTTCTACCAAATAACAATACGAATAATGGGAAAATGATGAAAATGCCTATGCCAAGTATTGACAGTGTGAAAGTAGCAGTACGAGTGCGGCCTTTTAGTCAGGTTAGTGATAAATGTTACATTGCCTTGTTGAAAGTTTGACTATGACTTTCATTTTTTAATTTTTAAAATAATATCAAACTTGTATTGAAGCTGCTTGTCCTTTACCGAATATTAAATTTATTTAAATGAACTTGTTAAATGAGTAATTTAAAGATCTAAATTAAACATAGTTCAGAAAACAGTTTCATTCCTTTGCACAAGTAGCACAATAAAAAAAAATTGACAAGAAAAATGTTTTGTCAATAAATTTTTTAAACCAATGCAGTTTGGTCAATATAGACATGTGCTATGTGTTTTTATCCCCCCCCCAAAACAACAGATCATAAGCAAACAAATTTCCAGTTCTGAATGAACTCTTATGTATTTTATATGCTTTTATGTATAATTGTATTTGTATAACTTTTTATAAAAATACCAGTCATTAAACTGTTGCTACAACATTTTAGGATAAAATATGAGTTATACTTATTCTGGGACCTTTAGCAATTGTCTGTCTTTGATTATCAATGGAGTAGTTGAATTTTAAGATAATTGTGAACAATTGATCCATTCAGCGGACTTTTGCTTATTTGTTGTGGATCAAACACTGAACTAGAAACTGAGGATACAAAGGAAAGTCGTCGTTCTCTAGCAGCGTTTAGTCTTACGTATGTTAATGATTTATAGCAATATGTTCCATGGTAAGGTGAATCATCTTGGCACCCAGAGAAAGATTGGGTACAGTTCATTCTGCTTGCACAGAACTTGAAGACTTCCTGGAGCTAGAAGAATTTGAAATGGCCATAAAGGAGATAAGTAAGATTTGGATAAGAGTATGCTGAAACAACATGCAAAGGCTTATTTGATAATAATTAATTCGGAATGGGATACAATGTAGTGATGACCTCATATTACATCTACTTTCCCGCTTGTATAGTTTGCTGCTTTTACTGTCGTCCATTAATACAAAATATTGCTTTGCACATATTCAGTTGATATCAATTCTGTCCTGTCCCTTAACATTCCTCTATATTGCAGAAAATACTTCAGGAGTCAGGCAGACATATAATTAGATAACTTTATAACTAGACATAAGTGGGTTATGTCTCACTTTAGTGTAGCCCCTAATTAAGGTTTCTAAAGTGGCATAGTTTCTCAGGGAACAGATTCAAAACATGTCAAAGAGTTAATGTGATTAAATGGCCACATTGAAGGACAGTTAACTAGGATATAGGAATGGGCAGTGAAACAATTACATAGTTAGGTCCCCTTTGATTCATATCTACCACCAAAGTTGATTATCTTAGATTGGAATAATAGGGAGAAAGAAAATGAATTCAGGAAATGGTTTGGGGGTAGTTCTGGATCACATCCGGACAACTGTTAAACCGCCTTGGTGACCTAGACCCTGCCTAGTTTTCTAACTTATCCAGTCTTGCTTTCACTGTGGGATCAGAGATCCAACTTCATGAGACTTTGTTGTAAGACAATGGCTGTCAGGAGCCTCTGGGGGTCCGGGGCCACACTGGGTCTTTGTTGCGCTGCATGGGTTCTTCGTTTCTGTGCTTTTTGTTGCCGTGTGGGCTTTCTCTAGTTGCAGCAAGTTGGGGCTACTCTAGGTGCAGCGTGTGGACTTGGCAGCGGCTTCTTGTGGAGCATGGCTCTGGAGCTGTGGGCTTCAGTAGTTGCGACTTAGCAGCAGCAGCAGCAGCAGCAGCAGAGCTCTGTCTCAGTGGTTTTAGCACGCAAGCTTAGTTGCTGGCAGAATGTGAGATCTTCCAGGATGTGTCAAGCATGAAACCCATGTTCCCCCAGGTGGATTCTTAACCACTGGACTACCAAGGAAGTCCCGACTGTCAGGAGCCTTTGAAGTCAGATGAACATGAGTTCAAAACCTGACTTTATCCCTTACCTACTGTGTAGCTTTGAGCAAGGTTTTAAGCTCTGAGCCTTGATTTCCTTAAGTCTAAAATAGAGATGTTGATACCTCACAGGATTGCCGTTAGAAACACTAGTTGAAGTAGTCTGTAAATTAATGAGCACAATGTTTGACAAGTAAGTACTTTTAATATTAGCTGCTGTAGTTATTTTCACCATCGTGTTAGTCACTCAGTATCTAATCCTTGCAACCCCATAGACTATAGCCTACCAGACTCCTCTCTCCATGGGATTCTCCAGGTAAGAATACAGGAGTGGGTTACCATTCCTTTCTCCAGGGTATCTTCCCAACCAGATTGAACACAGGTCTCCCACATCGCAGGCAGATTCTTTACCATCTAAGCCACCTTTTAAATGGTTTTATTGATATAATTTACATCACATTTACCTCACTTATGGTGTATGATTCAGTGACTTTTAATGTATTCACAGATGCAACATCACCACGATCAGATTTATAATGTTTTTAATCACCTCATTCCCTCATTTAAACAACCATTAAACTAATCTCTGTTTCTGCATAGTTTCCTGTTGTGTACAGTTCATATCAATAGAATTATATAGTCTTTTGTGACTGGCTTCTTTCAGGATAATGTTTTCAAGGTTTATGTAGTATCATATGATACGACATTTTTATGTTGTATCAAAAGTTCATTTCTTTATGGCTGGATAATAGTCTATTGTATGGATATACCACATTGTTTTCATCCATTCCTCAGTGAATGTCAGGGTGGTTTCCACCTGTTCGCTGTTAGCTATTATGAATCATGCTGCTACAAATATTTGTTTACAGATTTTTGTGTGGACACAGGTTTTCATTTCTTTTGGTTATATACCTAGGCATGGAATTGCTGAGTCGTTTAATAACTCTGTGTTATCTTTCAAGAAATTGTCAAGACTTTTCTAAGCAGCTGCACCTACTTGGAAAATTTTATATTCCTAGCAGTGTATGAGGGTTCCAGTTTCTCCAATCCAGGCCAACATTTCACTTACTTCATTAGAGCCATTCTAGTTGGTTGAAGCGGTACATCATGTTTTTTGGATTTGCACTTTCCTGATAACTAATGATGTCATGGATCTTTTCATGCACTATTGCCCATTGGTGTATCTTCCCTGGGGAAATGTCCATTCTGATCCTTTGTTCATTTTTAAATTGAACTATTTTATCTTTTTATATTGAGCTGTTCTTTACATATTCTAGTTAAAATTCTTATTAAATATGCAACTTACAAATTTTCTCCCATTCAAAGGGTTACCTTTTTATCCTTTGAAGCACAAACATTTTTAATTTTGATGAAATCCATTTTTAAAAGTTGTGCTTTTGGTGGTTTCTCTCTCTCTGCCCACTCCAATGTCATGAAGATTTATATTTTCTGTTTTAGTTTTAGCTCTTACATTTAGGTCCTTGGTCCTTTTTGAGTTGCTTTTTATATATCAAGTGAAGTAATGATCCAAGTTCATTCTTCTGTGTGTGACCATCGAGTTTTCCCAGTGCCACTCCTTGTGAAGGCCATTCTTCATTTTGGCAGCCTTGTTGAAAATCAGTTGATCATAGACGTTTGGATCTGTATCTGGACTCTCCACTTTGTTACATTAATCTGTATGTCTGTCATTATGCCAGTGCCACACTGTCTTGATCACTGTCAGTTGTACTAAACTGTCGAGATTTTCTTTTCAAAGATTGAAGATTTTGGCTATTCTGGATGCCTGTCAGGTCCATATGAATTTTACAATCAGCTTGTTAATTTCTACAAAGAAAGTGGGCTTTTGATAGAGTTGAATGGAATGTACATCTGTTTGGGGATTTTTCTCCTAATAATAGGCTTCCCTGGTGGCTCAGATGGTAAAGAATCTGCCTGCAATAATGCCAATCCCTTCGATCTATGAAGTGGGGTGTTTTTCTAAATTTTAGATCTTTAGTTTCTTCCAACAATGTTTTGAGGTATTCAAGGTATGTTTTGTACTTCTTTTGTTAACCTTATTCTTAAGTATTTTATTCTTTGTGGTAGTACTAGAAATGAAATTTTCCTAATTTCATTTTCAAATTGTTTAAAGTGTGTAAAAACAGTCTATTATTGTATGTTGATTTTACATCCTGCAATCTTGTGAAGTCGCTCAGTCGTGTCCAACTCTTTGCGACCCCATGGACTGTAGCCCACCAGGCTCCTCTGTCCATGGGATTCTCCAGGCAATAGTACTGGAGTGGATTGCCATTCCCTTCTCCAGGGATCTTCCTGACCCGGGGATCGAACCTGGGTCTCCCACATTATAGACAGACGCTTTACCGTCTGAGCCATCAGGGAAGTCCCCTGCAACCTTATTAAACTCATTTACTAGTTGTAATAGTTTCTAGTGGATTCCTCAGGATTTTCTAAGATCATATCATCTGCAAATTGCTATCATTTTACTTCTTCCTATCATCTGGATGCTTTTGTTTCCTTTTCTTGCTTAATTTCCCTGGCTAGATCCTCCCATGCAATGTTGAAACGTCAAGAGTAGAAATCTTTGTCTTCTTCCTGATCTTAGAGAGTAATAGCTTTGACAGTTCAGTATGATAGTAGTACTGAGTTTCTCATAGATGCCCCTTACGAGATTGAGGAAGTCCCATTCTGTTGCTGATGTGTTTTGAGTGTGTTTATCATGAAAGGGTGTTGAATTTTGTCATATTCATTTTCTACATGTTGAGATAATATGTGATTTCTTTATTCTATTGATACGTATTACACTGATCATTATTTTAAAGTGTACCCAAGATTTGTTTTAATCAGATACAATAAGGTGACAGATTCAGTGATCACTGCCTTATAATTTTCAAGGGAAAGGAGCATTCCACATAGCTATACAGGGAAGTATCAAAGTTGGTCAGAAGGCTGGAGGAAAGGATGCCTGGCCCACACCCTTATTGTGGTTTCCACAGGAAGTAATGGGCAAGGCACAGTAGGCAAATTTGAGCAATTTTAGGATTGGATGGTTAGTGTAGTTTCCATGGACTCTAGACTTCAGTTGGTCAGGTGCAGCCTAGTTGTCAGGTACCTGGCTCTGGGATAATGTGAGTTGGGAGAAACACTGGCTTGGGGTGTGGATTAGATAAAGGCTTGGGATGTGGCCTTCAGATTGGTTGATATGCACGAAAGGTTAAGTTGTTCGCTATCTCTATGAATTCATGGATGTCAAAGGTCATAAAATTGAAACAATAGAAACGTTTTCAGATGTTATACCCAAGCTTGCATCCCCAGGATAAATCTCATTGGTTATGGTGTATGATTCTGTTTATATGTTGCAGGATTCACGTTAGTAATGATTTGTTGAGGATTCTTGCAGTATCTTACAAGAGATACTGGTTTGTAGCTTTATTTTCTTGAGATATCTTTGTCTCTATTTAGTATCAGGGTAATACTGGCTTCATAAAAATAAGTTAGGGAGTATTCCCTTTTCTCTGTTTTGGAAGAGTTTATGAAGAATTGGTATTAATTCTGTAAATGTTTGATAGAATCAAGCAATCTAGCCATTTGTTCATGAATAGTTTTCTTTTTACTACAATCTCTTCATTTGTTACGGATCTATTCAAATTGTCTATTGAGTATTTTGTACTTGGTGTCTAAGAATTTGTCCATTTCATCTAAATTAATGTAATAAATTGTTTATATTATTCCTTTATAATCTTTCCTTTCTTTAATCTGGTTTCCTTCAGTGCTGTGAATATATTTATGGTTTTTACTTTTCTGGTAACTCCTGCATCTGATCACTCTCAGTTTCTGTTGCCAGCTTCACTTCCAGTGTAGGACCTTACTTGCCTATTTCTTTGCAGGCACAGTTTTTTATTGGACAGACTGGACATTTTAGATAATGCATTATAGCAAATCTGAGTGCTGGTCTTCCTCCTCTTCTCTAGCTTGTTATTGTTATTTGCTTGTTTATTTGTTGTTTTGCTGAAAGATTTGTGTTCTGCTGAAGGATTTTCAGGTTCAGAGGATTCACTGGCAAAATAACCACTTTGTCTTTTAAGTAGGCAAGAATTAAGTAAGTTTCTTATATTAATAGTAAGTTACAGTTTGAGGACAAGCAATATCGCAAGAGATAAATATATATACATCACCTGAGTGGGGAAACACTACAACCAGATTCAAGCCACAGCCCCAGTTGGAAGATCCACAAGCAGTATAGCAGGAAATACATATCCATATACAACACCAAACTGGGGGAACCCCTACATCCAGACTTAAGGAACACTGGGAAGTCCCTGGAGCAGCAATCTGGAGTCGCCAATCTGAGGTACATTCCATGGCTGAGACTTGAGAATGCCATCCAAAGGAGGCCTGCTTTTATCACCAAGCTGCAGGCTGGCTGGTAGTCATCAGCTTACATGCAAATAAATATGCAGCTTTGGCTATTGTGTTAAATGTTTGTATTTCTAGTTGTCAGTCTCAGAATGTTCACTGATCCCTGGGAACTGGCCAGATTCCCCAGGCCCAGGAAGTTTTGTGACTCAGTCCCGTCCATGTTACTTATTCCCTTAACTGTTGGTACTCAAGAGCTACTTTCAGCGTTCTTGCCAGTCAGCAGTTTGGCATGTAATTCCTTTCAGGGTCTCTGATCAGTCAAAGACCTATTGCTGCTTCTAAAGCCTGGACAAGACTACTTGTATGAACTTCCCCAACATTTGTTTAGTGATTGGCTGGATTATTTTAGTGAAGTCTTATCTCCTACCTGGTCACTGTGGGATGGTAACAGTTTTTGTAGGGCCCCCTTTCTCTCTTGACCAGACCAAACTGTGAAGTCCACTGATTGCCAACCGGTTGTTCTGTTTTCAACAATGACCAGGGGCATAAATTGTTCTCAAAGCTATTTCAACCAAATTCTGGTTCCTTTTAAAGGATGTTTCTGAGATCAGAAATTGATATTTTTTTCTGAGTCCAGGTGGGTTCCTCCCCAGCAAACCAGACCAAAAAAAGTGAAAGTCACTCAGTTGTGTCCAACTCTTTGCAACCCCATGTAGCTCGCCAGGCTCCTCTGTCCATGGAATTTCCCCAGGCAAGAATACAGGAGTGGGTTGCTGTTTCCTTCTCCAGGGGATCTTTCTACCCAGGGACTGAACCCAGTTCTCCTGCATTGCAGGCCGATTCTTTACCATCTGAGCCACCAGGGAAGCCAAACCAGAGAACCTGTACTTTAACCTGTTACCTTGAATCTCCGAATTGCCCTTTGTGTCACAGCCACCTCTGTTCTTAAGAATGCTCTTACTGTTGAACTTCTCTAAGGGGGCAAATGAAGTCAGTTCCTTTGGGGAGAGGTAAGTGCCCAGGCAAGATCTCTAAACCAGGGCTCTGGGTTTGTGGGTGGAGACACAAGGAAGCTACTCTGTACGATGGCCCTGCTCTAGAAGCCCAGTGTTTAGTCAGTGTGGAATAGCAACCTGCAGTCGTCTGAGCTTGTCTCTCCTGGCAAAGAACTACCACCTCGGGAGCCAGGGCAAGTGTGATCAGCACCCCAGTATTCTCAGCACGCTGAAACCAAGGCAGAGTCTCTGTTCCATGTGTGGAAACTGGGTAAAAGAAGGAGCTCCCACCTCTCACCCATACTTTCCCACATGAACCCTCAGTCACAGGTAGAAGAGAGCAGGGTGAGAAATGCCGACATTCTCCTCTCAGGAAGAAATCCCTCTTCCTGGGACCCAGGGAGAAAGGGAGCCCTGTGCTCTCAGCTCCAGCAGTCTGGAGTTGTCTCTCCTTGGCTGAGCTGACAGTTGAGAGAGAAGGAATAGTCTTGCTTAAACACCATGGACTCCTTTCTTACCAAATTTTGATACATTTCTTGAATAGATCTTTCTTCATTTGCTGTTGTTCTTAGAACGATTTCCATTTCCTTTTTTTTTTTTTTTCATTTTTTTAATTAATACTTTTCACCAGTTTTGTTGGAGAGTGGGACAGCGGAGCGTCTTATGTTGTCATGTTGGGAATGGATCTCTGATGCTGTAGTTTATGCTATTAGCATAGTTGAGTGTTAGATATGCTATTCTCAGAAAGTTAATATGGCTAGAGACAAGCCTTTGAAAAATTCTGAGGATCCATAACACCAACTATTGTCATAACAGCTGCTAAGAATAATCAGAGAACAAAATGAATGAACAGTAAGTTACTAGCTTAATTTCTTACTAGATGTAAAGACCTGAAAAAAAATTGGATGACAGGAAAACTAATGATTGACTCGAATTTGTGATTTGTCTATAGAGAGAGAAGAATTCTGGGAGCAAATGTGTGATTTCCATGCATTCCAGGACCACCACCATTATACAAGATCCTAAGAATCCAGAACATCGAAGACGTTTACTTTTGACCTGGCATATTGGTCTCACAATGGATTTGAAAAGGATAAAGATGGTGTGTTTATTTCAGCTGATCCTGGCGGTAAATTTGCAGGCCAGGTAAATTACTTTAAAATCGCATCAATGAAAGTTTTCTTTTTTTTTTTAAGTGTTAACTATATATTAGTACATTGATTTTTTATGAGGTCCAAAAGTGTAGCTGTTGCCTAAATAATTCTTTAGACACTTAAGTCTGTCATTTTTTTTTAATGTATTTACATGTTTTGAAAAAGGAATATTGGTCAAGTCAGGTATATTTTCCTCTCTGATATAAGCAAAATAAGCCAAACTTGTGTGGCACTCGGCATTTGAGAATTTTGGTTTATCGAGTATTTACCATGTGCCATACACTATTCTGCCTGAAAGTTGCTCAGAATTTGGTGTAGGGAGACAGGCAAAAAAGTGCATTCAAATGTTCTGTTCCGTTCTGTTCAGTCGCTCAGTTGTGTCCGACTCTTTGCGACCCCATGAATCACAGCACGCCAGGCCTCCCTGTGCATCACCAACTCCCGGAGTTCACTCAGACTCACGTTCATTGAGTCCGTGATGCCATCCAGCCATCTCATCCTCGGTCGTCTCCTTCTCCTCCTGCCCCCAATCCCTCCCAGCATCAGGGTCTTTTCCAATGAGTCAACTCTTCGCATGAGGTGGCCAAAGTACTGGAGCTTCAGTTTTAGCATCATTCCTTCCAAAGAAATCCCAGGGTTGATCTCCTTCAGAATGGACTGGTTGGATCTCCTTGCAGTCCAAGGGACTCTCAAGAGTCTTCTCCAACACTGCAGTTCAAAAGCATCAATTCTTCGGCGCTCAGCCTTCTTCACAGTCCAACTCTCACATCCATACATGACCACAGGAAAAACCATAACCTTGACTAGATGGATCTTAGTCGGCAAAGTAATGTCTCTGCTTTTGAATATACTGTCTAGCTTGGTCATAACTTTTCTTCCAAGGACAGGTTCTATAATAACATGTGGGTACAATGGGGTACAAAGGAAAAGTGGTCATTTCAATGTGGATAGAGCTCATTAACCTGCATAAATCTATGTGTTTGTAATTTCCACTTTGAAAAAATTTCAACCATAATTTCTCCAAGTATTTTTGGTCTCCCCTTATTCCTTCTATGACTCCAATTACATGTATGCTTGAGATTTTCCCACAGGTTACTAAGGCTCTGTTCATTTCCTCCCAACCTTTTCTCTCTGTTCTTCTTGTCTACCTACTCATCTTTGAAAACTCAGCTCAAAGATTATAGGCTTTATTAAACCACCTGGGCGGGTCATGGTGGAGAGGTCTGACAGAATGTGGTCCACTGGAGAAGGGAATGGCAAACCACTTCAGTATTCTTACCTTGAGAATCCCATGAACAGTATGAAAAGGCAAAATGATACGATATTGAAAGAGGAACTCCCCAGGTCAGTAGGTGCCCAATATGCTACTGGAGATCAGTAGAGAAATAACTCCAGAAAGAATGAAGGGATGGAGCCAAAGCAAAAACAATACCCAGCTGTGGATGTGACTGGTGATAGAAGCAAGGTCCGATGCTGTAGAGAGAAATATTGCATAGGAACCTGGAATGTCAGGTCCGTGAATCAAGACAAATTGGAAGTAGTCAAACAGGAGATGGCAAGAGTGAACATCAACATTCTAGGAATCAACGAACTAAAATGGACTGGAATGGGTGAATTTAACTCAGATGACCATTATATCTACTACTGCGGGCAGGAGTCCCTTAGAAGAAACGGAGTAGCCATCATGGTCAACAAAAGAGTCTGAAATACAGTACTTGGAGGCAATCTCAAAAATGACAGAATGGTGTCTGTTCGTCTCCAAGGCAAACCATTCATCACAGTAATCCAAGTCTATGCCCCAACCAGTAACGCTGAAGAAGCTGAAGTTGAATGGTTTTCTGAAGACCTACGAGACCTTTTAGAACTAACACCCCAAAAAGATGTCCTTTTCATTATAGGGGACTGGAATGCAAAAGTAGGAAGTCAAGA
>SJXQ01006841.1:0-65349 GCA_006408695.1 Aepyceros melampus
AAGTGGGCCTTAAGAAGCATCACGACTAACAAAGCTAGTGGACGTGATGTAATTCCAGTTGAACTATTTCAAATCCTAAAAGATGATACTGTGAAAGTGCTGCACTCAATATGCCACCAAATCTGGAAAACTCAGCAGTGGCCACAGGACTGGAAAATGTCAGTTTTCATTTCATCCCAAAGAAAGGCAATGACAAAGAATGCTCAAACTACTGCACAACTGCACTCATCTCACATTCTAGCAAATTAATGCTCAAACTTCTCCAAGCCAGGCTTCAGACAGTATGTGAAACATGAACTTCCAGATAATCAAGCTGGTTTTAGAAAAGGCATAGGAACCAGAGGTCAAATCACCAACATCCGTTGGATCATCAAAAAAACAAAAGAGTTCCAGAAAACCATCTAATTCTGCTTTATTGACTATGCCAAAGCCTTTGACTGTGTGGATCACAATAAACTGAAGAAAATTCTAAAATACATGGGAATACCAGACCACCTGTCCTGCCTCTGAAAAATCTGTACACAGGTCAAGAAGCAACAGTTAGAACCGGACATGGAGTAACAGACAGGTTCCAAATCGGGAAAGGAGCATGTCAAGGCTGTATATTGTCACCCTGCTTATTTAACTTTTATGAAGTGTACATTATGTGAAATGCCAGGCTGGATGAAGCACAAGCTAGAATCAATATTGCCAGGAGAAATATCAATAACCTCAGATATGGAGATGACACCACACTTATGGCAGAAAGCGAAGAGCTAAAGAGCCTCTTGATGAAAGTGAAAGAGGAGAGTGAAAATGTTGTCTTACAACTCAGCATTCAGAAAACTAAGATCATGGCATCCGGTCCCATCACTTCATGGCAAATTGATGGGTAAACAATGGAAACAGTAACAGACTTTATTTTTTTGGGCTCCAAAATCACTGTAGATGATTATTGCAGCCGTAAAATTAAAAGATGTTTGCTCCTTGGAAGAAAAGCTATGACCAACCTAGACAGAGTAGTGAAAAGCAGAAACACTGCTGTATCCACAAAGCTCTGTCTAGTCAAAGCTATGATTTTTTCCAGTAGTCATGTTTGTAAGAGTTGGACTATAAAGAAAGCTGAGTGCCAAAAAATTGATGCTTTTGAACTGTGGTGTTGGAGAAGACTCTTGAGAGTCCCTTGGACTGCAAGATCAAACCAGTCCATCCTAAGGGAAATCAGTCCTGAATATTCACTGGAAAAGGACTGATGTTGAAGCTGAAACTCCAATACTTTGGATACCTGATAAGAAGAACCAACTCACTGGCAAAGACTCTGATGCTGGGAAAGATTGAAGGTGGGAGGAGAACGGCATGACAGAGGATGAGATGGTTGGATGTCATCACCGATGCAGTGGACGTGAGTTTGAGTAGGCTCCGGGAGTTTGTGATGGATAGGGAAGCCTGGCGTGCTGCAGTCCAAGGGGTCGCAAAGAGTCAGACATGACTGAGCGACTGAACTGAACTGAGGCTCTTTCTTATCCTTGGTATAGCAGAACCAAAGAATGTCTAAGAAATAGTGATCAGTAGCATGGGATGACTGTGGTTTGGTCTGTACAAAGAACTCCCTTTCCATTCTGAACTGCTGCATCTTCTAAAACATTGAGTTTCTGTTGTAATAAGTGCCCTGCTAAAGGCTATGGATTGATTACCTTTTTCATGATCGTAAGAATCCTATGAAGTAGGATTTATCTCTATTTCTATTTTTATAAAAATGAGGCAAGTGGAACACAGCATAGTTAAGTAGTTTTCCCTCTATTTTAGAGAGCTAGGATTTTAGGCAGTGTCTGTTCACAGTCTTTACTTTTAATCACCACATCTTACTGACTTTCCAATTTATCTTATAATACAAATTGATGTTTGGAACGTATCTCTACGGTCCAGAGGCAAGAGTGGCTTATTACATTTTGTTCCTTTTTTTTTTTTTTCCAAAAATCTGTAATATATTGTCATTATAAGCAGAATTCACAACTATTTGGAATATTAGATTAACCAGGACACAGTATCTAATCTGTCTTCCATGAAATACTAAGTATCAGAAACAGCCATTACTATTCATCTTCAGCTTTAGTTCTGGTCCTGAAGCAAAGTCACTTGTACCAGGCCTTGTTTATCTGCGCATCTGCACTGTTAGTCCTCCCCGTGCCCTGGCCCCTCCGTCACTCATGGTTATATTTTCTTTTTATTTTCTGTTCTGCACCTTGGCTTTAGGAGAGTGAGACCATCTCCTTTACTCTCTTCATCTATCCTCAGCACCCAGTGCATACCCGGCCCAATGAATTTTGCCAGAATTAAAGGATGGGGAACCCTCCATTTTGATTTCTATTTGTGTTGTTTATAGGAATGATAATATTTACATTAACTATCTTGGAAGGACATTATTAAACTTGGGTGAGAAAATGCCTAAGAAACTGTCCACAATTAAAACATTGTAGAAAACAAGAGATTCTTTCTCTTAAGATTATCTGTAATTATTCTCATCAACAGGTAAACTTGACTTGTCTGAGGGAGTCACATCCCCCCCCAAAAATGATTATTGGGAACATTTTCTGAAGCTGTTTCAAAAACTGTATCATTCCATCCTTCAGTTCAGTAAAACTGGTCCTGATTATGAAAAAGGAAATAAGAGATTTCAGTTTTCAGAGGTCTTAGATGAGAAAGACTGATGCTGAAGCTGAACTCCATTACTTTGGCCACCTAATGTGAAGAACTGACTCATTGAAAAAGATCCTGATTCTGGGAAAGATTGAAGGTGGGAGCAGAATGGGATGACAGAGGATGAGATGGTTGGATGGCATCACTGACTCAATGGAGTTGAGTTTGAGTAAACTCTGGGAGCTGGTGATAGACAGGAAAGCCTGGCCTGCTGCAGTCCATGGGGTCACAAAGAGTTGGACATGACTGAGCAACTGAGCTGAACTGAGATGAGACAGGGTTTTGTAGAAACAGAAGAAATAAACCCTTCAAGGCTGTAATTCTGAAGTAAGATTCTTTAGCTACAACACAGAGTAGGGAATATGGAACATTAACTATGCATATGACTCCATAATAGATACCTTTACATAAAACTTCACTGAATTGCCATGATGGTTATGTGAGGGAAAATGTCCCAATACTACACAAAGAAAAGGGAGGCTTAGAGGGGTTGACAATTAACTCAAGGCTCTATATCTAAAGTAGAAGAGTTAGGGATGAATCCATAAGATTCAAAAGGCTTAGCACACACCAAATATCACTCTCAAGGTTCATCAAAGCAAAATTAAATAAGACTACATCAAAATAAAAAGTTCTGCACAGTAAGTTAAAAAACCATCAACAAATCATGAAAAGGCAGCCTACAGAATGGGAGAAAATATTTGTGAATCATATATCTAATAAGAGGCTAATGTCCAAATTATATAAGGAACTCATGCAACTCAACAGTGAAAAGAAAAAAAAGGGAAGAAAGAAAATAAACCTCAATCAGTCCAATTGGTGAATTAAGTGGACTTTTTTCCCCCAAAAGAGTACAACATACAAATGGCCAACAATTACTTGAAAAAGTGCTTAACACATTAATCATAAAGAAAATATCGACCAAGACAATGAGATTTGACCTCACATCTTTTAGAATGGCTGTCATCAAAAATATAAGAGATAATAAGTGTTGGTGAGGAGGTGGAGAAATGGAAATGCCTATGATATGCTTACGGAGAAGGCAATGGCACCCACTCCAGTACTCTTGCCTGGAAAGTCCCATGGACAGAGGAGCCTGGAAGGCTGCAGTCCATGGGGTCGTTGAGGGTCCGACACGACTGAGCGACTTCCCTTTCACTTTCCACTTTCATGCATTGGAGAAGGAAATGGCAACCCACTCCAGTGTTCTTGCCTGGAGAATCCCAGGGACGGGGAGCCTGGTGGGCTGCTGTCTATGGGGTCACAGAGTCGGACACGACTGAAGCGACTTAGCATTATGATATGCTTATACTGTTAGTGGGAATGAAAATTGTGCAACCACCATGGACAATAGTGTTTCCTCAAAAATAAAAAACAGACCTGCTGTATCATCCAGCAGTTCCATTACTGAGTATATATCTGCAAGAGATAGTGATATCACTCTCTTAAAGAGATAGCTGGGCCCTTATATTCATTGCATTATTATTTATGAGAGCCAAGACATGGAAATAATCTGTCTATCCATGGATGAATAGATAATGTGGTATAGAGGTTCCAGTTCCTTGTAGGAAGACCCTGAACTCATCTTTTGTCATAGACACATGGAATCCACACTTACTTGTAGACCAAATTCTTCTGAAGAACTGTGGACTGGCTGAATGACAGCTTCTGGGACCCCGTAGAGACAGACAGGAGAGGCAAAGACACAGTGTTAACAACCTTGAGGGGACACCTGAAGTAGACTATCACTGAGTGGCCTGTGCAAGACATACCAACACTGGGGCATAGTGAGAAAACAGTGACTCAAAAGTAACCTAGGTGATACATAAAGGAAATCCACTTACTAACCTAATAGCATCTGCCAAACACATATGAACTGCTAAAATTCTCCAGGAAAGAGGTGCCAATGAGTGCCATTTTTGTCTTCCCCTTCCATGTTGATAGTGCAATGAAATGGAGACAAGTAATTTACCTGATAGAGGTCAACATAATGGTCATAAAAAAGCTCACTGATCTCGGGAGAAGAATGAAATAACTTATGAGAACTAGAAGAAAGAGTTAGAAAACATAAAAAAGAAACAATCACATCTGAGGAACATAATAAAAGAAATGAAAAATGCACTATTGGGAATCAACAACATATTAGATGATACAGAAGAACAGATCAGCCATCTGGAAGACAGAGTAGTGGAAAACAACCACAACAAAAATAAAATAGAAATAAGGAGAGTTTAAGATAACTCTGGGAGAATATCAAGGGCACTAATGTTCACATATAAGCATCCTAGAAGAAGAATAAAGAGAGAAAGGGACAAAAAACTTATTTGAAGATAAAATGACTGAAAACATTCCCAATATCGGAAAGGAAACAGATGTCCAGATCCAGAAAGCATAGAAGCATGAAACAAGATGAGCCAAAAGCCATCCACACTAAGACATTTCACAATTAAATTTTAAAGTTACAGAGAAAATTAAAAAAAAAACAACTAAGATTTTAAAAGTACTAGCCACCTACAACCTAGATAGCATATTGAAAAGCAAAGACATTACTTTGTCGACTAAGGTCCGTCTAGTCAAGGCTATGGTTTTTCCTGTGGTCATGTATGGATGTGAGAGTTGGACTGTGAAGAAGGCTGAGTGCCAAAGAATTGATGCTTTTGAACTGTGGTGTTGGAGAAGACTCTTGAGAGTCTCTTGGACTGCAAGGAAATCCAACCAGTCCATTCTGAGGGAGATCAACCCTGGGATTTCTTTGGAAGGAATGATGCTAGAGCTGAAACTCCAGTACTTTGGCCACCTCATGAGAAGAGTTGACTCATTGGAAAAGACTCTGATGCTGGGAGGGATTGGGGGCAGGAGGAGAAGGGGACGACCGAGGATGAGATGGCTGGATGGCATTACTGACTTGATGGACGTGAGTCTGAGTGAACTCCGGGAGATGTGATGGACAGGGAGGCCTGGCATGCTGCGATTCATGGGGTCATAAAGAGTTGGACATGACTGATGAACTGAACTGAACTCAGCCACCTACAAGGGAACCCTTATATTGCTGCTTGATGATTGTTCAGCAGAACTTTTGCAGGCCAAAAGGAAGTGTCATGATATATTTAAAATGCTGAAAGGAAAAAAAAATAGAATTAAGAATACTCTATCCAGCAAGCTTATGATTTGGAATCAAAGGAGAGAGAAATAATTTCATAGACACACAAAAACTAAAGGAGTTCATTATCACTAAACTAGCTTTGAAAGAAATGTTAAAAGGTCTTCTTTAAGCAGAAAATAGAAAAGCTATTAATAGAAAAAAAAAAGAAAATGGATGAAAGAGAAAATATCACCGGTAAAGGAAAACATGTAGTGAAAGCATTAGAGAGGCTATAGAAAAAGCTAGTGTGATGATTGAAAGGTAAAAGTAGCAAAAGCAACAAGTATTATAATAAATAAAGGGGTAGACAAAATTAAAAAGTGTGAAATATACTATCAAAATCATAAAATGTTTTGGATGGAGTAAAAATGTGGTGCTTTTAGAATACTTTCAAACTTAAGTGACTATGAGCTTAAAATAAACAGCTGTATAATACAAACTGCCATATATATTCATACACACATTGGGTTTCCCAGTTGGCACTAGTGGTAAAGTATCCCCCTGCCAATGCGGGAGATGCAGGCTTAATCCCTGGGGCAGGAAGATCTCTTGGAGGAGGCAATGACAGCCCACTCCAGTATTCTTGCCTGGATAATTACATGGACGGAGAAGCCTGATAGGCTACAGTCTTATGTGGCCATAACGAGTCAGATACGACTGAGTGACTGATCACATACACACGTACACATAAATCCCTTATGGTAACTACAGGCCTAAACCTTATAGTACGTGCACAAAAAATAAAGAGAAAAGAATCCAAGCATAACACTAAAGAGAATTATCAAATCACAGGGAAGAGCTTAAGAAATGAAGAAAGGAACGAGAAAAACTACAGAAAAAAAAATGAAGCAATTAATGAAAAGCGGTAAGTACACATGTATCAATGATCCCTTTAAATGCAAACGGACTAAATGCCCTAAGCAAAAGACACAGAGTGGCTGAGTGGGTAAAAAATTAAGACCCATCTATATGCTGCCTACAAGGTACTCACTTCAGATCTAAAGACAGAAAATGAAAGGATAGAAAAATTTATTCTATGAAAATGGGAATGAAAAGAAAGATTAAGTAGTGATATTCAGACAAAATAAACTTTCTAACAAAGATTGTAAAAAAAAAAATGGAGTTTTACTCAGTGATGAAGGGGTCAATCTGAAGAGAGGATATAGTGTTTGGAAATATTTATGCACCAAACATAGGAGCACCTAGATATGTAAAGCAAATATTAGCAGCTATTAAGGGAGACATTAACAATAATACAGTAAGCACAGAGGACTTTAATACCTCACTTACATCAAGGTATAGACCATTCCAGCATAAGGGAACAATAGCTTTAAGTGATATATTCAAACAGGTAAACTTAATAAATATAAACAGAGCATTCTACCCCAAAACCACAGAACACACATTTTTTTTTCAAATGCACATGGAACATTCTCTAAGGTAGATCACATGTTAAGCCGCAAAAGAAGAAAAAAAATTATGAGAAAAATGTCATCTATTTTTCTCTGTGTCTCTTTCTTTCTCTGTTTACGCAGTAAATTATCATTTAGCCAGGAAGTTCAGTTCAGTTCAGTCCAGTTCAGTCGCTCAGTCGTGTCCGACTCTTTGCGACCCCATGAATCGCAGCACGCCAGGCCTCCCTGTCCATCACCAACTCCCGGAGTTCACTCAGACTCGCATCCATCGATTCCGTGATGCCATCCAGCCATCTCATCCTCGGTCGTCCCCTTTTCCTCCTGCCCCCAATCCCTCCCAGCATCAGGGTCTTTTCCAATGAGTCAACTCTTCTCATAAGGTGGCCAAAGTACTGGAGCTTCAGTTTTAGCATCATTCCTTCCAAAGAATCCCAGGGTTGATCTCCCTCAGAATGGACTGGTTGGATCTCCTTGCAGTCCAAGGGACTCTCAAGAAAGAAAGAAGAAATTCTGTCACTTACATCACCATGGACAGACCTTGAGGATACGATCCTAAGTGAAACAACTCAGAAAGAAAAAATACTGTATTAATCTCACTTATATGTGAAATCAAAAAGATAGAAACAAACTCTTAGTAATGGAGAACACACCGGAGGTTGCCAGGGGTAGGTGGTAAGAGGTGGGAGACATGGGTAAAGGTGGTCAGAGGACAGAAACTTCTAGTTACAAGATAAATAAGTTCTGGACATGTAACGAGCAGCAGGTAACTATGGTTAACAATACTGTATTGTGTACCTGAAAGTTGTTAAGAGAGAATTTAAAAGGTCTCATCTCAAGAAAAGTATGCTACTATGTGAAATAACGGGTAATATCTAAACTTATTTGGGTAGCCATTTCACAGTACATACATATATGAAATCATTATGTTGTACACCTGAAACATGTAATGTTGTATGCCCCGTTATATCTCAATAAAATCGGAGAAAAATCAAATCTTAGTACTCCCACACTCCACACCACCTTAATTTACTGATTCTTCTTTGACAAAACCCAAAGGTATCATCACCATCCTTTAGGAAGGAAATTTATTTATGCATTGATTAGGGTTACTTTACCTATGCTGCTGCTTCTGCTAAGTCACTTCAGTCGTGTCCAACTCTGTGCGACCCCATAGACGGTAGCCCACCAGGCTCCGCCGTCCCTGGGATTCTCCAGGCAAGAACATTAGAGTGGGTTGCCATTTCCTTCTCCAATGCATGAAAGTGAGAAGTAAAAGTGAAGTCGCTCAGTCGTGTCCGACTCTTAGCAACCCCATGGACTGCAGTCTAGCAGGCTCCTCTGCCCATGGGATTATCCAGGCAAGAGTACTGGAGTGGGGTGCCATTTACCTATAAGTGATCAAAATCCAACTCAAATTACCTCACTAATAGAAGGGAAATTCTTCATGGATTTGAGGTACCCTGAAGGAAAGTGAAGCTACAAAAGGAGAAAGAAGCAGGTAGACTTAAAGAACATCCAGAACTGAAAGCTTAAATACCATTAGAGGCGCTCCTCTGTCTCCTGGATTTTTCCTATTATTCTATTCATTATCCCTCACTACAGACAGGACCATAGACAGCTCCCAAACACAAAGAGCTTCAGCATCCAAGGGGAGAGCACTGTGACTCTGAGGCTTAAATATAGAAATATAGGGCAGGGCCCCATTTGACTGAGTAGAGGCCCATGTCTCTCCTGTCTGAGCAAACTGAGGCCAAAGGATTAAGGCAGAAAAGACCATTCCACAGTGCAAGAAGAGGACTCACATAGATCTCTAGACATACTCCTCCCTATGCTGGGATTGCATCAGGCTAGGTGAGAAGAGGAAGCATAATTAGGGAAAATTTCTTGATGACTGTGGCTTTGTAGTAGAGCCTGAAGTCAGGCAGGTTGTTGATTCCTCCAGTTCCATGATGCTTGGAACTGGTGCACTGGGATGACCCAGAGAGATGGTATGGGGAGGGAGGTGGGAGGGGGGTTCAGGATTGGGAACACGTGTACACCCGTGGTGGATTCATGTTGATGTATGGCAATACCAACACAGTACTGTAAAGTAAAATAAAGTAAAATTAAAAAAAATAATTAGGGAAAATGATTCCTAGATGCAGAACATATTAAAGTCCCATATTCCTTAAGATTCATTTATTTTTCTCTGTATTTTTTCTACCAAAAGTTGTTGGCTCCTGGTAACCTGGATACACTAACATTTTTTCTTGTCAAGTAATAAAACTTGGTATACGTATTTCAATTTCATGTTTATCAAATTATCTTTTAATCAAGGGTCACCAAGTTTGGGTACATCCTGGCAAAGTTAAGTGTGCAGATCCTGGGTAAGACACAAAGTAGATTTATCAGAATCATGAAGTTGTCATGTTATGAAAACAGGAGACTTCTGGATTTGTTAAATCTCATTTAGCCAAAGAGAAAAAATCTACCGAGAAAGGACTCCTAGCGATATCTCAGAATGGTATTTTCAACATGTATTCTTTCTAATCCCTATGATAGTTACACCGAGTTACATGTTTTCACCTTTTTTTGTTCTTTGTAATGGTATTTCAGGGAATTTTGCCTGGAAAATATTCTGAAATATGAAAAAATAAAAAGAATAGTTATTACTTCATCTGATGAAGAGTGGAAAATAGAGACCATAAGATGAGAATCAGTTTTGGTTAATCTACCTCAATGTAACATTTTTCAGACTTTAAAATAAATGTGTATGTGAAATGTATACAGTTAATTCATAAATTTCTTAAATTTTGATCTTAAATTAGGAAAATAAGAACATTTGAGTGAAATTATAGTTATGCATACCAAAGTTACAAAAATACCATTGTATTTGGGAAGACCAGAAAGAATTGAATGATAGTGGTTCATGGGATTATGAACAATTTTCTCCTTCTGTCTGCTTTTCTTTATTTTCAGCGTTACTACGATAAATAGATATTACTCTGCCACTCTGATATTAATTACCATGTAATAAAAATTGAATAAAATAGTTTTTATTAAGTTATATACAATTCTTAACAGTCAGAAATTTGAAAAAAAATTGCCATTTCCTGCCTGCCTCTGATATACAAATATTATGAAGCCACATCCCCATAACTGGCCCCTGTGTTTGCAGGTGGCCTCTGTGGTCCTTCCTTACCTGCTACTTCATTTTCTGGTCCTGAGGCCCTGGATACCCCTGTCTGGATACCATCCCTTGCTCTTACTTCTCTTCAAGGCTGCAATCCTGCCTCAACATCCCAAGAGATAAAGCTGAGACTCTCCAACAGTTTCTCCTGAGTTTCTCAGTGACCACCATTATGCTTGTATTCCTGCCCATATAGGTCATAACTTTCTCTTGTACCCTAGTACTGCAAATCTATTTAGAACAACATAGACATCCATGCCACTCATTTTAATGTAGAAAACCACAGGAGAATTAAGAAAAGATTTCTCTAGGTATTTTTTTTTTTTTTGAAGTATACTTGACTCCTTGGAAGAAAAGTTATGACCAACCTAGATAGCATATTGAAAAGCAGAGACATTACTTTGCCGACTAAGGTCCATCTAGTCAAGGCTATGGTTTTTCCAGTGGTCATGTACAGATGTGAGATTTGGACTGTGAAGAAGGCTGAGCATTGAAGAATTGATGCTTTTGAACTGTGGTGTTGGAGAAGACTCTTGAGAGTCCCTTGGACTGCAAGGAGATCCAACCAGTCCATTCTGAAGGAGATCAACCCTGGGATTTCTTTGGAAGGAATGATGCTAAAGCTGAAACTCCTGTACTTTGGCCCTCTCATGCGAAGAGTTGACTCATTGGAAAAGACCCTGATGCTGGGAGGGATTGGGGGCAGGAGGAGAAGGGTAAAATAGAGGATGAGATGGCTGGATGCCATCACTGACTTAATGGATGTGAGTCTAAGTGAACTCTGGGAGTTGGTGATGGACAGGGAGGCCTAGTGTGCTGAGATTCATGGGGTCGCAAAGAGTTGGACACGACTGAGCGACTGAACTGAACTGATACTTGACTTACCATGTTGTTTGGGTATCTGGTGTAATGCACTTTTCATCTATATATCTTCTTTATCATATTCTTTTCCATTACAGATTATTATAGGATATTCAATATAGTTCCCAGTGCTATATAGTAAGACCTTGTTGTTTATCTATTTTACAAATAGTAGTGTGTGTATGTTAATTCCAGACTCCTAATTTATCTCCCCCTTTCAGTAACCATAAATTTGTTTTCTATGCCTGTGAGTCTGTTTGTTTCATAAATAAACTCATTTTGTTATATTTTATATTCCACATGTAAGATATCGTATGGCATTTGTCTTCCTCTTTCTGACTTTTTTTCACTTAGCATAGTAATCTCTACATCCATCCATGTTGCTGAAATGATATTATTTCATTCTTTTTTTGGCTAAGTAGTGTTCCACTGTGTGTATACACCATATCGTCTTTGCCCATTGATCTGTTGATGGACATTTAGTCTGCTTCCATGTCTCATCTATCGTAAATAGTGCATGTATCTTTTCAGATTAATATTTTGAAAATATTATGAGGTGCATGTATCCTTTCAAATTGATATTTCATCCAGATATACGCCTGAGGTGTGATTGCTGGATTATATGATAACTCCCTTTTTATATTTTTAAGGATACCCAATGCTGTTTTCCATAGGGGCTGCACCAGTTGACACTTCCACTAAAAGTGTAGGAGGATTTCCTTTTCTCCAGACCCTCCCCAGTATTCTTCAGTTTTAAACTTTTTGATGATGGCCATTCTTACCAAGGAGAAGGAGCGACAGAGAATGAGATGGTTGGATGGCATCACCAACTCGATAGGCATGAGTTTGAGCAATTTCCAGGAGTTGGTGATGGACAGGGAACCCTGACGTGGTGCACTCCATGGGGTCATGAAGAGTCAGACTCAACTGAGCGACTGAACTGAACTGATTCTGACCAATGTGAGATGACACCACATTGTAGTTTTGGTATGCGTTTCTATGATAATCAGCAACATTGAGCAACTTTTTGTATATCTGTTTGCCATTTTCTTTGGAGAAACATCTATGTAGGTTTTCTGTCCTTTTTTTTTTTCATTGAGTTGCATGTTTTTTGTTGTTGTTGATGTTATTGAGTTGTGTGAGCTATTTGTATATTTTGGAAGTTGAGCCCTTGTTGGTCACATCATTTGCAAATATTTTCTCCCAATCTGCAGGTTGCCTTTTTGTTTTCCTTATGATTTTCTTTGCCATACAAAAGCTCATAAATTTGATTAGATACCATTTATATGTATATTTTTTATTTCTCCCAATCTGTAGGTTGGCCATCTACTGAAGAGACTGTCTTTTCTTCATTGTACATGCTTGCCTCCTTTGTCAAAAATTAATTGACCAAAAATTAATTAATTAAATTGGATGTGTGGGTTTATTCTGTTCTAGGTATAATCTTTGAGGTTACTTTAAGTCTTTGTTTCTTCTTCATAAGCACAACATATTTCCTATTTAATATAATAGATTCTTTATTTGCAGCCCCTGATCCAGTGAGATTTCATCATATTCCTTTTTCAGCTCAGTTCAGTTCAATTCAGTCACTCAGTCATCTTTGACTCTTTGTGACCCCGTGGACAGCAACACGCCATGGACACTCCCTGTCCATCACCAATTCCCGGAGTTTACTCAAACTGATGTCAAATCCATCCTCCTTTTTATGTCTTACAAGTTTGCATGTTTTTAACCTTATGTTGCATTAGGTTGAGACTTGCATAGTTCAAAATTATAATTGATCTCTGCAAGGGATCTAATTGTATGCATTTATACATCTGTATATGTATATATGTATTACATCACATGCCCACCTTCCATTTTTATTTCCTCCCTCTTCCAAAAGCCACTATTCTAGTGTCTTTGACTTCTGTCTTTTTACTTGTTTATAGTCTTATATAAAATATAAATTCTTTTATTGTGACTATCTAGCTTACATTATACAGCATTATGTTATCAAATTTATGTTGTCTTCTTTTCTCAGTCACCGTTAAACTGTGAAAGCATTGCCATTTTTCATAGACACATCTGGCCTATAGCTGCTAATTGTATACAGTTTTCCACAGTACACAGTCTACACATTTTAATTACCATTCCTCCAGTTATTAACACCTGCACTAACTCCAGTCCCAATGGGTGTTTGTTTTCAAATTACTTGTGATAAGATACCTGTGCTGCAATTATTTTCTTTACCTTTAAGGGGAATAGAAGCTGAAAAAAATTGTCACCTAAAAATCTCAAGCAGTTTCTGCCCTCTAATTGGTAATAAATTAAGTTGAACTTTGAACAAACATTTTCTTTGTTCTGGGGAGAAAGAAAGAAAAGGGACTTTTTCCTTTTGGTCATGAAAAAGTTAAAAAGTTCTTATCCTGGGCACGGAGCTAGAGGAGAGATACTGAAGTCAAAATTAACTTGGTCATTCTAGAATCAGAGGGTGTGTCCTTATTGGTCATATATATCGGATATTTTTCAGCAGAATGTGGACTTTGGAGACCGTTTCATTTCTGTGTGATTTTAGATTAACCTAAGAGTGTACACAGGGCTTCCCTTATAGCTCAGTCAGTGAAGAATCTGCTTACAATCCATTTTTCCAATATGAACTTTACTTGCTCTTTTTCTTTGAGGGATTCTTTGTAATCAAAGTAGAGGTGAGATTATGAAGATGCTGAAGGACTCACAAGCATGGATTTCATTCATTCATTCATTCATTCATTCAACATAAGCTTGCTAAGATTTACTGTATTCCATGTACTAGCATAAGCAGAGCGTTATGGGAAGTAATAAAGCAAAGCTCCAGCTTTCATGAATGTTGTAGTTTTCATCTTATCCTGGAAGAGTGACTAGCAAAAAATAGTGCCTTCTCTTGGTTCTCCTTAAATAAAACTTAGCCATTGATTTTTCCATATCTTTGGAAGGAATGATGCTAACACTGAAGTTCCAGTACTTTGGCCACCTCATGTGAAGAGTTGACTCATTGGAAAAGACCCTGATGCTGGGAGGGATTGGGGGCAGGAGGAGAAAGGGACGACCGAGGATGAGATGGCTGGATGGCATCACAGACTCAATGGACGTGAGTCTGAGTGAATTCCGGGAGTTGGTGATGGACAGGGAGGCCTCGCGTGCTGCGATTCATGGGGTTGCAAAGGGTTGGACATGACTGAGCAACTGAATGAACAAACGTATTATTATTTACAAAGCTATTGTTACAAATATGTTAATATCTTAGGTGGTAGAACTATCACATTGCATAAGCACATCAATAGAAACAAACATATTGGGGGAAAAGTCTTAAAACAAAAAATTATATTATAATGAGTAGTCATTTATTTAATTAAACTTTTATATTCATATTCTCTCTGAAAACCCATCAAAAATTTTAGGAAGAATAAATACATGAAAATATAATATCACCTTTAAAAACACAAATGGGGAAGAAGCCACATAACCAATTACAAAATATAAAGAATGTCAGAAACAGATGTATAGAACGGACTTTTGGACTCTGAGGGAGAGGGAGAGGGTGGGATGATTTGGGAGAATGGCACTGAAACATGTATACTATTATGTAAGAAACGAATTGCCAGTCTATGTTTGATGCAGGATACAGGATGCTTGGGGCTGGTGCACGGGGATGATCCAGAGAGATGATATGGGGTGAGAGGTGAGAGGGGGGTTCAGGATTGGGAACTCACGTACACCCGTGGTGGATTCATGTCAATGTATGGCAAAATCAATACAGTATTGTAAAGTAAAATAAAGCAAAAAAAAAAAAATAAAATGCAAATGGAAAAAATATAGTAGAGTGCTATGTATTAACATTAAATATTAAATATTTTCTAAAACATGCTCAAAAGCTATTAAAACATCTATCTGTTAGTAATAAAGAATCATTTTAAGATTGTGAAAATCTCATTTTTATAATTTTAAAATTACTCTGCTTAGTAACATACACATATTGACTCTTAGCCTAGGGACATATATTCTTTTGTTAATAGTTGGTAAACTTTTCAAAATATCTGATTAGTACTCTATATGAAATAAAATTTGAAAATTTTCTCACATGTTCAGTTTAGTTCAGTTCAGTCGCTAGGTCGTGTCTGACTTTTTGCGACCCCATGAATCACAGCACGCCAGGCTTCCCTGTCCATCACCAACTCCCAGAGTTCACTCAGACTCACGTCCTTCGAGTCCATGATGCCATCCAGCCATATCATCCTCGGTCATCCCCTTCTCCTCCTGCCCCCAATCCTTCCCAGCATCAGGGTCTTTTCCAATGAGTCAACTTTTTGCATGAGGTGGCCAAAGTACTGGAGCTTCAGCTTTAGCATCATTCCTTCCAAAGAAATCCCAGGGCTGATCTCCTTCCAGAAAGGACTGGTTGGATCTCCTTGCAGTCCAAGGGACTCTCAAGAGTCTTCTCCAACACCACAGTTCAAAAGCATCAATTCTTTGGCGCTCAGCCTTCTTCACAGGCCAACTCTCACACCTCGGTCGTTCCCTTCTCCTCCTGCCCCCAATCCCTCCCAGCATCAGGGTCTTTTCCAATGAGTCAACTCTTCGCATGAGGTGGCCAAAGTACTGGAGTTTCAACTTTAGCATCATTCCTTCCAAAGAAATCCCAGGTTTGATCTCCTTCAGAATGAACTCATTGGAACTCCTTGCAGTCCAAGGGACTCTCAAGAGTCTTCTGCAACAGCACAGTTCAAAAGCATCAATTCTTCTGCGCTCAGCCTTCTTCACAGTCCAACTCTCACATCCATACATGACCACAGGAAAAACCATAGCCTTGACTAGACAGACCTTAGTCGGCAAAGTAATGTCTCTGCTTTTGAATATACTATCTACGTTGATCATAACTTTTCTTCCAAGGAGTAAGTGTCTTTTAATTTCATGGCTGCAGTCACTATCTGCAGTGATTTTTGGAGCCCCCCAAAAATAAAATCTGACACTGTTTCTACTGTTTCCCCATCTATGTCCCATGAAGTGATAGGACTGGATGCCATGATCTTTGTTTTCTGAATGTTGAGCTTTAAGTCAACTTTTTCACTCTCCTCTTTCACTTTCAACAAGAGGCTTTTGAGCTCCTCTTCATTTTCTGCCATAAGGGTGGTGTCATCTGCATATCTGAGGTTATTGATATTTCTCCTGGCAATCTTGATTCCAGCTTGTGGTTCTTCCAGTCCAGCGTTTTTCATGATGTACTCTGCATAGAAGTTAAATAAACAGGGTGACAATATACAGCCTTGACGTACTCCTTTTCCTGTTTGGAACCAGTCTGTTGTTCCATGTCCCATTCTAGCTGTTGCTTCCTGACCTCCATGCATCAGGTAGCCAAAATATTGTAGTTTCAGCATCAGCATCAGTCCTTCCAGTAAAAATTCAGAACTGATCTCCTTTAGGATTGACTGGTTTGTTTTCCTTGCAGTTCAAGCCATTCTCAAAAGAGTTTTCTCCAACACCACAGTTCAAAAGCATCAATTCTTAAGCTCTCAGCCTTCTATATAATCCAAATTTCACATCCATACATGACTACTGGAAAAACCAGAGCTTTGACTAGATGAAACTTTGTCAGCAAAGTAATGTCTTGCTTTTTAATATGCTGTCTAGGTTAATCATAGCTTTTCTTCCAAGGAGAAAGTGCCTTTTAATTTCATGGCTGCACTCACCATCTGCAGTGAGCCCAGGAAAATAAAATCTGTCATTGTTTCCATTGTTTCCCCTTCTATTTGATGAGGCCAGATGCCATTATTTTCATTTTTTGAATGCTGAGTTTTAAGCCTGGTGTTTCACTCTCGTCTTTCACTTTCGTCAAGAAGCTCTTTAGTTCTTCTTCACTTTCTGCCATAAGGGTGGTGTTATCTGCATATCTGAGGTTATTAATATTTATATAAGCTGGTTCTTTATCATGAGTTAACTAAAGTCTATAGCACAAGTTTATTTTTATTTCTGCATGAATATCTCGGGTTTTCTTTCTTTTTTTTTCTTTTTCTGAAGATTATCTTCTTAATAGGTGAGGTGAAGTCACTCAGTCGTGTCCGACTCTTTGCGACCCCATAGACTGTAACCTACTAGGCTTCTCCGTCCATGGGATTCTCCAGGCAAGAATACTGGAGTGGATTGCCATTTCCTTCTCCAGAGGATCTTCCCAACCCAGGGATCGAACCCAGGTCTCCCGCATTGGAGGCAGACGCTTTAACCTCTGAGCCACCAGGGAAGCCTGTAACCAATAGTTACTGGTAAAGTCCGTTTCCTTTGACTAGGATAGATTTTTGCACAAGTGGAAAATAGAGATATCTCAATACCCTGTGATACCTGTGATAAAATTTGCTTTTTCTTTCCTTTGTTATCATGAACAGTTAGTCAGAAAACTGCTTTATCTCTTCACATCCGTGTAACCAACTGAAGGCAAAAATCAACAATACTATTTTTCACTAACTGTAAGTACTAAATGATTATGTCATCTGCATTCATTAGGAATAAAAGAACATATGAAAATAGTTACATGATTCCTTGTTTGGGAGCCCCAGGTGCTTTGTAGGGAATATTAGAAATTTGAGTTGGATATCAAAATCATTCATTCTTGTATCAGTGACACTTCTTACCTCAAAACCTAGAAAGGATTTTTGTTGTTCTTTTATTTCTTATTGCTTGATGAGATTTTCTAGAATAAAGAGAATGACATCAGTTTAACTCATCACAGGTAAATATTTCAAATTTTGTACTGCACAATCCCAACAAAATATCTGATTGTACAGACTAGGTAGTTTCAAATAAATTAGAGACTTCTATCATATATATTGTCCAATTGCTCTGCAATATAAAGTTTGTAAGTACTGGGGTTTCAACCATAAGCAAAAAGAAATATGTTAAATGATAAATAAATACACTATAATATAAAATCAAACATTGCTTAATGTTATAAGGAAAAATGTAGTGTATAAGATATACCTAGTTTTACATGTAGAACAAGTCTTAAAAGGAGGTAATCAAGGAAGTTACTGAAATCGTGAAAATGTGTACATAAATTCAATGAAAAGCCTTGAATACACTTAATAAGAAGACTAAATTCAACTGCTAATTAAGTGTCTTCCATCTTTTTCTGTTTAAAAGGAGAGAAAAATTTACTGAGACTAACACAAAGGACAAATACTTAGTCATACTCCATGATTATATTGAACTTATCCAACTGATAACTCCCTATTGATTTCAAAGGATCTCTATGCCCATATCAGATTTACAAAGATGCAGAGGTAAGTGAGAAATTGAATTAAGCATATTTGACAATCCAATATGTTTTATTTGGTATTTTTAAGACAGTTGAACTTAATATTTTCCAGGGTTAAAAAATTTTAAAATAGAGAATATTTGTATGGTGCTACTGAATTTGAAGTTATTTTTGCAAGACTGATGGTTTTTTAAAATAAATAATTAAATATTTCTTATTTTTCTTCTAATAAAATATTACTGAAAACTTTTGTGTAAGTAGAACTCCTCATCTCACATCTTGAAAAAAGATCGTTAAATACTAAGAAATGATTTATTTACAAGCTTAGGAGATATATTATAGCTGGGACATTTAATATTATTATGCAGTGTAAAAAATCCATGTGGATAGTTAGATATAGTTCAAAATACTTTGTGTGTGTTCTTAAGTAAATCTGTTCAGAGTGGTAGTTATCCATGGGATCACACACTATCATATGAAAATTCAACTTCATCCTCAAACACCATAAATATCCCAGCAAATATTCTTCCTTGTTAGGGATTCTTCATACCATTGCAGAGCCTTTCCTTAAAGAAATATAGCTGTATTGAAACACTCATGCATGCTCGGTCAGTCAGTCATGTCCAACTTTTTGTAACCCCATGGGCTAGATAGCCTGACACATCCTCTGTCCATGGAATTTTTCAGGCAAAAATACTGGCGTTGGTTGCCATTTCTTCCTTCAGGGTATCTTCTTGATGCAGGGATCAGACTCACCTTTCCTGCATCTTCTGCATTGACAGGTGAATTCTTTACCACTGCTCCACCTGGGAAGCCTGAAATACTCAACAGTCAGTTCAGTCACTCAGTCATGTCCGACTCTGCGACCCTATGAATTGCAGCATGTCAGGCCTCCCTGTCCATCACCAACTCCCGGAGTTCACTCAGACTCAACGTCTATTGAGTCAGTGATGCCATCCAGCCATCTCATCCTCGGTCATCCCCTTCTCTTCCTGCCCCCAATCCCTCCCAGCATTAGAGTCTTTTCCAATGAGTCAACTCTTCACATGAGGTGGCCAAAGTACTGGGGTTTCAGCTTAGCATCATTCTTTCCAAAGAAATCCCAGGGCTGATCTCCTTCAAAATGGATCGGTTGGATCTCCTTGCAGTCCAAGGGATTGTCAAGAGTCTTCTCCAACACCACAGTTCAAAAGCATCAATTCTTTGGCAGTCAGCTTTCTTCACAGTCCAACTCTCACATCCATTCATGAGAAATGCTGATAGACATCTATAAATACCATGATTCGATATATTTTTTGAGAAGGATAGAATCTCCTTAAGATGACAAATTTCAAATAATGCCAAATGACCTTCCCTTACCCCTACTTATCATCATATACTATATTTGTTTCCATAAATTCTCTTAATTTTAATATTAATTTATATACTATATGTTTATTGTCTTATTCTATTTATAAACAGATTTTGAGAATACTTATCATGACAATTAATTTTTATTGTTTGAGTCCTGAGATATCAGATACATGTTGTCAAACATCTTTTAATTATCACATGAATAAAGAAATAAAACAATTCCTAGAAATTCATAATTGTCTTAAATATACAATTTGTGATTAAAATAATAAAAAATTAAAAATAGTATCAATATACATTTTGCAACTAAATCTAAGATTTAATTGACAGATAATTCTAATAGCACAGATGTGCACACATATGCATCTGTATGATATAGACCTGTTACTTATTAAGCATTATCAATCATGTTTTTTATCTTATCTGTTACAAACTTTTCTTTCCATTTCAATTACAATCCTAAATAACAGCTTATATTTTAAAAATCTGACAGGTTGTTGTTTACCAAAAAAGAAAAAAAAAATGTATTCTTCACGAAAATGAAGGGACTGTTTTCTGTCTTGATCTATCTTTGAACAGAGAAATCCTACTGATTTTATGATGAGCTTCAAGGGGCAGAGAACAAGATGAAACAAGCCTAGAACTACTGAGCTCTGCCAGGCTGCAGGCATGATGTGGTGTATCACTGTGGTCTCTTGAAAGAGAACAATAATATATAGTGTTTGTGAACTTAATGCTATACATTACTCTCTGATCATACTCACAGTGATTTTTTTCTGTGAGTGAATTTCTTGTTCCTGAAACAAAATTCATAATGACTTGAAAACTGTTTTAGTAATGAAATTTATTTTTATAGCTAATATAAGGAAGCAACATAGAAAACAGAAAAAATTATAATTGTTGATTAAATAATTTTCTTGTGTTATTAAAGGATAGATTCCATATTGTCCTGGAAGTGTGTTTTTTATCCAGTTATTCAAAAATTCAGTCATTCAATCAACTTTTTCTGTAAAATTAACAAACCTTTCTATGTTGGACTAAATAATAATGATGCAAAGTTTATTCTCTGTGTATGTTTATAGCCTGGCATGGAAAGAAAAGAAATAAAAAGCTTGGTAAATATAAGGTAGTATTTATCAGTAGAGCTTTCTGCAAAGATGGATTTATTGAATATCTGTGCTATTCCTTAGAGCAGTCACTAGGCATGTGTGGCTATTGATCACTTGAAATGTGGTTAGTATAATGAATAAACTAATATTTAGATTGTATTTAATTTTGAGTAACTTAACCACATTTGTTTAGTGGTCATCATACTGGACAATGAAAATATAAGAAGTCAAACATTATTAAATATTGGGAAATAAGTATACCTTACAGATTTCATCCAAAAAAAAAATTCTTGATTTTTTAAAATACCCCTTCTTTGACTTAGAACTTTTCTAGAAGATGGAAATATATCAGAAAATAAGACTGAGAATAATTCACTCTTCACATCTAGAAGAGTGAAACAGAAAATAAAAACGTACTATGTCTGCTTGTGATAACTGTTATAATAAAAAATGCTAAAGGAAGCTAATTTACAATAAAAACTCTTTACAGGGTACACTTTATATATGGGGGCAAGTTAGGCTTTTATGATAAATTTGCATATGTATACACATTTCAGCAAAATGAGACTAGAGAGGCATATTGATAATTGAAGGAAAATTTTTCAGGGAAGATGTAATAAACACATGTGTAAAAGACCAGTGGTAGACATGTTCTATGGCAGTCCCATGATGCCTAGTTCCTGATATTTATGTCCTCGTGTAATCTTGATTGTGGGCAGAATTGTGACCTGTTATTAATCAACAGAATAATAAAAAGGTAATTGCATGTCACTTTTCTAATTATGTTGGGAAAGTATCTGTCTCACTAGGACACAATATCTGGCTGACTCTTTTGACATAAGTAGCCACGTTGAAGAAGCTTATGTGGCAAGAAGCTGAGGATAGCCTCCAACCAACAATTAGCTAGAAAATGAAGGCAGCTTCTGGGTGACAGCCAGCAAGAAACCAAAGTCATCAGACCAACAATCCTCAAGGAACTGATTTCTGCCAATATGAGTTTCCAATCAGTCCTTCGAAATCCAGCCTCAATGAGATGGCCACCACAGCTGACATGTGCATGTTTGGTGGTACATGCTTGCAGCCCTGGGGATCCCTAAAGAAGATAACTCAGTTCTATCATGCCCAGCCCCCTGATCTAAGGTTTTTCTGTTGTTCAGTCTTTTAGTCGTGTCTGACTCTTTACAATCCCATGGACTCTAGCACGCCAGACATCCTTCACTATCACCTGGTATAATCCTTCACTATCTTTCGAAGTCTGTTCAAACCCATGTCCATTGAGCGGTGATGCCATCCACCATCTCATCCTCTGTTGTCCCCTTCTCCCTTCAATCTTTCCCAGTATCAAGGTCTTTTCCAATTCTTCATATCAGGAAGCCAATTTATTGGAGCTTCAGCTCCAGCATCAATCCTTCCAATGAATATTCAGGGCTGATTTTCTTTAGGATTGACTGAATTGAGACACAGTTCAAAAGCATCAATTCTTCAGCACTCAGGCTTCTTTATGGTTGAACTCTCACATCCATATATGACTAGTGGAAAAACCATAGCTTGGACTAGACAGAGCTTTGTTGTCAAAGTAATGCCTCTGCTTTTTAATACGCTATCTAGATTGGCCAGAGAAAACATTTTTTTTTTTTAATTTCATGACTGCAGTCAACATTCACAGTGATTTGGGAGCCTAAGAAAAGAAAACTTATCACTATTTCCATTGTTTCCCCATCTATTTGCCATGAAGTGATGGGATCAGATGTCATGATCATAGTTTTTTGAATGTTGAGTTTTAAGCCAGCTTTTTTACTCTCCTTTTTCACCTTCATCAAAAAGCCTCTTTAGTTTTCTTCACTTTTTGCCATAAGGATTAACATCAAGATGATGGAATAGAAGGATGTGGGCTCCTCATCTCCTATGACAGCACCAAAATCTCAGCTAGCTGATGAACAGCCATTGACAGGAAAATGTTGGATCCCACCAAACAAAAATACCCTATGTTTAAGGACAAAGGAAAGGCCCAACAAGAAGATAAGAGGAACCAATCAGATTTAGAATCAAACCTCATATCTGCCAGAGGTGGCAGGAGAGGGTAATAATACTAAAAAGGAAGACTGCTAGTTGGAATAATCTGGATGAAAATTGAAGTTGGCCTGAACTGGAGTAATAGTGGTGAAAGTGCTGAGAAGTGGAAGATTTTTGAATAGCCTGGTAAATGTGGCACAAAGAATTTGCTATTACTAATGAATTGGAGTGTGGATTATGAAAGAGATTACAATGACCCTAAACATTTTTGCTTTCTAGATTTGTACAGCAATTGTCACTGAATACACCTATTAGTGATTTTTTATATAATTATCCAAACTATTTTGGTTACTTAGCTCTACTGCAACTATTTTAACTGCCTACTGTATGTCAGAGTAAAATAAATGACTCATCAAATATAAATGCATGTGAAATTTGTGCAGTCCTAACAAAATTTATTATCAACTTTTTGTATTTCTATGTTGTGATTCATATTGTTTTAATAGGGATTATTAATAAACTTTTAGTTGATATAGACAGTAAAAATAAATGTGACTATATTATAATGGTTTACCATTGAGGAAAAAGATAAATGAAAAAAATATTATGTTTTTATCTGCTTATTAATTCAGTGACATTTTCCATATAAATAATAAAATGTATCCTTTTATCTGCTAAAAAACCTACGTAGTTCTTTTAGGGTTATATTTTAAATCAAATACAAAGTCTAAAATGAAGTGAAAAGTGGCCTCATGGTTCATTTTTTTCTAAGAATAACCAAATACTGATTATAAATACATATTTACATGAATAAACACAATAATGTATTTTAAAGTGTTTAAACCCCCAAATATATTTGGATTCATAATTTTGCCTTCATTTCTATAATCATGTGTTATTTTTGTCCAATTATCTCTTTTCTTACAACACAGATCATATACAAAATTTTCAGTAGTTTTATTAGAATAATTTTATAATTATAAAATAAATGACATAGTCTTTACAAAATAAGTAAAATTATATCTTCCTATACAGGTGTTTTGAAGCCATTCTTTTCAGGCTCATTTCAGCCCCAAGATCTCAGAAAAATAGATGAACTTCAGTGGTAACTTAATGATAAAAAATTAATTATGTAGGCAGGACTAGTCTTTAATCACTTAAGAGTTACTTTTTTATGAAATGACAGTATTTGTTCTTCAGAAATCCTCAACACAGTAAAAAAGAGGAAAATAAAATAATATCCATAATATCTGTCTTTTATCTATCTATCTACATGCACAGTCATACAGACACATTTGTATGGAACAAGGATTCATGAATTTATTTCTTAAATAGATATGCATTTTCGTCTTGACTTATTTAGCACAATAACAGTTTTAAATAATTCACACATGGTTGTTTCAGAAGAGTTATTGCTTTTAAAATAAAGGTTAACTACACTGGAAACCAAGCATAAAATTGTTTGTAGTATAGACACTGGAAGATTAGCAGCTCTTAAACAAACTCACATCTTAAGAAAATCAGAGTAACATTTCAACTCATAGTATTTTAGCCACAAATGTACCTCATTGTTGTAGAAATATTATGATGATAGATCACTAAATCACTTGACTATGGATATAAACATGTTACTAATTAGTGAAATGTGTTGTACAAAGTTGCCATGGGAGGGATAAAACAGGTAAAATCAAAAGTGTGAATATGCCCTTTATGGATTAAAAAATGTAATAGACTAAATTACTTTTAAATCATATTTCATGGTGTTTTGAAAAGGCATTATAGTATTAAGAAATAATTCCAATGACATCCTTCTAAGAATACTTTTTTTTAATTTTTAGTTTTACTTTATTTTACTTTACAATACTATATTGATTTTGCCATACATTGACATGAACCTGCCACGTGAACCCCCCTCCTAGGATAATATAATATTTCAGTGAAAAAATTTGACATTATATTTTATTTTTCTGGCAATAAATGAAATAGTTTTGAACTATTATTTGTATTTAGTATTTTTCTTTTGATATTTCTCTTTTAAAAATACAATTACATATGATGCTAATGGAATTTACATATATACATACAAGAATTAAATATACTCAGTCTGAAAGAGATGGGAATACCAGACCACCTAACCTGCCTCTTGAGAAATCTGTATGCAGGTCAGGAAGCAACAGTTAGAACTGGACATGGAACAACAGACTGGTTCCAAATAGGAAAAGGAGTACGTCAAGGCTGTATATTGTCACCCTGCTTATTTAACTTCTATGCAGAGTACATCATGAGAAATGCTGGACTGGAAGAAACACAAGTTGGAATCAAGATTGCCGGGAGAAATATCAATAACCTCAGATATGCAGAAGACACCACCCTTATGGCAGAAAGTGAAGAGGAACTAAAAAGCCTCTTGATGAAAGTGAAAGAGGAGAGTGAAAAAGTTGGCTTAAAGCTCAACATTCAGAAAACGAAGATCATGGCATCTAGTCCCATCACTTCATGGGAAATAGATGGGGAAACAGTAGAAACAGTGTCAGACTTTATTTTTTTGGGCTCCAAAATCACTGCTGATGGTGACTGCAGCCATGAAATTAAAAGACGCTTACTCCTTGGAAGAAAAGTTATGACCAATCTAGATAGTATATTCAAAAGCAGAGACATTACTTTGCCGACTAAGGTCCATCTAGCCAAGGTTATGGTTTTTCCTGTGGTCATGTATGGATGTGAGAGTTGGACTGTTAAGAAGGCTGGGCGCAGAAGAATTGATGCTTTTGAACTGTGGTGTTGGAGAAGACTCTTGAGAGTCCCTTGGACTGCAAGGAGTTCCAATGAGTCCATTCTGAAGGAGATCAGCCCTGGGATTTCTTTGGAAGGAATGATGCTAAAACTGAAGCTCCAGTACTTTGGCCACCTCATGCGAAGAGTTGACTCATTGGAAAAGACCCTGATGCTGGGAGGGATTGGGGCAGCAGGAGAAGGGGACGACAGAGGATGAGATGGCTGATGGCATCATGGACTCAATGGACATGAGTCTGAGTGAACTCCAGGAGTTGGTGATGGACAGGCAGGCCTGGTGTGCTGCGATTCATGGGGTCGCAAAGAGTCGGACACGACTGAGTAACTGAACTGAACTGAACTGAAGTCTAGAACATTCATCCTTTCACTCCTTTAATCATGAGCATATAAGTACACGTATTAGGTAGGAAGTTAACATGAGCAGCATTGGGTGGCCTAGCTGAGAACAATTTAAGTTGATCTCTAAACCCTACCTCAGTACCCCAGTGTGGCTCCGGAGAGCTCACAGATATGCTCCAAAACAACTGCAGAGACTTTTCTAACTCTGGCATATCATCGTTTCAAGCACAGCGGTCTTCAAGTGAACTTAGGCAGCCAGGTGCCCATTAAAAGTTCATAAATATTCTATACATGCATCCATCTGATTATAATAGCCTGGATTATGGGAAAGACATGCACAACATAGTCTATTGCTTTGTAACTTGCAGCTCCCAATCAAGACTGTCCACACCCGCCTAGATGAGTATGTAACAGCCCTGTCTTGAAAACCCCATACATCACCATTCCAGCACCATTGCCTCTCTTGACTTGGCCCACCTCTCCCTTGATGTGTTCTTTCTTCAATAAACTTTTTTTTTCCCATGTGTAAGACCTCAGATTCTTCTTTGTGTCCTTACCAAGAACAAAGACCCATGAGAAAGGGTCCTCTTCAACTCTCCCTATCCAGTAGATTACATAAGGAGAAAACAAAAGCACTGCCACTTGCAATGCAGTTACATGTTAGGCAGTAACTAGTTTTCATATCCAATCTCACTCACAGGTTATAATAAAATGTGGACAGAAAGTATGGCAATGAACAAATGACTTTTGCCTGTCTTTCCCCAGATGTGGTCTATGAAAATTCTGTTAAACACCCACTATTTTATTATTTCATTACCATCAGGTTTGGACATCTGTGTTTTAATGCAATTGTTATACACAATAACATTTAAGATGTACTTAATTCTGTTTCAAAAAACATACAATATTTGTAAGTTGAATTTTATAATTTCATAATATTAACTTCCTAGACTCCCTTGTTGCTCTTTGCTTAGTGATTACCTTGAAATATGGAGTCTCATAGATGGGAAATGAGGGCATTAAGAAATATACAATCTTCATCCAAACTATGTGAATTAGAAATATTTTTTAAAAACATCTCATTTTATGAAATTATCATGTAATTATGTAATTATAGATAGCATTAAACAACCATTACCTTTCTTTGCTAAAATCAAAAGAACAAGGAAATATTTATGTCATTTAAAGCAGCTGACTTCTTTAAAGAAAACAACTAACTCTGAATGTCTTTGATTTTGAGTAAGATTTGGCTTTATTAGGGAAAAAAAATCCTAATGTACTCTCTACAGAGAATGGTTATCAAGTGTTTATTTAGAAATTAAATCTCTTACTTAAGTAAACTCTTACTAAAAAAGAAACCTACATAGAACGCAGACAGAAGCACTGTGTCATTTTCTGCAGCTTCCCTTAAATCACCTTGTGAAATTCTCCATGACTTTACAGGACAGTTTAAAACCAACCTTCTAAGCATATAAGCAAACTAACATGCCTCTAGTGTGTATAGGTAATAAAAGTGTGACAAGAGATGGGTGTAAGACAGTAAGTGTGATATTGCTTATGCTTCAGTCAAGTATTAGAGTGCTTAGACACACTGTCTTTAAACACTAGAATCAAAAGCTAAAACATGTACAACTATTGGCAATTCATGATACTTGCTATCACTGTGGTCTAGAGAATATATCATGTTTGAAGCTTTAGCCAACTCAGCTACTATTTCGTAATCATTGCTATTGTTAAGTTTCTCACAAATATTTAATCTGAAAATTATGTTAATTTTGTTCCTTCAGAATCTCTAGTTTGGTGATGTTATTCATTTATTCACACTCAGTTACAACTAACTGGATTTTCCTTAGTGTCTGCTGAAGAAAAGTCATCTTCCAGAGTGAAATCAAAGTCTAAAACTCAGCTATATTTTCATTCCAGAAATTATTTGGAGATTATTCAGTGACATTACTATTATTAAGCAACTGAACTATCATTACTGCATCTTTTCCATATCAGAAGGTATTTCTCACTACTTTTGGCTGCTCCCCAAGGAGAGCTGAGATGCCAGCAGCACTTTGATATATTTGCTTGGAAACTTTTTCAAAATATAAATTTTTTCACATAGTCTAAGTGAAACTTTGGTTATCTTTGAGAGAAAACCTTTGAGGAATATCTGTTCTTGTGATCAGACACACCGTTTATGGAAAAAGTAATAAGGCAGACATTTTTTTTACCCTAAATCTAACTTAAAATGTTGTCAATTAGGTATACAGGCACTATAGCGGATTACTCTTTTATCCTATAGAACTATATAAAACTATTTTGATAGTCCAGGTTATAATCATCATATTTAAAGATTCAACATTACTGAGTAAACAATTAATATTTATTAATGTTAATATTTTGTGAGTAAAGTTATTATTTAAGTTTATAACTGTATGTGTGTGTGTATGTGTGTGCTTAGTCATGTCTGACTCTTTGTGACTCTATGGACTACACACCACAAGGCCCCTCTGTCCATGAAATCTACCAGGCAAGAACATTGGAGTGGATTGCCATTTCCTCCTCCAAGGGATCTTCCCAACCTACCAAGGCACTGAAATATTTCTCTTGTGTCTTGTGCATTGGCAGGTGGATTCTTTACCCTTAGTACCACCAAAGGATATTTAAAGATAAATGAAGGTATTCAAAATTTATTTTATTTTTCTAATATATAAATGAATACACATTTTCAGATTAACACTTTTCATAATGAAAAGTAAAGATATAAAGTTTAAATAAGCAATACTCAAATGTACACTGTAAAAGCAGTAATTACTATAGAATATATTGTAAAAGGCAGAAATATTAGTTAATAATCACAAGTGTATCTTATCTAATAGTAAAAATGTAAAAGGAATTTCATAGTCAGTAAGAAGCTAGAAGACAGGGTTTGCATTTGTCACACAAACTAAAATAGACTGAAATTATGCATACAATATCCAGCCCCGCCCCAATAACAAAGCATTTGATGGTCAACTACAACTTTATTCCGAAAAAATCTGAAAAATCCTGTGATTAACAACTGTGTAATATCACCCCCAATATCACCACCTGAGAAGGGTGCTTAAGAAAACCATGAGTCTTAAGACAACAAAACTGACCTATTTGTCATAACTGTGATGGTCAGACATTAAAAGTAAGTAAAGACAGAACTTTAAGAACAGAAACAGTACTGTCTCTTCTGTCAATTTATGAGAGTTTTCAGTGTCTTTAAAAAGCATCTTTTCTGTGAAGTCTAATCAGTACAGTCATTTTCTAGCTGGTGTACTGGAAACCTAGCTAAAACATTCTTTCCCTAATTATGATTATACGTTCCCCGTACAGGTGAAATAAATTTTGCCATTTCTCTTGTTAGACCTTTAAGTCAATTTTAAAGCCCTTAAAGAAGCTAAAAATCAAGTCTTTTTTTTTTTTTATAGTTTCATTTGTAGCTGTGTTCTGAGTCCAACTTCCTTTGACTTGGTGCACACAGACCAGTAAATCAATAGATGAATTATGGAGGCAAGGAATAAAATTTCTTTTTAGAAAGCCAGCAGATAAAGATGAGGGTGGACCAGTATCTTTAATGAACATCATGACCAGGTTTAGATACTTTTTTTTTTTTTTAAATAGAACAAAGAGGAGGAGGTTAAGAGGTAAAATTAAAAAAGGTGATAAGCTGTTGCAAATACTTCCTGGTTCTGGCCAGACTCCAGAGGGGGTGTGATAATTTCTTCCTTCTGCAACCTGTTACAGATATGCCTAGTCAGAATTCTTCCTATGAATTTAAATAAATGTATTTTAGTTTAATATTCAGGCAGGGGAGGCAGGGTTTCCTGGATGTGTGACATTATGTATGCATGTACATGTGTGCTAAGTTGCTTCAGTCATGCCTGATTCTGATTCTGTGTGACACTATGGACTATAACCCAAAAGACTCCTCTGTCCATGGATTCTCCAGGTAAGAATATTGAAGTGGGTTGCCCTGCATTTCTTCAGGGGATCTTCCTGACCCAAGGATTGAAATTGCACCTCTTTCATCTACCTGCATTGGTGGGGGCGGGGGGTTGGCGGGGGCGTTCTTTACCACTAGTGCCTCCTGGGAAGCCCTACACTGTGTATACTTTGAGCTATCTGCAACATCCCTTTAGTGATTAACTTGTAGAAAAAGCAGAGATTAAAGCAGAAGAAACACATCCAATATAGAATCAGATTTGTTCTTCCCTATTACAGCTACAAATATAGGAAGGGGATAACTTAAAATGTGGGCTTCCCAAGTGGCTCAGTGGGTAAAGAATCTGCCTGCAGTGCAGGAGACACGGTTAGATCCCTGAATCTGATAGATCTCCCAGAGTAGGAAATGGCAATTCACTCCAATATTCTTACCTGGGGAATCTCATGGACAGAGGAACCTGATGGGTTACAAGGCATAGACATAGAGTCGGACATGACTGAAGCAACTAACAGACCATAAAAGGTAGTCACCATCACAAAGAGGTACAGGGTGTCTCTGCAGTAGAGTTACACAAAGCCCAAGGATACATTTTAATATAGAAACAGAAAAAGCCTTTTGAACAAACAACTGCACTGAACAGAGTGAATCCAGGAATTAGAGTGGCACAGATTAGCATTTGCAATTATATTTACTCAAGACAATACGATTTTATTGTGAATTAGAAATAAAATGTGTTCTAATTTGTCCACTTAGTCATAAACAATCCCTTTAGGTGACAATGTGATGTATTAATGTGACTCTCTTAATGTGAAACAGAAAATGGTCAAAAAAGAAAATGTTAATACAGAAATTATACAAAAGAAGAATTGTATTAGACTTAATTTCCACGCCTAAATATTTTGTTTTAAAGCTACCATTAAAAAAAAAAAAAAAGAAAAAAAAAAGAAAAAAAAAAACTTGTTTCAGGAAATGAAATGCCTTTCCCTTTAACCACACAATATTTAATAATCAGGAAATGGCTTCATAGTACATATTTTGCTGCGCAGTTGCTAAGTCATGTCTTATTCTGCGACCCTGTGGATTGCAGTGTGCCAGGCTCCTCTGTCCTCCACCGTCTCCCAGAGTTTGCTTAAAATCATGTCCACTGAGTCAATGATGCTATCTAACTCTCATTCTCTGCCATCCTCTTCTCTTGCCTTCAGTTTTTCCTGGCATCAGGATCTTTTTCGATGAGTTGGCTCTTCACATCAGGTGGCCAAAATATTGGAGTTCAGTTTCAGGATCAGTTCTTCCAGTGAATATTCAGGACTGATTTCCTTTATGATTGACTGATTTGATCTCCTTGCAGTCCAAAGGACTCTCAAGAATCTTCTCCAGCATAATTCCAAAGCAACAGTTCTTCAGCGCTCAGCCTTCTTTATGGTCCAAATCTCACATCTCTACATGACTACAGGAAAAACCATAGCTTTGACAATGCAGACCTTTGTCTGCAAAGTACTGTATCTGTTTTTTAATGTGCCATCTTGGTTTGTTATAGCTTTACTTCCAAAGAGCAAATGTCTTTTAATTTCATGGCTGCAGTCATTGTCTGCAGTGATTTTGGAGCCCATATAAAGTAAGAATATTTTATATGCTTATAAGTTGAATCCAGAATAGTGTGTTATGTGTGTTTTTTCTATAAAAGGAATAAACAACACTAATGTTGCTTGATATGTTAAGATAGCTTTGATGAACTGCTTGTATTTAGTCAATTCCACCTGGGCAATGAAGTTGACCATCTTCACTTTCTTTATCTATCTGAATTAATTTCTTCCAGTTTAAAAATAAATTAATATTGAAAGCAAACCTTACAAAGCCCAGCATTATCTTTTATTTCAAAATGTTCTGCATGATTTAACTCTACCTAAAACATACCTTGAAAGAATAAAATTTTTCTGCTTCTCTCACTATAGCTTGTTATTTGGAATCACTATTAAAGTTCAAATCCACCAACAGTCCAAGAATAGTAAATATTGGAACTGAGATTTCACTGCTATCTGTTGTCTGATATTTTTCAATAATATTAAGATATTTAATTATGGAAAAACAGGTCACAGACCAAGTGGTTGCACTAAACTCAGGTATCTGGGGTTCAGTTCTTAGTATACCCAGGGCTCCTTTCTATGATGACCGTGTCTGAGCACTCATTCTTTGTAGATCTGTTTTTCTTTTCTTTTTGCTCTACTTTTTATTTTAAAATATCTTAGATTCACTGGAAAATTGCAAATACAGTAGACAGAATCCATGTATCCTTCACTCTGTTTCTCTCAATGATTGAATCTTATATAACTAGAATTTAATATTAAAACTAGGAAATTGACACTGATAAATGTGTGTACAGTTCTATGCAATTTCTCTTATGTATAGATTAATGTAAGCACTACCAGAAGCAAGTTGCATAATACTTCCACCACCATAAAGGTCTGTCTTGCCACCACTGTATCTTTTTCCACTCAACCATCCTGAATCCCTGTCAAGCACTAATGTAGTCTCCATCTCTGTGACTGTCATTTTGAGAATGCTATATAAGTGGAACCTTGCAGTATGTGGCCTTTTTAGACTGGCTTTTTCAGTGAACATATTGCCCTTGAGATTCACCCAAGTTGCTACATGTAATGATAACTCATTTCTGTTTTTTGCTGAATATCTCATGGGATGGATATATCACATATTGGCTAAACATTCACATACAGAAGAATATTCTGGTTGTTTCCTGTGCTTTGGCTATTAAATATGAATAAAGCTACTGTAAATATTATTATAAGAATGTTTTATAACATTCCTCAGTGATCAGTGCAAAGAAATAGAGGAAAACAACAGAATGGGAAAAACTAGAGATCTCTTCAAGAACATTAGAGATAAACCAAAGGAATATTTCATGCAAACATAAGCACAATAAAGGGAAGAAATGGTATGGACCTAACAGAAGCAGAAGATATTAAGAAGAGTCAGCAAGAATACACAGAAGAACTATCCTCAAAAGATCTTCATGACCCAGAAAACTGTGATAGTGTGACCACTCCCTAGAGACAGATATCCTGGAGTGCAGCATCAAGGGGGCCTTAGGAAGCATCACTATGAAGAAACCTAGAAGAGGTTATGGAATTCCAGCTGAGCTATTTCAAACACTATAGATGATGCTGTTAAAGTACTGCACTGAATATACCAGCAAATTTGGAAAACACAGCAGTGGCCGCAGGACTGATAAAGGTCACTTTTCATTCCAATCCCAAAGAAAGGCAATGCCAAAGAGTGTTCAAACTACCACACAATTGCACTCATCTCACATGCTAGAGAAGTAATGTTCAAAATTCTCCAAGCCAGGCTTCAACATTATGTGAACGGTGAACTTCCAGATGATCAAGCTGGATTTTGAAAAGGTTAAAGGAACAGAGATCAAATTTCTAACATCCATTGGATCATCGAAAATGCAAGAGAGTTCCAGGAAAACATCTACTTCTGCTTTGTTGACTACACTAAGCCTTTGACTATGTGGATCACAACAAATTGGAAAATTCTTCAAGAAATGAAAATATCAGACCACCTTATCTGTCTCCTGAGAAAACTGTATGCAGGTCAAGAAGCAACAGCTAGAACCAGACATGGAACAACGGACTGGTTCCAAATTGGGAAATGAGTACATCAAGGCTGTATATTGCCACCCTGCTTGTTTAATTTATATGCAGAGTACATCATGAGAACTGCCAAACTGGATGAAGCACAAATTGGCATCAAGATTGCCAGGAGAAGTATCAATAACCTCAGGTATGCAGATGACACTACTCATGGCAAAAAGTGAAGAGGAACTGAAGAGCCTCTTGATGAAAGTGAAAGAGAAGACTGAAAAGACTGACTTAAAACTCAACATTCACAAAACGAAGATCAAAGCATCTGGTCCTATCACTTAATGGCAAATAGATGGGGAAACAGTGACAGACTTTATTTATTTATTTTTTAATTAATTTTTATTTTTTTAGTTTGTTTTGCTTTACAATACTGTATTCGTTTTGCTACACATTGACATGGTTCTTATTTTGAAGGCTCGAAATCACTGCAGGTGTTTACTGCAGCCATGAAATTAAAAGGTGCTTGCTCCTTGGAAGAAAAGCTATGGCAAACCTAGACAGCATATGAAAAAGCAGAGACGTTACTTTGCCAACAAAGGCCCATCTAGTCAAAGCTCTGGTTTTTCCAGTAGTCATGTATGAATGTGAGAGTTAGACCATAAAGAAAGTTGAGCACTGAAGATTTGATGCTTTTGAACTGTGGTATTGGAGAAGACTCTTGTGAGTCCCTTGGACTGCAAGGTGATCAAACCAGTCAATCCTGAAGAAATGAGTACTGAATATTCACTGGAATCACTTATGCTGAAGTTGAAACTCCAGTACTTTGGCCACCTGATGCAAAGAACTGACTGATTGAAAGCAGGAGGAGAAAGGGATGACAGAGCATGAGATGGTTGGATGGCATCAACGACTTAATGGACATGAGTTTGAGTAAACTCTGGGAGTTGGTGATGGACAGAGAGGGCTGGCGAGCTGCAGTCCAAGAGGTCACAAAGAGTCGGACATGACTGAGTGACTGAACTAAATCAAGATAAACTGAAGTTTCATTTCTGTGATAAATTCCCAAGACTGTGATTGTTGAGTCATAAACAATTGTATGTTTTCCAGACAGCCAAAGTGTTCTTTCAGATTTCTATGCCAAATATGTTCCCACCAGCAATGTATGAAAGACTGTTTTTCTGTATTCTTGCCAGTATTATATGGTGTCACATTTTGGGAGGAAGATGGATTATTTTGATAAATGTGTCAAGATAGATCTTTGCCATCTAATTTACATTTCCCTGTTGTTTGCTAATGTTCAATATCTTAATAATGCTTCTACATACCTTTTTAATGCATCAGTGTAATCTCTTCTTTTGCTAGTTTTCTAATAGTTTTTTTTTTAATTTTTGTTTGTTTTCATAATTCTTTCCATTTCTAGATATTACCCTTGCATTCACAGAATAAATCTAAATGGTAAAAGTATGAAATTCCTTTTATATATTTCTAAAAGCTATTTGCAATATTACTAGGATAAACAACTGTGTCTATATTTTTGAGGGGTACTGGTATTCATTTTTTTTTCCTTTTATACTCTTTTTGTCTGGTTTTGATATGGAGATAATACCAGTTTCATGAAAACATTCCATATGACTGTCAGATATTAAATTTTTGAATGAAATAATTTATAGAATGATTCAAAAATTTTCAAAGATAACTTTCATTTTTATTTTTGTGAATTTTTATACATTAAATTCTTTAAGACTGTATTCTGAGAGCAATATTAGTTTCAGAACAAAATTAAGGGGAAAATACAGATATTTCTCTTATATCCCTGGTCTCTACACAGGTGTAGGTACACACCTTAGCAACATTTCCCAGCAGAATACTACACATGTTATAACTGCAAATTTACATTGCCACATCATAATCATCCAAAGTCCAAAATTTCCATTACATTTCACTTTTGGTGTTGTACATTCTATGACTTTGGACAAGTGTTTAATGACATTATGGTGTTGTGTGGAGCATTTTAACTTCCTTAATTTTTTTTTTTTTCCTATTCATTCTTCCTCTACCAATATCTGTCAACCACTGATCGTTTTACTCTTTCTATTGTTTGGTCTTTTTTCAGAATATCACATGGTTGGATTTGTGCAGTATGTAACATTCCAGTAGGTACGATCTTTTAAGATTGGCCTCTTTTCCTTAGTAATATGCATTTAAGATTTCTCCATTCATGCATTTCAATTCATTGATAGCTTATTTTAGTAATGAAGAATGCTCCAATGTCCAATGTACTGCAGTTTATGTATCCTTTTACCTACTGAAGAACTCCTTAGTTGCCTCTAAGCTTCGGCAACTGTGAATACAGCTACTACAAATACCTGTGTGCAGGTTTTGTGCACATATAACTACTTTTAGTAAATACCAAGCAGTATGATTGTTAAATCAGATAGTAAGAGTATATTTAGTTTTGTAAGAAACTCTCAGTCTTTCTAAGTGACTGTACCATTTTGCATTCCCACCAACAATAAATTAGTTTCCTGTTGCATCTCCATATTCTTGGCAGCTTCTGGTATATCAGCATCTGGATTTTTGCCATTCTACTAAGTGTGCAGTGATATTTCATTGTTGTTTTAATCTATATTTCCCTGATGATATACAGTACAGAATTTATTTTCATATGCTTATTTGCCATTTGTATCTCTCCTTTGGTGAGGTATTTGTTAAGGGTTTTGGCCCGTTTTTAATTCAGGGTTTTTTTTGTTGTTGTTGTTGTTGTTGTTCTGTATTATTATTGCTGTTTTAAGAGTTCTTGGGATATTTGAGATGACCATTTTTTATCAGATGTATATTACAGGAATATTTTCTCCCCATATTTGGCTTGTCTTCTCATTCTTTTGACATTAACTTTCACAGAGCATAATTTTAGTTTTAATGAAATCCAACTTATCACTTATTTCTTTCATGGATATTCCTTTGGTAATATGTCTTAAAAGCTTTAACTCTACATAAAGTCTCTGGCTTTTCTCCTAAGCTATCTTCTAAGAGTTTTATATTTTTTGTGTGGTTTTGCACTCATGCTCAGTAGCTTCCGTGCTGTCCAACTCTTTGTGACCCCATGGACTGTATTCTGCCAGGCTCCTCTGTCCATGGGATTTTCCAGGCAAGAATACTGGAGTGATTTCCTATGACCTCCTCCGTGAGATTTGCCCGACCCAAGCACTGAACCTGTGTCTCTTGCATCTCCTGCGTTGGCAAGAGTATTCTTTACCACCAGCACCACCTGGGCAGTCCTTTTGTGTTTTTCCATACAGCTATATGATCCATTTTGAATTAATTTATATGAGAAGCACATCTGTGCACAGAATTTTTTTAATGTGGGTGACTATTTACATTAAATATTTTAGCACTTATCTGTAATTTAACCACCCAAATCAGTGGAAAAAAAAAAAGCATAGCAAGAATATTTAACATGTATAACTGGATAGTTTTTAAACATTGTTTGAATTAACATATTTTATAACATAGCATACATTTAAACATAAACAAAATTTTGTCTATATCTTACCCAGGATATATAATCATAGGGAAGAATTATTACTACATATTTATTAGTATATAGATACAGTATCTATATAGTTTGCAGTTATTTGTTAAGTGTTTGAGGTTAAAACAATATACCTACTTTGCTGTTATAATTTACTGTCAGTGGTGAAAATGCCTATGTTATACATAATAGATAAAGTGGACTTCTATGCTTATACCCAGAAAAAAAAATTAATTTAAATTTGTCATTGCACTCAATGATATATAAATTTAAAGCATTAGGTTTACTTAAATAAGAACTTTGATTCAAAAATTACTCCAATTCTCTCCTGTGACATTAATTTTTTAATCATGAATTATTTCTATTAGAAAGTTGTGTTTTAAAATTTCCTGAAAAAACATTTCGTCTCTCACCCTTTTATTCCCTTTCTGTGATACTTCCTTACTGTATTCTCCAGGGCAAAAGTTCAGTGACAGTGTCCATAGTTTTTCTCCTGACTTTTTCTCCTTTAATTTTTTTGTCAACTACTTTACTTGCACTTTGGCTCCCACTGTTTTGCTGAATCGTATTTATCAACTTATAAAATGTACCCCTATTATCCAGTCTTGTGTCCATTTCTGTTTTTTTTTTCTCTATTTAATGAGGTTGATCTATTTGCCTACTTAGGCCTTCTTGAAATTTTTCTTTCTCTTGGCTTCATCCCTAAATTCATCCTTATTGTTGTTCAGTCACTCAGTCATGTCTGACTTGTTGTGACCCCCTGGACTGCATCACGTTAGACTTCCTTGTCCTCCATTATCCCCTGGAATTTGCTAAAACTTCCTGTCTGTTGAGTTGATGGTATTATCTGATCATCTCATCCTCTGCTGCTCCCTTCTTTTTTGCCTTCAAACTCTCCCAGCATCAGGGTCTTTTCCAATGAGTCATTGCTTCTCATCAGGTGGCCAAGGTAATTGCAGTCTAATAATGAGAAGGATATCAGAAAACTCCACTAGGAGAATATTATACAAGTTTAACCAGTATTTTTCAAAAAGTAGAAAGTCATCAAATCTAGAATCCTAAAATAGATTCACATAAATACAGTTAGCTGATCTTTAACAACAACAACAACAACAACAACAAAAAAAAAACAAAGACAACTCAATGAAGAAAAGAAAATAAGCTTTTCAATAAATAACACTAGATGTCCATATGGGGAAAAAAAAACAAACAAACTATACTCAAGCATTATAACTTTTACAAAAATTAAATGAAAATGGATCACAGACACTAATTTAAAATGCAAAACTATGAAATTTAAGAAGGATACATAGAAGAAGATCCAGGTTATAGATTTTGTGATGAGTCTTTAGGTGCAATACCAAAAGCATAATTCATGAAAGGAAAAAATGGTGAGTTGTAATTTAATAATAATAAACTCTTCTGCTTTTCAAAGATAATCAAAAGATAAGCCACAAACTTGGAGAAAAACATGACAAAGCATGTACTTCTGTACAAAGTAGGTCAATAGATAAATAAACTGACAGATTCATACAGTTTAATGAAATGATGTTTCAGACTACAATATGACATTGATAAACTGAAAGAAACCATTCTGCATCCCTTCACTGTTCAAAACATAAACTCTCATGAAAATGATTTCATTAGAAAAAATAGATTTTATGTTTTATCCACCTGAGCTTTATTTATATGAAAGCTTATGATTTACTTACTACACATGCATACCACCAGGGTTTCCCTGGCTGTTCAGATGGTAAAGAATCCACCTGCAGTGTGGCAGATCTGGATTCCATGCCTAGGTTGGGAAGATGCTCTGGAGAATGGAACAGCTATCCACTTCAGTATTCTTCCCTGAGAATTCCATGGGCAGAGGAGCCTAGCAGGCCCCAGTCCATGGTATCCACTGAGCGACTTTCACTTTGACTTTTCACACTTGCACACAGTGGCTTTGCTGATGGCTCCTGTCAATGTGGCAGATGTAGATTCCATCCATCCCTGGGTCATGATGATCCAATGGAGAAAGAAATGGCAACCCACTCCAGCAGTCTTGTCTGGAAATTCCACGGACAGAGGAGTCTGTGGACTCCAGTCTATGGGGTCACAAAAGTGTCAGACTCAATTTAGTAACTAAACAACAATGCTTAAGTACAACAAAGCAAAATTGTTCACTAACATTAATTCTAATATTATGCTTATGTAATAGTAAATAACTTCATCAGATTAGTCGCTAAAGGTATCTGCATTTTTCTATCACATTCATCTTTATATGATTTACTCATTTTCTTTGTTTCAAAATGATCATTTGATCAGGATTGGTACAATATCTGCAGCAGTTTTCAACTCCTAGATAAAATCATTTGCACATAATCTGGTATTGTATTTCCAAAGGGAACGCTATGATTTTAAATGCCAATAAAATGCCTACTATTCCTTTCCTTATATATGGCAGGCCCTGTCATTCCCTTCCATTTTTGTACCTTATGATTACTTTTAACTATTTGAAATTTTTTTTAAGTGTTCATTTTAAAATAGTCAACAATGAAATTATATATTTCTTTAAAAATAAATTTTATGTAACAAAGGGCAATCTATTGATCTCTGAAAAACCATTGTAAAATCTATTTATATTTGCTTTCTACATACATATGTCTGATTATAACAGATGATTAAGGAAAAGACATGCACAATAGATCCTGTTGTTATGCAACTTGCCACTGTTAATCAAAACTGTTAATCCACTCCTACCTAAATGAATATGCAAAACCCTGTCTTATAAACCTCACACAGCATCATTCTAGTGCCAGTGCCTCTCCATTTGGCCCACACCTCCTTTGAAGTGTTCTTTAATAAACTTGTTTTTGTCAGTGGTAAGACCTCAGATTCTTCTTTGTTTCCTTTCCAAGAATAGAGACCCACGAGGGAAGGGCCTCCTTGACTTCCCCCAAATCTGGTAACACTTACACACAGTATACATGCAATATTTGTTGAATTTAATTGGAATCAAATTTATTTGCTTTGTCTTCTTTATGCACTCTAAAATATTGTGGTTATACCTCTAAACTAAAAAGTATCATATCCCTTGTATTTATGCATCATTCCTTAAATAATTAGACAAATATTTGTTGTATGAATTTTTGTTAATTAGGAATTTGAAATGCTAAATTGAATGAAGCATAGTCCTTGCTTTAAACAGTTTACATCATATTGGGGAAAAAAATCTTCACAACAAAAGAAACATCAAGAATATGAAAAGACAACCTATACAGTGGGAGAAAATATTTGCAAGTAATATATCTGACAAGGGATTAATATCTGAAATATATAAAGAACTCATAATTGATTAACAAAATAATAAACAATTCAATTTAAAAATGGAAATGGAAACTAATTGGACATTTTCCCAAAGAAGACATGCAAATGGCCAACACATACATAAATGGTAAGATATATAAATTTTATAGACATTATAAAAAACAGTATGATGATCCTGCAAAAGTTAAAATAGGAACTACCATATAAATCCAGAATCCCATATATGGGTAATATCCAAATGAAAACTATATTTTAAAGGGAAACTTGCACTCCAATTTCATTATAAGATTATTTAATAAAGTAAAAATACTAAAATAAACTGACAGTCAACACATGATTGGATAAGAAAGATATAGTATGTGGACAATGGAATATTATTCAGTCATATAAAGAAGACAATCCAGATATTTGTGCCAATCTTGATGGTCTTTGAGGGCATTATGCTAAGTGAAATAAGTCAAAGACAAATAATGTATGCTATCACTTACTTATGAAACCAAAAAAAGCTACACTTGTAGAAAAGAGTAGAATGGTGGTAACCAAGGTCTAGGGAATGGCAGACATGAGAGGGAGGTGTTGGTCAAAAGGTATAAACTTCCAGTTAGAAGATGAGTAAGTTCTGGGAATTTAGTGCATGACACTGATTTAAACAATATTGAGCCATATTCATAAAGAAATATGAATAAGACTTTAGATTCCTTTAATAAAACTGGAGAAATGCTTTTCCTACCTTGAATTAAGGGATATTTGTGTTCAGTGCCAGATTTAAATTTTAAATGAATCACCGAGAGTTAATAGATATGAGGAAAAGATCATTTCATGTAGGAGAACCCGTATATGAGAATAAGACTTTAGATTCCTTTAATAAAACTGGAGAAATGCTTTTCCTACCTTGAATTAAGGGATATTTGTGTTCAGTGCCAGATTTAAATTGTAAATGAATCACCGAGAGTTAATAGATATGAGGAAAAGATCATTTCATGTAGGAGAACCCGTATATGCAAGAAAGTAGAAATCATTGATTTGGGATGAGGTATATAATGTAAATAATAATAATCTTCATAATAGCCATTATTTGTGCCTTTCCTAAATGCTTTGTTTCTTATCTATACTTTACCCCAGTCAGACTGACAATTTTATTGGTTTGCTTAAAGTGATTTTCATGCAAACTGTTAAGTACATTTGTTCATTTATTATGGATTTTTTCTTAATTATTTCTGCTTTTTCTTTGGAAAAAGGCTGTTTTTCCCTACCCTCCCTACAAAGAGTAATAATTGTGTGGATTTTAAGATTCAGAGTTAAGTCTTAAAAGTATGCTGATAATGAAACCATGATTTCACATTGAGATAACTTTTTAAATGTTTATTTTTATAAGCAGAAATATGGATTTGAATATATATAAATTACAATTCTCTTACTTTTATTTCCAAGAAAGAAAAGAAGTAGGCTAGCTGGAGTGGTTTTTTTTTTTTTTTTAATTGCAACAATTTCTTAATCTAGTAAGCAATTCTGCTTGAATTGGATGATTTTTGTTGAAAGACTCTCAGTTCAGTCATTTAGTTGTGTCCAACTCTGTCCATCATATAATTCAAACGACCATGCTTAGCTTAAATTTGTTATTTAATCCAAAACTTGAAGCTAACCCCTGCTATGCACTATTGCTCTTTGTTAAGATGGCCATACCCCACACATAAATCCATTCTTTGATTCCTATTTGTCAAAAAAGAAAAAAAAGAAAAAAGAAAACATCTCCTGTAATTTTTTCTAAGCAGTTAGAGATCTTGAGTACCAGGTTAAATATTTTAAATTAAAAATAACTGAGTTGAAAATAAATTCAACACATTGTTTCTAAAATGAACATTGCTGAATTTTCAAATATATTGTTGGGTTAGTGTTTAATGGCTTTACAGAGATACTGAATTTCCCCTAAATTATAATGCAGGGTTGCAGGAATTGTGAAAGCAAACTGTTTTTTTGAGATCCTCTAAACAGTCAAGCACAGAAATAGAGATAGTCAGTGGATGTTAAATCTTCTGTTCATTATTAATAGAACTTGATATCTGATTTGCTTCCTAAGTGACCATTATAATAATGATGCAATGAAAATATTAGAGGAATATTTAATTATTGTAAACATTTAATACAGGTGTCTATAATCTTGACATTATAGATAATGTGGAAATATGTAGAAAATGAATTGCCTACCTCAGAATAAAAACTCAGTAGGAGATTCAGTAAAGAACAAGACTTGTAAATTCCTTCCTTGCAACTGAGCCCTCCTACCCAGTCACAGCTGGAGCCCTTGGTAAACTTGGTTGTCAGCTATTCTATTTGCAATGATCTAATTGCCAAGGTCTGTTCCATGTAATCTTGTATTTAATCAAAAGTCAGTTTATGTTCCTTTAAATCAATTTTTAATGCTAATGCGGATATTGGATGTTACATTACTGTTAGAAATAGAAGTTGGCTACTTCACAGCTTAATTAAAATTGTGTGTGTTTCTCCTGGGAACTCATACTTCTATCTGGAATAAGATACCCATGATTAAGTTTTTTTTTAATTCAAGTAACATTTTCCCCCTAAAAAGTTATTGAGAAATGATGCTGCACCATTTATGCATACAAATACAAAAAACAAACTGCAAAATAATGTGTTTGTGACTGTTTATATATTGCATAAAAACACAGTCATATATACATCTGTGCATACAAGTATGAATGTAATAAGAGGTACATGAATCTGTGTGTACACACCTATAATATTTTAATGAGAGACATATCATTTTAGTAATATTAAATAGTTCAAATCATAAAACATTCCTTTCTGGCTGTATTTTCAGCAACATTTTCCTCCATAATGATGCAGTAACCAAAATGAGAAATGATGCTGCACCATTTATGCATGCAAATACAAAAAACAAACTGCAAAATAATGTGTTTGTGACTGTTTATATATTGCATAAAAACACAGTCATATATACATCTGTGCATACAAGTATGAATGTAATAAGAGGTACATGAATCTGTGTGTACACACCTATAATATTTTAATGAGAGACATATCATTTTAGTAATATTAAATAGTTCAAATCATAAAACATTCCTTTTGGTTGTATTTTCAGCAACATTTTCCTCCATAATGATGCAGTAACCAAACTTCACTGTAACTTGCAAGTAACAATATAGTTAAATTACACATACCATACTGAACACAATGCAATTAAGACATGCAAATTCAAATTTAGAATAGGAGTTGTTCTTGGAGCATTTCAAATAAAATCTTCAGGGAAATGAAAGCAATTAAAGAAAAACTATTTTGCCACACTAGAAATATAAACACAAATATACATATATAGATAGCAAAGAAACACATTTTCTTAAACTATCAATTATAAAACATCATTTATGCATATGCTACAAATATCACTTTATATTTAATTTAAACCACAAGCCATAATATATTGCTATATAATCTAATCTTACTAAATATAAAATCAGTTCAATTCAATCGCTCAGTTATGTCCGACTCCTTGTGACTCTATGGCATGCCAAGCCTCCCTGTCCATCACCAACTCATGGAGTTTACTCAAACTGATGTCCCTTGAGTCAGTGATGCCATCCAACCTTCTCATCCTCTATTGTCCTTTACTTCTCTGGCTTTCAATCTTTCCCAGCATCAGAGTCTTTTCAAATGAGTCAACTCTTCTCATCAGGTGGCCGAAGTATTGATATTCCGTTAGAATTCCCAATTTTTGCCATTTGTAAGTACCATTATCATATGAAGCATGTCCAGTTATGTAAATCAGCTAAACAAAGAAAGTGACCTACTGTCTGGACCTCAGCAAAGCTGGTTATTTACAACCACAGATTATATATATTTACTAGCATCAGGATATTTTCCAGTGAGTCCACTCTCTACATCAACTGGCCAAAGTATTGGAGCTTCAGCTTCAGCATTTGTCCTGCCAGTGAATATTCAGGATTGATTCCCTTTAGAATTGACTGGTCTGATCTGCTTGATGTCCAAGGGACACTCAAGAGTCTTCTCCAGCACAGTCTTCTGAAAGCATCCTTTCTTTGGCATTCAGCCATCTTTATGGTCCAACTCTCACATCCACACACAACAGTGTAAAAACCATAGCTTTGTCTATACATACTTTTGTTAGCAAAGTGATGTCACTGCTTTTTAATATGCCGTTTGTCCTAGCTTTCCTTCCAAGGAGCACGTGTCTTTTAATTTCATGGCTGCAGGCACCATCTGCAGTGATTTTGGAGCACAGGAAAATAAAGTTGGTCACTGTTTCCATTGTTTCCCAGCTATTTGTCATGAGGGCATGCTTGAAGTGAGACCCAAATGCCATTATCTTAGTTTCTTCAATGTTGTACTTTAAGCCAGCTTTTTCACGTTGCTTTTACCCTCATCAAGAGGTTCTTTAGTTCCTATTTGCTTTCTGTCATTAGAGTGGTATAATCTGCATATCTGAAGTTGTTGATATTTCTCCCAGCAATCATGCTTCCAGCTTGTGCTTCATCCAGCACAGCATTTCACATGATGCACTCTGCATATAAGTTAAATAAGCAGGGTGACAATATACAGCCTTGATGTACTCCTTTCCCAATTTTGAATCTGTCCTTTGTTCCATGTCTGGTTATAACTGTTGCTTCTTGTTCTGAATACAGGTTTCCCCAGAGACTGGTAAGGTGTTCTGGTATTCTGATCTCTTTAAGAATTTTCCACAGTCTTTGGTGATTCACATAAAGGCTCTGCTGCTAAGTCACTTCAGTCCTGTCCGACTCTGTGTGACCCCATAGATGGCAGCCCACCAGGCTCCCTCGTCCCTGGGATTCTCCAGGCGAGAACACTGGAGTGGGTTGCCACTTCCGTCTCCAATGCATGAAAGTGAAAAGTGATAGTGAAGTGGCTCAGTCATGTCCAACTCTTCTCAGCCTCATGCACTGCAGCCTACCAGGCTCCTCTGTCCATGGGATTCTCCAGGCAAGAGTACTGGAGGTGCCATCACCTTGTCTGGTCAAAGGATCTAAAGTAGTCAATAAAGGAGAAAGATGTCCTCTTCATTACAGGGGACTGGAATGCAAAAGTAGGAAGTCATGAAACAGGCAAATTTGGCCTTGGAATACAGAATGGAGCAGAAAAAAGACTAATAGAGTTTTGCCAAGAAAATGCACTGGTCATAGCAAACACCCTCTTCCAACAACACAAGAGAAGACTTTACACATGGACATCACCAGATGGTCAACACTGAAATCAGATTGATTATATTCTTTGCAGCCAGAGATGGAGAAGCTCTATACAGTCAGCAAAAACAAGCCCAAGAGCTGACTGTGGCTCAGATCATGATCTCCTTATTGCAAAATTCAGACTTAAATTGAAGAAAGTAGGGAAAACCACTAGACCATTCAGGTATGACCTAAATCAAATCCCTTATGATTATACAGTGGAAGTGAGAAATAGATATAAGGGCCTAGATCTGATAGATAGAGTACTTGATTAACTATGGAATGAGGTTCGTGACATTGTACAGGAGATAAGGATCAAGACCATCCCCATGGAAAAGAAATGCAAAAAAGCAAAATAGCTGACTGGAGATGCCTTACAAATAGCTGTGAAAAGAAGAAAAGCAAAAAGCAAAGGAGAAAAGGAAAGATATAAGCATCTGAATGCAGAGTTCCAAAGAAGAGCAAGAAGAGATAAGAAAGCCTTCTTCAGTGATCAATGCAAAGAAATAGAGGAAAAGAACAGAAGGAGAAAGACTAGAGATCTCTTCAAGAAAATCAGAGATACCAAGGGAACATTTCATGCAAAGATGGGCTCGATAAAGGACAGAAATGGTCTGGACCTAACAGAAGCAGAAGATATTAAGAAGAGGTGGCAAGAATACACACAAGAACTGTACAAAAAAGCTCTTCATGACCTGGGTAATCATGATGGTGTGATCACTCATCTAGAGCCAGACATCTTGGAATGTGAAGTCAAGTGGGCCTCAGAAAGCGTCACCACGAACAAAGCTAGTGGAGGTGATGGAATTCCAATTGAGCTATTCCAAATCCTGAAAGATGATGCTGTGAAAGGGCTGCACTCAATATGCCAGAAAATTTGGAAAACTCAGCAGTGGCCATAGGACTGGAAAAGGTAAGTTTTCATTCCAACTCCAAAGAGAGGCAATACCAAACAATGCTCAAACTACCGCACAATTGCACTAATCTCACATGCTAGTAAAGTAATGCTCAAAATTCTCCAAGCCAGGCTTCAGCAATATGTGAACCATGAACTTCCTGATGTTCAAGCTGGTTTTAGAAAAGGCAGAGGAACCAGAGATCAAATTGCCAACATCTGCTGGATCATGGAAAAAGCAAGAGAGTTCCAGAAAAAACATCTATTTCTGCTTTATTGACTATGCCACAGTCTTTGACTGTGTGGATCACAATAAACTGTGGAAAATTCTGAGAGAGATGGGAATACTAGACCACCTGCCCTGCCTCTTGAGAAATCTGTATGGAGGTCAGGAAGCAATAGTAAGAACTGGACATAGAACAACAGACTGTTTCCAAATAGGAAAAGGAGTATGTCAAGGCTGTATATTGTCACCCTGCTTATTTAACTGCTATGCAGAATTCTTCATGAGAAACGCTGGACTGGAAGAAACACAAGCTGGAATCAAGATTGCTGGGAGAAATCTCAATAACCTCAGATATGCAGATGACACCACCCTTATGGCAGAAAGTGAAGAGGAGCTAAAAAGCCTCTTGATTAAAATGAAAGAGGAGAGTGAAAAAGTTGGCTTAAAGCTCAACATTCAGGAAACAAAGACCATGGCATCTAGTCCCATCACTTCATGGGAAATAGAAGGGGAAACAGTAGAAACAGTGTCAGACTTTGTTTTTTGGGGCTCCAAAATCACTGCAGATGGTGACTGCAGCCATGAAATTAAAAAGACACTTACTCCTTGGAAAAAAAGTTATGACCAACCTAGATAGTATATTCAAAAGCAGAGACATTACTTTGCCGACTAAGGTCTATCTAGTCAAGGCTATGGTTTTTCCAGTAGTCTTGTATGGATGTGAGAGTTGGACTGTGAAGAAGGCTGAGTGCCAAAGAATTGATGCTTTTGAACTGTGGTGTTGGAGAAGACTCTTGAGAGTCCCTTGGACTGCAAGGAGTTCCAATGAGTCCATTCTGAAGGAGATCAACCCTGGGATTTCTTTGGAAGTAATGATGCTGAAGCTGAAGCTCCAGTACTTTGGCCACCTCATGCGAAGAGTTGACTCATTGGAAAAGACCCTGACGCTGGGAGAGATTGGGGGCAGGAGGAGAAGGGGACGACAGAGGATAAGATGGCTGGATGGCATCACTGACTCCATGGGTGTGGGTCTGGGTGAACTCCGGGAGTTGGTGATGGACAGGGAGGCCTGGCGGGCTGCGATTCATGAGGTCGCAAAGAGTCGGACACGACTGAGCGACTGAACTGAACTGAGACAATTTATTGGAAATCTCCTTTTTCTATGATCCAGATATGTTGGAAATTTGATCTTGAGTTCCTCTGCCTTTTCTAAACCCAATGTGTACATCTGAAATTTTTGGCTCTTGTGCTGCCAAAGCTTGGCAGTATTTTGACCATAACCTTGGTAGCATGTGAAATGAAAGCAATTGTACAGTAGCTGGTGCATTCTCTGACATTACCTTTCTTTGAGATTGGAATGAAAACTGACCTTCTCCAGTCCTGCTGGAACACTACTGAGTTTTCCAAATTTGCTGGCATATTGAGTGCAGCACTTAATCAGTATTATCTTTTTGGATTTTAAATAGCTCAGATGGAATTCCATCACCGCCACTAGCTTTGTTCCTAGTAATCCTTCCTAAAGCCCACTTGACTTTACACTCCAGGATGTCTGGCTCGAGGTGAGTGACCACACCATCATGGTTATTTCGGTCATTGAGAGCTTTTTTTGTGTAGTTTCTTTGTATTATTCCCACCTCTTCTTAATATTTTTCTGCTTTTGTTAGGTCCTTTATGTTTCTTTTATTGTGCCCATCTTTTCATCAAATATTCCCTTGGTATCTCCAATTTTCTGGAAGAAATACTAATCTTTCCCATTTTATTGTTTTCTTCTATTTCTTTGAACTGTTCATTTAAGAAGATGTTCTTATCTGTCTTTGTCATCTTCTGAAACTCTGCATGTAGTTGAATATATCTTTCACTTTTTCCTTTGCCTTTCATTTATCTTCTTTCTCAGCTATTTTTGGGACCCATGGGCTGAAGCTTGCCAGATGCTTCTGTCCATGGAATTCTCCAGCAAGAACACTGGAATTAGTAGCCATTCCCTTCTCAAGGGGATCTTCCCCATCCAAGGATTGAACTTGGGTGTCCTTCATTCAAGGGAGATTCTTTACCACCTGGACTACCTTATTCAGTCACTCAGTCATGTATGACTTTTTCAACCCCATGGACTCTATTCACCAGGATTCCCTCTCCATCACTCAGAGTTTGCTCAGACTGACGTACATGGAGTTGATGATTCCATCCAAACATCTCATCTGTCACTCCCTCAATCTTTCCCAGCATCAGAGTCTTTCCCAACAAATAATTCTTTGCATCAGGTGGCCAAAATATTGGAGCTTCAGCCTTAGCATCAGTCCTTCCAATGAATATTCAGGACTGATTTCCTTTATGATTGACTGGTTTGATCTCTTTCCTTCCAAGAGACTCTTCAAGAGTTCTCCAACACCACAGCTCAAAAGCATCAGTTCTTTAGCTTTCAGCATTCTTCATGGTCCAACTCTCACATTTGTACATGACTACTGGAAAAATCATAGCTTTGACTATACAGACCTTTGTCTGCAAAGTAATATCTTTGCTTTTTAATATGCTGTCTAGGTTTGTCAAAGGTTTTCTTCCAAGGAGCAAGCATCTTTTAATTCCATAGCTGCAGTGACCGTCCCTGGTGATTTTGAAATCAAAAAATAGTAATAAAAATAAATAAATAAAGTCTGATACTGTTTCTGTTTTTCTCCATCTATTTGCCATGAAGTGATGGGACCAGTTGCCATGATCATAGTTTTTTTTTTTTTTTCATATTGAGTTTTTAGCCAGTTTTTCCACTCTTTTCACCTTCATCAAGAGGTTCATTAGTTCCTTTTCACTTTCTGCCATTAGGGTGATTTCATATGCATATGTGAGGTTACTGATATTTCTCTCAGCAGTCTTTAACCTGTCTTGTCCTGTCTATGGCCCAGCATCTTGCATGAGGTACTCTGCACAAGTTACATAAACCGAATGACAACATACAGCCTTGATACACTTCTTTCCCAATTTTTTTGTTGTTGTTTTTGTTGTTCCCAGTCTGTTGTTCCATGTCCAGTTCTAACTGTTGTTCCTTGACCTGCATACAGGTTTATCAGGAGGCAGGTAGGTCTGATATTCCCATCTCTTTAAGAATCTTCCACAGTTTGTTGTGATCCACACAGTCAAAGGCTTTAATGTAGTCAATGAAGCAGAAGTAGATGTTTTTCTGGAATTCCCTTGCTTTTTCTATTGCTCCCTATATATGTGTGTGTGTGTGTGTGTGTGTGTGTGTGTATGTGTGTGTTTATCAAACTTAAATATATATTGCAAATAGGCTAGGCAGAAATTCCAGGAACTTTAAAGTTTGTACATTTTCTTCTAACATGAATACAACAATGAGAGACTTCCCTATATGTCTCAAAAGCACACACATATAATTATTGAATAGCAATTATTATATAAACAAATATTTATAAAGTGAGTTTCACAGATGGCTTCATGGTAAAGTATCAACCTGCCAAGCAGGAGATGTGCATTCCATCCCTGAGTTGGGAAGATCTCCTGGAGCAGGAATGGCAACCCAATCTAGTATTTTTGCCTGGGAAATCCCATGGACAGAGAAGCCTGGCAGGCTACAGTCCATGGGGTGGCAAATGTGTCAGACATGACTTTGCGACTAAAAACAATAACAGATTTTTAAGGCAATAATATATGTAATCTATACATATATAGATAGTTCAACTGTTTAATAAAATTTACTTTTTGTCTCAATGAAATAAAGTAAAATGAGATTTTTATTTATCTCTAGATATACTTTTCTTAGTACCTTAAAGAAAAAAAAATATATATATATATATATATTATATATATTTAGGTCGCTCAGTCATTTCCGACTCTTCGCGACCCCATGGACTGTTGCCCACCAGGCTCCTCCGTCCATGGGATTGTCCAGGCAAGAATAATGGAGTGGGTTGCCATTATCTTACTAAATAAGAAACTAAAGTATAATATATAGCCGGGCAACAAATTAATCAGTTCATGCTGAGTGCCTTTAATTCTTAAAAATTTTCTAAAGTAATAACTGCTGCTGCTGCTGCTAAATCACTTCAGTTGTGTCCAACTCTGTGCGACCCCATAGATGGCAGCCCATCAGACTCCCCCGTCCCTGGGATTCTCTAGGCAAGAACACTGGAGTGGGTTGCCATAGATGCAGCAAAAATAAAGTCTGAATTATTCCGCTGGAATTTTTCCATCTATTTGAAAGGGAAGGAAAAAAAAAAAAAAAAAACTTCAAAAGTTTAAATAAAGGCATTATATCTTTATGTTTTAAAATACAAGTCAAAGGTCAAAAATTTGAGTTCAGACAGAAATTTTGTATTCAATAGTTGAGAAAGTGCCAATATAATAAGTCTTTAATTAATAAATTGTGTTAAGTACTTGGATGAAAAATTATGATAAGAAGGATTTAAGACAAGGGACATAGGAGGGAGTAGGGTGAAGAATACAGAATGTTATATTTTATTTTTTACAAGGGAACATCCTTTTATTTTTTATTTTATTTTAAAATATTATGCATTGATTTACTTTTGCTGCACCTAAAGCCTTGTATGTGAAATCTTAGTTCTCTGCTCTCAGCTGTTAAAACTTGTAGTCCTAATCACTGGACCTCCAGAGAATTCCCTTAAGCAATATTTTAAATAATGAATCAGTTTATTGTGAAAATAAATTTCCAAAATTACATTTTGGAACGTTTAACTGAAACACACAAGGAAACAGAAGCCAGTACAATATGCTTCTAAAATATCAAATTCTTTGAAGGTGTGGGTAAACAGTAATAGAAATCAAGATTGAATATATGCAAAATGTGGCCAGAATCATAACAATTATAGAAGTTTTACACAAATAGAAAATCAAGAAAATTAAAATGGGCTCTGTTTATTGGGGAGAATTACAGTTTCATTAGAAGAAAGTTGAATAAAGCACTAAGTGATCAAAATTTTGTTTTAATATGAAGATCATTTCCATATAAATTGCATAACATCCTTTGCCAGAACTCAAAAATAACATACTATTGTATAATGGAAAAAAATTGTGCTAAAGTAAAAAAGCGTGATCCTGCTCTTTCCTTGGCTCCTCATTTAATAACTATATCCAAAATCTGCTATTCAATATTTGTTAACAATATCTACAAGTCAACATGTATTACAAAGCCTCTTTTTCAAAAAAGGATTTATAACTCTTTCAAATTCTTCCTAAGGTTATTTTATGGATTAAATTAGATAAGTAATATAAAATAGTTGTAATTTAGAATAGAACACATATTTGGCACATGGAACATACTTAACAAGTGTTATGCTAAAATCTCCACTACCAGTTTCCTTCATTTTGATAGAATTTTTTAATCTTGACTCTAAACTGTGGTCCCATTCATTTGTGTATTTTCATATGTCTTTCGTCCACATTCCTATGAATAACTTACAAAGAAAAACAAATGTGTACTTGTTGAAAAAATTGTGTGGAAATGTAGCTCTGAAAAGTGCTACTAATTTTAACAATTACAAAACAAAAAAATCATCAGCAAGTTGTATTACATGACAAAAGAGATCTCATGTATCTTGACCTGGTGTCACTACTTCAGAACTCGTAATAAAAATGTGTGGGTGTTATATACAAAATGACATAAAGTATTATTTATAATGTAGTGCTATTGGAAGCAATTGAAATGTTCATGTAGAAAAATGGTTAATTATATTATGAATTATGGCACATCTTAATGAAAAAATACATGGCTATTAGAAAAGGTAATTAGAAAAATTATGAAGTACTATTGAAATTAATGTGATATGTTAAGTGAAAAATTGAATTATAGCATGAATGTGCATTAAGTGGTAATTTTATAAAGAATCCATGTGCATTTTAAAAAAACACTGAAATAGGATGCATACAAAATAAAATATTAACTATGTTAACCTAGTGGAACTAATGATATTTCCTATTTTCTAGCACTTTCTAATGTCTAAATATTCTTCACATGAAAATGATTATCCTACCTTCCCTGGTTGCTTAAAGACTCAACACTAATTCCATAATATTTAAAAAGTAAAGTATCAAATTATTTATTATGTCAAGGAAGTATATCACCATTTTTTCATAATCTACATTATAGGCCAGTATTCTATCATTCCAGTTCATGTGTACAATTTTTCTGTTATATAAAGTTTCTCATTGGTTTTTAAAATGTCATGCATAGAAAGTTCTGCTGTTGAAGGAAATTATGGATTAGCATAATTATAAATAATATGAATCATACTTCAAGATTCCATATCATTCCATGATATAATATCTATGCTTAATTTTGCTCAGGTGTAAAATAGGGGTGAAGAAAGATAAAACTATTTATAACTTTGGGACTTCCCAGGTGGATTCCTCAGTGGTTAAACTCTGAACTTTTACTACAGCGGGCACTATTTTGATCTCTGACCTGGAAACTAAAATCCAGCATGCTGTGCAGTACAGTCAAAAACTTAAGAAAAAAAAAAGTACAACATATTCTTGTTAGTATTAAAATAATTAATACAAACAGAGCACTTAGGTGACTGGCATTTGATCAGTATCATCACGAAAATTATTTTTTTTAATGTAAGTTTCATCAAAAGTACCTAAACTCTTGTAGACTTTTTTTTTGTATATGTGTTTCCTACTTAGAAAAGTTCCCTTAGCAGTTGTTGTAAAACTAGATTGGTGGTGCTGAATTCTAATAGCTTTTTCTTGTCTGTAAAGGTTTTAATTTTTCCATCGAATCTGAATGAGATTCTTGCTGGGTAGCATTTTCCCCACTCATCATTTTAAATATGTCTTGCTATTCCTTTCTGGCCTTCAGAGTTTCTGCTGAAAGCTCAGTTGTTAACTTATAGGAGTTTCATTGTAGGTTAGTTGTTGATTTTCTCTTGCCGTTTTAATATTTTTTATTTGTATTTAAGTTTTGTTAGTTTGATTAACTTGTGTTAATCAAATGTGTTTTGATACATGTTTATGTATCTAAACTCCTTGAGTTTATCCTGTATAGGACTCTCTGTGGTTGCTGGGCTTGATCTGCTTTTCCTTTCCCATATTAGGGACATTTTGACCATAATCTTTTCAAATATTTTTTCAGATCCTTTCCCTTTCTCTCCTTCTCCTAAGACTCTTATACTTAAAATGCTGATGTTTTTAATGTTTCCCAGAGGTATCTGAGACTATACACATTTCTTTTCATTTTATTCTCTCTTATCCTGCTCCTTAGCATTTATTTCCATCATTCTATCTTCCACCTCACTTATCTGCTCTTCTGCCTCAGCTATTCTACTATTGATTCCTTCTAGTATATTATTCATTTCAATTATTGGGTTGTTCATCATCGATTGCTTGTTCTTTAGTTATTCTGGGTCCTTGTTAAACATTTCTTATACTTTATCTCTGGCTCCACTTTATTTCTAAGACAATAATATACAATGGAGAAAATATATTCTCTTTAGTAAGTGGTCCTGGTAAAACTGGACAGCTTAGTGTAAAATAATGAAATTAGAACACTCTCTTAACATCATACATAAAAATAAACTCAAAATGGACTGAAGACCTGAATATAAGACCACCCAGTATAAAACTCTTAGAGGAAAATATAAGCAGAACAAACTTTGACATAACTGTAGCAAAATCTTTATTGACTCATCTCCTAGAGTAACAAAAATAAAAACAAAAATAAATAAATGAGACTTAATTAAATGTAAAAGTTTCTACACAGAAAAGGAAATCATAAACAAGATGAAAAGATAACCCTTATAATAGGGGGAAATATTTGCAGATGGAGCAATTATCAAAAGATTAATCTCCAAAATATACAAGCAGCTCATGTAGCTCAATATAAGAAAAGCAAAAAAAAAAAAAAAAAAAAGGGTGGAACATCTAGTAGACATTTCTCCTGACTAACAAACACATGCAAAGATGCACAACATCCTGTAAATCAAAACTACAATGAAGAATCACCTCACACATCATCAAGGGCTGTGGGGCAAAGGGAACCCTCTTGCATTGTTTGTGGGAATGTAAATTGATATAGCCACTATGGAAGACAGCATAGATTTTCCTTAAAAAACTAAAAATAGAACTAGCATATCATCCAATAATTCCACTATTAATGCACAACATCCGTAAATCAAAACTACAATGAAGAATCACCTCACACATCATCAAGGGCTGTGGGGCAAAGGGAACCCTCTTGCATTGTTTGTGGGAATGTAAATTGATATAGCCACTATGGAAGACAGCATAGATTTTCCTTAAAAAACTAAAAATAGAACTAGCATATCATCCAATAATTCCACTATTGGGCATATACTCTGAGAAAACAATAATTCATGAAGACACATTCTTTCCAATGTTCATAGCAGAACTATTTATAATAGGCAGGAAATAGAAGCAAACTAAAATGTTCATCAACAGAGGAATGGATAAAGATGTGGTATATATATATATAGAATGGAGTATTAGTCATAAAAAAGGAACAAAATTGAGTCATTTGTAGAGACGTGGATGGACCTAGAGCATGTCATAGAGTGAAGAAAGTCAGAAAGAGAAAAAACAAATATCATACGTTAACATATATTTGTGAAATCTAGAAAAATTGTATCAGTTCAATTCAGTTCAGTCGATCAGTCGTGTCTGACTCTGCTACCCCATGAACTGCAGCATGCCATGTTTCCCTGTCCATCACCAACTCTCAGAATTCACTCAAACTCACATCCATTGAGTAAATCCTGAAAGATGATGCTGTCAAAGTGCTGTACTCAATATGCCAGAAAATTTGGAAAACTCAGCCATGGCCATAGTCCTGGAAAAGGTCAGTTTTCATTCCAATCCCAAAGAAAGGCAATGCCAAAGAATGCTCAAACTACCACACAATTGCACTCATCTCACACGCTAGTAAAGTAATGCTCAAAATTCTCCAAGCCAAGGTTCAGCAATAGGTGAACTGTGAACTTCCAGATGTTCAACCTGGTTTTAAAAGAGGCAGAGGAACCAGAGGTCAAATTGCCAACATCCGGTGGATCATCTAAAAAGCAACAGAGTTCCAGAAAAACATCTATTTCTGCTTTATTGACTATGCCAAAGCCTTTGACTGTGTGGATCACAATAAGCTGTGGAAAATTCTGAAAGAGATGGGAAAACCAGACACCTGACTTGCCTCTTGAAAAAAATGGTATAGATGATCCTATTTGCAAAGCAGAAATAGAGACACAGACAAAAACAACAAACATATGAGTACAAAGGGTGACAGGAAAACAACAATTGGGAGATTGAGATTGACGAATATATTCTATTTAATACTATGGATAAAATAGATAATCAATGAGAATCTTGTATAGCACAGAGAACTCAACTTATTGCACTGTGGCAACCTGAATGGGAAGGAAGTCTAGAAGGGAGAGGGTACATGTATATGTGTGTCTGACTCATGTTGCTGTACAGAAAATCTAATGCAACATTGTAAATCAATTATACTCCATTAAAGTTAATTTTAAAATAGCTAAATTCATTGAACATTTATTCTACTGAATATTGTATGTATCTCTTTTTAAGCAACTCCATGTACATTTTTGTTTAACCTTCTCAAGTAGTCTATGATATGGATACTATTATTATAATGATTTATATATGGGGAAGTCAAGACAGGTGAGTTGAATAAATTATCTGTCATAAAAAAGCTAAAATATATTCAAAGAAACAGTTATTTTTACTTAATACCCCACATACTTTGTCATTATTTTTGAAATAATGAAAGTATTTTGAAATAATGAAAGCTATTATGAAAGTAGGGACCAAAGAAAGAGCTTAGCCAAGTTTTTTTGACATCCAATTAGATATGTTTCCCCATTATATCATACTATATTATTTAGCAGTCCTGGGGATAAAATGTTATTCTAATACATTTGAATATGGTGTCCATAGTAATATAGATACACAGATATATATTACACACACACATATATATATACATATATATACACTGTTAATTTGTATTATTATCTAATGAAATTCTAGTCAATTCTTGTTTTCAGATAATCTTTTTACGATAATAGAAACTTTAAGTGCCCTGGAACATGAATGAATTTCTGTTTCTCAAAATTATCATTTCTTCTCCAAATATATATAAAAAGAGGTATGAGGCTTTGCCATTGCAATCTTTTTTTTTTTTATGCAAAGTTGAGAGGTATTAAGAACAGTTCATATTGTTTCAAAGCCATCAACACCATCCATCTCCAGAACTCTTTTCATATTACAATACAAGCTGCTGCTGCTGCTACTGCTAAGTCACTTCAGTTGTGTCCGACTCTGTGTGACCCCATAGACGGGAGCCCACCAGGCTCCCCCGTCCCTGGGACTCTCCAGGCAAAAACACTGGAGTGGGTTGCCATTTCCTTCTCCAATGCATGAAAGTGAAAAGTGAAAGGGAAGTCGTTCAGTCATGTCTGACTCTTAACGACTCCATGGACTGCAGCCTACCAGGCTCCTCCGTCCATGGGATTTGCCAGGCAAGAGTACTGGAGTGCGGTGCCATCGTCTTCTCCAACAATACAAGTTGTTGCTGCTGCTAAGTCACTTCAGTCGTGTCAGACTCTGTGCGACCCCATAGACGGCAGCCACCAGGCTCCCCCATCCCTGGGATTCTCCAGGCAAGAACACTGGAGTGGGTTGCCATTTCCTTCTTCAATGCATGAAAGTGAAAACTGAAAGGTAAAGTCGCTCAGTCGTGTCTGACTCTTAGCGACCCCATGGACTGCAGCCTACCAGGCTCCTCCATCCATGGGCTTTTCCAAGCCAAGTACTGGAGTGGGGTGCTGTTGCCTTCTCCGACAATAAAAGCTAATACAAGCTAATACAATCATCAAACTAATACAAGCTAATACAATCATCAAACAATAACTTCATATTACCTACTCCATCCAGCACTTGACAAACACTATTCTACTTTAATTCTATGAATTTGACTATTCTAGCTACTTTATATAAGTTAAATCATACATTATTTGCTTTTATGTGATGGATTTATTTCACTTGGCATAGTGTCCTCAAGTTTTATCCATGCTGTAGTGGTGTTTAATGGAGAACAAACCTGCTTCTGCCTTAAATCACTTCCTTATTGTTCTGTCGCCTATGCTAGTCACTGACTCTGCACGTTTCTAAACCAATTTTGCCTATAGCCTGAAACATATATGATAATCTATTCTCAAGGCTCTGCCTCCCAGACTTGATTTTTAAAGCTATAACAATTTTCATTCATACAGAGATAAAAATTTGCAAAACAGAGAATAACACTTATCATGTTGGAGGTTTACAGGAACATTATGACCAGACCTAAGTGGACAACAGTAACAAAAAAGGATTCAGGCACCAAGACATGTGCGATAATCAGCCACACCCTTATCTGTTTTGGTATAAGAAAAGCCTGAGTTCTAATTAAGGTAAGTTGTCTCTTTAAGGCACTAGGCTATTCTTCTCAGTATATGACCAGACCTAAGTGGACAACAGTAACAAAAAAGGATTCAGGCACCAAGACATGTGCGATAATCAGCCACACCCTTAATCTGTTTTGGTATAAGAAAAGCCTGAGTTCTAATTAAGGTAAGTTGTCTCTTTAAGGCACTAGGCTATTCTTCTCAGTCTGCTGACTTTCCAAATAAAGTCTCTATTCTTTTCCTAAACACTGTCTTTCAATTTATTGGCCTGAGATAGAACAAGCACTGTGAACCTGAGATCTATAACAGAAGCATGTTCCAATTTTTTTTTTTTTCCTTTTAGGGTTGAAGAGCCTTCCATATTTGCATGTAACACATTTTACTTATCCTCATCTTTAGGTGAACAGTTGGGTCACTTCTGTCTTTTGGCTGTGAGGAATAATGTCCTTGTAGATACAGATGCTTACACATCTCTTTGAGCCTTGTTTTATCTTTTTTAAGCCATGCTGCAAGGCATGTAGGATCTTAATTCCCCTACCAGGATTGGGACCTGCACCTCCTGCATTGCTAGTGCAGAGTCTTAATGACTGGACTGCCTTGGAAGTCCCTGAGTTCTGCCTTTAATTCCTTTGGCTAGATACCTAGAAGTGAAATCATTGTATCACATGGCAATTCTCGTTTATATTATTGAGGAAACACTATCCTGTTTCCTACGTGGCTGCACTCTTTTTACATTTCCACCAGCAGTGCACACGTCTTCCAGTTTCGCCATATCCTTGTCAACACTTGTCATTTCCTAGTTTTGGACGGTAGCCATCCTAATAGATAGGCGGTAGTAACTTACTGTGGTTATTTATGCATTTCCCAAAGATTAGTGATGTTGAACATCTTTTTGTATTTGCATGGCCATTTGTATGTGTTTGCTGGAGAAATGCCTATTTAAATCTGCTCATTTTTGATAAGGTTGTTTTCTTATTATTGAGTTTTAAGAGTTTTCTATATATTACAAGTATTTACTTTCAATAAGATATATGATTTGAAAATATATATCCATTGTGTGGGATGTCTATTGATGAACAAAAGTATTTCTTTCTTTCTTTTTTTAATATTCAAGTCTGTTTTTTTCTTATGTTGACTGTAACTTTGGTATCATATCCAAAAAGTTTTCTATCCTTTCATGTATCATGTCTTTAGATCTACATTGAGTCTTTTGTAGAGAGTAGTTGGATAATTTTTAATCTATTTTGCCCAGTTATATTTCTATCCATAAAATAACATATGTATTATTTATTTTCTCAATGTTACTGAAGTATAGTTGATAATTTAAAATTGTATATGCTTACTATGTACAACTTAATGATCTGATGCATGAATGTACTATAAAATATTCATAACAATAAAGGTACTTATCCAATACCTCACATAATTAAAATTTTTTTACTTCAGTTTCCATATATGTTTTCAGGCATCATTTGTATTTCTGTGTCTGGTTCGTTTCACTCAATGCTCTAATGGTGGGGATGCAAGTTGGTATGGATATTATGGAAAATGTTATGGAAGTTCCTCAAAAGATTAAAGACATTATCATGAGCCACCTTACCTTCTAAGTATATATCCAAAGGAAATGAAGTCCGTATCTTGAAAAGATATCCTCACTTCCATGTTCATTTCAGCACCATTCACAATAGCCAAGATATGAAAACAATCTAAATGTCTAATGATAGATAAATGGATAAAGAAAATGTATGTGTATATATGCACATATATTTGCAATTTTGACAACATGGATGAACATGAAGTACATTATTTTAAGTGAAACACAAATTTCTACTTACCACAGCTAATATTTGCTACCACATATATATGTATATGCACATACATATATGTATATAATAATAATGATAGATTTTGAGATGCAGTATTTTCTTTAGGACTTATATAGTTTTCATAAACTGTAAGTCACTTCCTCAGTTTCCTGAGGATATAGAAGGAAGTTCTGATGCTGAAACAGCATCATGTTTGGGCTACATGTTTTCAGGAATTGCCTTCACTTCCTAAATTCTCTAAGTAATAAGTTGACTAGAGGGAGTTCCCTGGTTGCTTGTAGTTAGAATTCTGGGCTTTAACTGCTGTGATCTGGGTTATGGCTCTAAAACTGAATATTGCTGGATGGCTAAAGTAGAATTTTAAAGAAAAGAATTCTACACAAAGCCATCCATCTAGCCAGATACACACACACACACACACACACACACACATGTTATAACATATATACATATATAATAGTAATTATAGATTTTCAGATTTTTCCTTAGGACAGAAGCTTATTGTTATTTAGTCACTAAGTTGTCCCACTCTTTGCAGCTTCCTGGATGATAGCCCTCCAAGCTCATCTGTCCATGGGATTTCCCAGACAGGAAAACTGGAATGAGTTGCATTTCCTTCTCAAAGGGATCTTCCCAATCCAGGGATTAAACCCAGATCTCCTGCATTGACAGGCAGATTCTTTATCACTGGAGCCACCAGGAAAGCCCAAGGGTTATTTAGAGTCAGGATCATTGATTCAACTAGCAAAATAAAGGCAAGTAAAGTAATGAATACAACAAACTTAATTTTTCCAATGCTAGATATGACATTCCAAAGAGAGTCTTCAGTCTGACCAGCCCACTCTATTCTAGTGAATAAGCTACATGAAAATTCAAACACTCATGATTTGATTTGGTGAAGAGAGAATTTGGAAAAAAAAGAGAGTGAGAGAAAATTTGGAAAAATAAAAGAAAATATAGATATACTTTGTTAGTAATGAAACTCAAAGTTATAACGCCAGACATTGGAAGCTTTATGTACATATCTCTGCCATGGGATTATACTCGGCAGGTAAATCAGTTGATGGCATCAGTCTGGCAAGCCGTTCTCTCTCTTAAACAGGACTTGAATGGATAAAGCCCTTCTAACTAAGTAAATATTTTAGTCTCTGTCCTGAATGTTATATTAAGTTAACCTTTTATTTAATTCTTTTTTTAATGTGCTAATCTGAAGATTCTTTATTTTTATTTTTTAATAAAAATTATTTATCTTAATTTGAGGCTAATTACAATATTGTATTGGTTTTGCCATACATCAACATGAATCCATCACGGGTGTATTCGTATTCCCCATCCTGAACCCCCCTTCTTTGTCCCTCCCCATACCATCCCTCTGGGTCATCCCAGTACACCAGTCCCGAGCATCCATGCCTCCTTTGTCGAAGATAAGCTGTCCATAGGTGTGTGGATTTATCTCTGGGCTTTCTATTTTGTTCCATTGATCTATCTTAATTTGAGGCTAATTACTTTACAATATTGTATTGGTTTTGCCATACATCAACATGAATCCATCACGGGTGTATTCGTATTCCCCATCCTGAACCCCCCTTCTTTGTCCCTCCCCATACCATCCCTCTGGGTCATCCCAGTACACCAGTCCCGAGCATCCTGTATCATGCATCGAACCTGGACTGGTGATTCATTTCACATATGATATTATACATGTTTCAATGCCATTCTCCCAAATCATCAACCCTCTCCCTCTCCCACAGAGTCCAAAGGACTGTTGTATACATCTGTGTCTCTTTTGTTGTCTCTCATACAGGGTTATTGTTACCATCTTTCTAAATTCCATATATATACCTTATTATACTGTATTGGTGTTTTACTTTCTGACTACTCCACTCTGTATAATAGGCTCCAGCTTCATCCACCTCATTAGAGCTGATTGAAATGTATTCTTTTTAATGGCTGAGTAATACTCCATTGTGTATATGTACCACAGCTTACTTATCCATTCATCTGCTGATGGACATCTAGGTTGCTTCCAAATAAATTAACATTTTATTTGCATATGGTTTTTATTCAGTTGACAGATTCATGTTCTTAAAGACAGTCCTTAATACAATTTGTACTGAAAGATAGTGAACTTAAATTCTCCAACATGAATATTTTCAGAATCTGATGTGATTTGATGATTCATGTCATTTAGCCTGCCTGCATTTTTCTGATATATCTCTGAACCCATCTGTACCCTTGGATGCTGTTATGTTACACATGTCTGTTTTATTCACATACATGAGGAGAGAGTGGAAATATTAATCATTACTCAGTTTAAATAAGTGTTTGAAATGTAACCACACCCTATATGACTATAAGCAATATGGGTTCTATAGAAGTGGGACAGAAAGTACAATTGTTCAACTTATGGAAGAATAATTACTGAGATACAAGAGAAGTCAATTGGAAGATTACAGGGATACTCTGCCTAGGGAGCTTGAAGCTTTGAGAATATTCCTGCCCTACCCAGTAGGAGAAAATATATTATTCAGATCACTCAGTCTAATATGATAGACCAAATTGAGCATTTCAATTTCAGGTTTATTTACACTGACAAGACATTCTAACATAGGGGATTACTAGTGCTTGAAGCCATGAAAATTTTCCCCATTTTCAAACCATATAGCTTACCCTAGCTGTTACAGGCTTCCTCCTCATGTTGGTTTTATTTAAGCAGTTTGAGTAATAGACTTATTTGAGCAAAGGCTATAATTGAGGTTGATGTCTGCTCAGAAGTCATTTTAATATCACATGTTCTTGCATACTTTGAGCATTTGTTTTACANTCAAACCATATAGCTTACCCTAGCTGTTACAGGCTTCCTCCTCATGTTGGTTTTATTTAAGCAGTTTGAGTAATAGACTTATTTGAGCAAAGGCTGTAGTTGAGGTTGATGTCTGCTCAGAAGTCATTTTAATATCACATGTTCTTGCATACTTTGAGCATTTGTTTTACATAGTTCAGTGAAGAAAGAGCTCCAAAATCTATGGCTAAATAAAAGCTATTGAGAAGCCATAGATTAATGCTCAGTAACCAATTAGGGCTTCCCAGGTAGTACACTGGTAAAGAATCCTCTGACAATGTAGGAGATTCAATAGATGCAGTTCAATCCTTGGGTGGGGAAGATCCTCTAGAATAGACAATTGCAACTTACTTCAGTATACTTGCTTTAAAAATTCCAGGGACATAGAAGCCTGGCAGGCTATAGTCTAAGGAGTCTCAAATAATTGAACACAACTGAGCAACTGAGCACACAACACAATCCATATCTACTCAGTTAAAAGAAAGAGAGTGATGGAATGGAGAATCCAGCTAGCTGAATAACTGGAAGGCAAATACATAGATAGATGCAAACATGCCTCCATACAAATGTACATATATCTGCATACATACATAGCCCTGATATTTGCTTCCTTCTTCTGATTAGTTAGCATAATTATTTATGACTCAATGTTAGATAATACTTTGTACACTGTTCCTTTATTCTTGAACTAATTCAGATTTATAAAGTGATAGTAAGTTTGAAAATTGGTTAATACCAAAATTTTTGATAGGAGAAGGCAATGGCAACCCACTCCAGTACTCTTGCCTGGAAAATCCCATGGGCGGAGGAGCCTGGTAGGCTGCAGTCCATGGGGTCACGAAGAGTTGGACATGACTGAAGCAACTTAGCAGCAAACTTTTTGATTGGCAGTTGTGGCCTGATGAACTGACTAGCAACTTGGCTTTCTACAGGAATAACATAGTTTTAAAATCAGTACCAAAGTGAAAAACAAAAATTATGGATAAAAGGATAATACATAATTTTACTAATATAAATTTTAGAACTAAAACAGCTTTACTCTATTAGAAAAAAATGTTTCTACTCATATAGCATTTTCTAGGACATTATTGAATTTAATTATAGTAGTTTTTATTATAATTTACAATCAATTCTAAGGTTTTGTAACAGGGGTAGATACATAGTAGGGGTAGATATGTCCATACTGCTATAACTACTGATTTTACAAAGCCTTTAAAAAATAAATTACTGAAGAGGGTAAGATGAGGAATTCTTACCTAAGCCCTCACATAATTCAGTTCATTATTTATGCTTTGAATAATGAAATAAAAAAAAGTTTAGAATATTAGTCACTGCAACCAGAATATTGAGTTGTTTCCTCTGTACTAAATCTTCAGAAGCAGTTTGTTCATCATCCACACTCATGTTAACAAAGGCTATTAGTTTTCTTTAACTTTTATGCAATTTTGAAAGATTAATTTTCATTTAAAATTATTACAACATACTAGCTATATTCCCCTTGATGTACAATATGTCCTTGAATCTATCTTTAAATCAATACTTTGACCCCTGGCTCCCTCATTCCTATGGTGCCATCCCCAAGCCACCTGCAATCTCTAAATTGTTCTCTATATGTGTGTCTGCTTAGAAAATATAAAAATAATAATTTGTTCTTTTTACATTCTTCATATAAATGACATAATACAGTATTTGTCTTTCTCTGCCTCACTTATTTCACTTAACAAAATGCCATTAAAGAGCATCCCAGTAGCTGAAAATGGTAAAATTTCATCCGTTTTTTATAGCTAAGTAGAATTCCACTGTGTGTGTGTATACATATATGTGTGGGTGTCTATGTGTGCTCAGTTGTGTCCAACTCTTTGCAACCCCATGGACTGTAGCCTGCCATCCCCCTGTGTCTATGAAATTTTCCAGGCAAAAGCATTGGAGTCGGTTACCATTTCCTACTCCAGGAAATCTTCCTGACCCAGGGATTGAACTCACATCTCTTTCATTTCCTGCATTGCCAGGTGGGTTCTTTACTGCTAGTGCCATTTGGGAAGCTCATATACATATATAAGTGTGCACATGTGTATGTGTGTGTATCCCCTTCATGGATCACAGCCTCATCATGGCAAAGGAGACAGCATAACTCAGTAAACGTGTAAGACATGCCATGTAGAGCCACAAAAACAGACAGGTTATAGTGAAGATTTTGACTGGAGGGGGAAATGGCAATCCACTTCAGTATTTTTGCCTTGAGAAACCCATGAAAAGTATGAATGGTAAAAAGATATGACACTGGAAGATGAGATCTTCCAGGTTGGAATGTGTTTAGTATGCTACTGGGGAATAGTAGAGAGAA
>SJXQ01006842.1:0-24223 GCA_006408695.1 Aepyceros melampus
GGGGGTGTTCTTCAGATCCAGACATAAGAGGAACCTAATTTTAGTTTGTTCAATCGGAGGGCTTCTGCCTCAGCCTTTGAAATAGACACTCTATTTTTAGCCTATATGTTTCGGCTTTGGAGAACTGATGTATATTTAATGTCTTATAAGTAATCTCACGGGAAACACGTTTCAGAGTTTTTTTTTTTTTAAACCCTCATACGGATAGGAAATGAAACCCGGCTTATTTGTGAATTGGTGAGAGACCAGTGGTTCTCCCGAGCCGCAGTCAGTTTCTGGAAAGGTAATTGAAGATTTCTACATTGTTTGACCTCGACTTTTCCTGAAGCTTTCCTGTTCTTCTTTAACGCTGTGTAAATGAGTCACGTCTCAGTGGGCAGGTGATACTTGACAAGACTCGGCCACACACCATTGGCAGGTTCCTTTACTATAGTGACGGTCCCGGCTCCTGGGAGGTCATGTGACTGGACTGGAACCGTACCGTTGATGAAGCACTTTTCAATATCATAGTAAAGTCACTTGAGGCGAACCTTTCAGGCAGTGAGTTGACACGCCCGATTATTGCACTAGTATTTGTTTACCTGATATGGGTTACGTGTGTGGTTTTTGGAGAAAGAATTCCTTTCTGTATTGAGGCTCTATTACTCATCACTGCACTAGTGAAATACTGGAAAATGGGCCTTTAAAAGGCCAGTATATGAGTTTATATTGTATGCATTTTGAGTAATTAATCATATAGTTAGATAGAGATGCTAGTAAGTATTAGATCTATTCATTAGAGATTGAATAACAGTTTTAGCAGTTCCCTCTCTTTATTTATAGAAACCATTCAAAAATAATTTTTGTTCAGATTTCTTTCTGCCAAAAGGTACTTTGTAAAATCAGATTTTCACTAATGCCTCCTAAAATAATTATAGGTTTAGAGAACACCATTGTTCACCACATGTTGACATTTGTGTTTATGGTTTTTGAGGTGGGAGAAGGATATAATCAGGTACTTCTCCCATTAGGACAAAACTTTTACTTTTTCTGACGTGAGACACAGGGAGCATTAGTATTCCTCACATGTTGGATTGCCACTGAGGTTAGTAGATATGTACTGAATGGATGTCTTTTTTATTTTGGTTTTGTTTGGTCCTGTGTGTGTGGTTTTGTTTTTGAGAAGTGGAGGAAGTGGTACAGAAAAGAGGACCGAGAGCTCAAGGATGTGGTTGGTGTGAAGGGCATGAGCTGCAGTCAGGATTTAGAAAGGTCAGCGCTTTTTCCTGATGCTGCTGAATCTAGGATAGTGTTAAGATGATCTTCTAAATTATTTCATTGTTTCATCTTGGTCCTTCAAGGGGAAAAAAAAGTAAATAGTTCAAAGCACTTATTGGTTGAATGAAACTTGATTTCATAGTTGTAATAATTGAAAAAATTGAGATGGTGAGGCAGTTGCTATGATTAAATATATTTTGTAAAGTTTTTGAGTCTTTGGTATGATCTAAGGGGCTCTCTTAGTAGAAATCTTGGTTTATTTCTTGATTTTGGATTTATTATGTATACCAGATGACAGGGCTTCTCACGTCGCCTAGTGGTAAAGAACTAGCCTGCCAGTGTAGGGAGACATAAGAGACCTGGGTTGGAGTCCTGGGTCAGAAGGATCCCCCTGGAGGAGGGCTTGGCAGCCCATTCCAGTATTCTTGTCTGGAGAAGCCCATGGACAGAGATGCTTGGTGGGCTACAGTCCTTAGGGTTGCAAAGAGTCAGACATAACTGAAACGACCAATTGACATAGTAAATGTAGGTAGTGAAATTCTGATTGTACTTTTTTTAAAAATTGGAGGATAAAATTGTTTTATTTAATTGCTATTGTTGCTAGATTGTGTCCACTTCTCTTGTGATCCCATGGACTGTAGTCCGCCAGGCTCCTCTGTCCATGGGGTTTCCCAGGCAAGAATGCTGGAGTGGGTTGCCATTGTCTTCTGCAGGGCATCTTCCCAACCTTGGGATGGAATCCATGTCTCCTGCAATGGCAGGCAGATTCTTTACCACTGAGCCACCAGGGAAGCCCCTGGAGGATAATTCCTTTACAATTAAATGTACTTTTAAAAGACATGCTAAAGGTCTTATTTTTACAGCTCAGTTATTATAAATGGTTCCATGCTGTATATATGTATTGATGTTTTTTTTTTCTTCACCGCCTAATAAACTGCATCAAACCTTTCATGTATTTTGAAGCTATTTCCTAGTTAACTTAATTTTCTTTCTTAAAAAGTATGCTTCCTCCATGGGTCTTTGTACCAGAACTAGACTTTAGGGCTAGAGATTTCCCTGTTCTGTTGCCTTATACCAACTGGCAGAAGTTTGTCCCTTGGATTTTGACATTTTTTTACTGGGTCACTGGTGTGTGCTTCCTGATTTGATAGTATTTGGGAAGGGAGGAAGGACCAAAGGATGGCATAGGTGCCAGTTTCCTGCTCTTGGTCCTACTCTTAGCAAGTCTGTTGAGCGACCGGAGAGTAAGAGCAAGCAGATGGTGCCGCCCTTTCTCTCTCAGGCCGCAGTGGGCTCTCCACGGGACTTTGAAAGCAGTTCTGTCGGTGACTAGTTGCGGCACTTCATGGAGCAGGGAGGATTTAGAGCCCCTTACTGACTTAAAGTGTACTCTTCACTGTTTGAAGTATTTATCGTCTGCGCTAAATACTAGCTGTCACTCTGAGCATGTATAGGTTGGCATGAAAAATGCACTCTTGCCTTGTAAGTTTTGGGGTGGTTGGAAGCAGAAGATGCTTGAACCCTAGAGACTGTCTGGTATGGAGAGGTTAAGCTCTTGGCCCAGGTCAAACACTCCTTTCTTCACTCCACAGTCTTGACCCGAGGACACTCCGCTAAGCGCTGTGTCGGATTAGAGCGCTAACCTTGCTGTCAGACCCTAAGGGAGCGTGTTTGGTGGGCGCTGCGTTTTTGCACGAGTCCTTTCAGCACGTGCTTTATTTCAGAACAGTGCGCTCAGCGCGTTGCTGGAGCAGCACTGTCCGCAGCGCCGCTCTGGCCACTTGCTGTGGGCTGCTGCTCTCCGCTCTCCGTGCACCTAGCTTTTGTCCCTGGATTGTCTTCGCAGCTCCTGGAGTGCTGTCTCAGGGCCTTTGCATATGCTCTCTTCTTTTGTCCAGGAAGCTGACAATTTTTCATCTGGTCAGTTTACCCATCTTCCCGTTTCTGCTTAAGTGTCTCTTCAAGGGAATTGATTCTCTCTGATCTTCCCAGGTTAGATTAGGCTTCCATTTATACATGTGAGAGGCACCTTGAGTTTTTTATTACACTCACCACAGTTGTAATTAAACATTATTTGGGTAAGTATTGGGCAATCGGGGATCGGATTGTAGCTCTGAGACAGGAGGGATCTTGTCTGTCTTGTTTTGCCTTGTCGCCCCAGTCCTGGGCACAGCAGGTGAGATGCAGCTCAGCAAATACCTTGGAAAGGGTGGATGTGAAAGTACAGAGCTGAGGACAGGCAGCAGATGTGTGGGTGAGCGGATACCTTTCGGCCCGCGGGTAAACTTTGTTGGCAGAGTAATAGCTCTGCTTTTGAATATGCTGTCTTAAAGCACAATCAGACTTGGCAGAGACTGTCAGAGGAAGGACTGGAGTGGCGAGAGGTAGCCACCTGGTCACTTGGTTATAACAGTGGGCCTAGCCAGAATGTAAGAGGACGCGAACTGTCTTAAGGTGAATGTATTGTAAGTCAGCGGATAGGACAGGAAACGGAACCACTGGGGCCATCATGAGATATCCGTTAAGAAACAGACCCCTTACAACACTGTCGAAAGGGCTGGAGGAGCCGAAGTCAGGGAGCCTCTCCCGGCCTTCTGATTTCAAGGCCCCACGCTACTGCCTCTGCCACCGCTGCCACGGCTGCGTCTCTCCCTTCAGCTGATGGGAGAACCAGGCTGCTGTGGCCGGCCAGTGCCTGTTGGACATATTTCTTGGCTGTCCTGACTGTGGAAACATGGCGGCTGCCAAGCCTGTGCCATCCACGCACCCGACACTGCAGACCTAACTTAGGTCCAGTCTTGTCCCGAAAAGGGAGCCTAGGCTTTCTGACCTCTTCACAAATTAGAAGAGTGAAATGGAGTTGTGAGACCCAGTCCTAGAGGCCACTACAGGCAGCTGAGGGTGGTGAACAGTTTTCATTATCTGTTACTTTAAAATAGGTTTATATAGGAACCCTGAAATGGCAAAGTAATTCTTACTAAAAAGTACAATTCACCTTTAGGAACTGGTGTTTATAATGATGTTAATACTTGCAGGATAAATTTATGTAAGCAGAAGTCTGTGATTGTAATTTCTCTAAGTTCAGGTCAGTTCAGTGGTGTCTGACTCTTTGCAACCCCATGGACTATAGCACACCAGGTCTCCCTGTCCATCACCAACTCCTGGAGTTTACTCAGACTCATGTCCTTAGAGTTCGTGATGGCCATCCAGTCATCTCATGCTCTGTTGTCCCCTTCTATTCCCACCCTCACTCTTTCCCAGCATCAGGGTCTTTTCCAGTGAGTTAGTTCTTTGCATCAGGTGGCCAAAGTATTGGAGTTTCAGCTTCAGGATCAGTCCTTCCAATGAATGTTCAGGGTTGATTTCCTTTAGGATTGGCGGTTGGATCTCCTTGCTGTCCAAGGGACTCTCAAGAGTCTTCTCCAACACCACAGTTCAAAAGCAGCAATTCTTCGGTGCTCAGCTTTTTTTATGGTCCAGTTCTCACATCCATACATGATTACTGGAAAAACCAAAGCTTTGACTAGATGGACCTTTGTTGGCAAAGTAATATCTCTGCTTTTTAACGTGCTGTCTAGGTTGGTCATAGCTTTTCTTCCAAGAAGCAAGCCATCTTAATTTCATGGCTGCAATCACCATCTGCAGTAATTTTGGAGCCCCCAAAAATAGTCTGTCACAGTTTTTATTGTTTCCCTGTCTGTTTCCCATGAAGTGATGGGACCAGATGCCATAATCTTAGTTTTCTGAATGTTGAGTTTTAAGCCAACTTTTTCACTCTCCTCTTTCACTTTCATCAAGAGGCTTTTTAGTTCCTCTTCACTTTCTGCCATAAGGGTGGTTTCATCTGCATATCTGAGGTTATTGATATTTCTCCCAGCAGTCTTGATTCCAGCTTGTGCTTCATCCAGCCCAGCATTTCTCATGATGTACTCTGCATAGAAGTTAAATAAGCAGGATGACAATATACAGCCTTGATGTACTCCTTTTCTTATTTGGAACCAGTTGGTTGTTCCATGTCCAGTTCTAACTGTTGCTTCCTGACTTATATACAGATTGCTCAGGAGGCAGATCAGGTGATCTGGTATTCCCATCTCTTTCAGAATTTTCCACAGTTTCTTGTGATCCACACAGTCAAAGGCTTTGGCATAGTCAGTAAAGCAGAAATAGATGTTTTTCTGGAACTCTTTTGCTTTTTTGATGATCCAGTGGATGTTGGCAATTTGATCTCTGGTTCCTCTGCCTTTTATAAATCTAGCTTGAACATCTGGAAGTTCATAGTTCATGTACTGCCTTGGAGAATTTTGAGCATTACTTTGCTAGTGTGTGGGATGAGTGCAATTACTGGTTGGGCCATAGACTTGGATTATCATGATATTGAATGGTTTGCCTTAGAAACGAAGAATCATTCTGTCATTTTTGAGATTGCATCCAAATACTGCATTTTGGACTCTTTTGTTGACTATGATGGCTACTCTATTTCTTCTAAGGGATTCCTGCCCGCAGTAGTAGATATAATGGTCATCTGAGTTAAATTCACCCATTCTAGTCCATTTTAGTTTGCTGATTCCTAGAATGTTGACGTTCACTCTTGCCATTTCCTGTTTGAGCACTTCCGATTTGCCTTGATTCATGGACCTAACATTCCAGGTTCCTATGCAATACTGCTCTCGACAGCATCGGACTTTGCTTCCATCACCAGTCACATCCACAACTGGGTGTTGTTTATGCTTTGGCTCCATCCCTTCATTCTTTCTGGAGTTACTTCTCCACTCTTTTCCATGTTGTAGAAGTAGCACCTATCGACCTGGGGAGTTCATCTTTCAGTGTCCTATCTGTCTGCCTTTTCATACTGTTCATGGGGTTCTCTAGGCAAGAATACTGAAGTGGTTTGCCATTCCCTTCTTCAGTGGACCACGTTTTGTCAGAAGTCTCCACCATGACCGGTCCGTCTTGGGGGTGCCCTACAGGGCATGGCTTATAGTTTCATTGAGTTAGATGATGCTCTGGTTTGTGTGATCAGATTTGAGTAGTTTTCTGTGATTGTGGTTTTCAGTCTGTCTGCCCTCTGATGGAGAAGGATAAGAGGCTTATGGAAGCTTCCTGATGGGAGAGGCTGACTGAGGGGGAATCTGGGTCTTGTTCTGATGGGTGGGGCCATGCTCAGTAAATCTTTAATCCTACTTTCTGTTGATGGGTGGGGCTGTGTTCCCTCCCTGATATTTGACCTGATGCCAGTAATGGTGCAGGTAATGAAGATAACAGTGGAAACAGTGTCAGACTTTATTTTTCTGGGCTCCAAAATCACTGCAGATGGTGACTGCAGCCATGAAATTAAAAGATGCTTACTCCTTGGAAGAAAAGTTATGACCAACCTGCATAGCATAATGAAAAGCAAAGACATTACTTTGCCAACAAAGGTCCATTAGTCAAGGCTATGGTTTTTCCAGTGGTCATGTATGGATGTGAGAGTTGGACTATAAAGAAAGCTGAGTGCCGAAGAATTGATGCTTTTGAACTATGGTGTTGGAGAAGACTCTTGAGAGTCCCTTGGACTGCAAGGAGATCCAACCAGTCCATTCTGTAGGACATCAGTCCTGGGTGTTCTTTGGAAGGACTGATGCTAAAGCTGAAACTCCAGTACTTTGGCCACCTCATGCGAAGAGTTGACTCATTGGAAAAGACTCTGATGCTGGGGGGGATTGGGGGCAGGAGGAGAAGGGGACGACCGAGGATGGGATGGCTAGATGGCATTACCGACTCAATGGATGTGAGTTTGAGTGAACTCTGGGAGTTAGTGATGGACAGGGAGGCCTGGGGTGCTGTGATTCATGGGGTCGTAAAGAGTCGGACACAACTGAGCGACTGAACTGAACTGAATGAGGATAATGGGAACCTCTTTCAGAAGGGAGTCTGCTGCAATCAGTGCCCCTGACCCTGCAGCAGGCTACTGCCTACCCACGCGTCTGCCAGTCTCCTGTGGGGTCACTGCTCCTTTCTCCTGGGTCCTGGTGCACGCAAGATTCTGTTTGTTTCTTTCAAGAGTCTGTTTCCCAGTCCTATATAAGCTCTGGTGGCTCTATGGGGGCGTTAATGGCGACCTCCTCCAAGAGGGCTTACGCCATACCCAGGTCTGCTGCACCCAGAGAAGAGACCTATCAATCTAAAACTTCTCTCAGAATGTTAAACTTCAGTCTGTTCCCAGAATTCTGTGGATTCTCAGGTTCCCCCTTTTGATTATGTGTAGAGTTCTGATATTGGAGCTGGTATGGAAACCATGGGTGTCTCTGATTTATCAGTTTATAACTTTGGCTGCATGTGGTCCCCTGCTTTTTTTCTCCCAGTTCATTGTCTTTGTCTTCCTTTTTTTTTTGCTTTACAATACTGTATTTGTTTTGCTATACATTGACATGAATCAGCCACGAGTGTACATGAACTCCTAATCCCGTAATATTGAAATGTTCAACCCTGCTGCTGCTGCTGCTGAGTCGCTTCAGTCGTGTCCAACTCTGTGCGACTCCATAGATGGCAGCCCACTAGGCTCCCCCATCCCTGGGATTGTCCAGGCAAGAGCACTGGAGTGGGTTGCCGTTTCTTTCTCCAATGCATGAAAGTGAAAAGTGAAAGTGAAGTCGCTCAGTCGTGTCCGACTCTCAGCGACCCCATGGACTGCAGCCCACCAGGCTCCTCCATCCATAGGATTTTCCAGGCAAGAGTACTGGAGTGGGGTGCCATAAAACCATAATCCAAAAAGATGCATATATCTTGGTGTTCATTGTAGGACTGTTTACAGTCAGGACATGAAAGCAACCTATCATCAACAGATGAATGGATAAAGAAATTGGGATACATATACACAATGGAATATTACTTGGCCATAAAAAGAAACAAATTTGAGTCTGTTGAATTGAGGTGGATGAACCTAGAGCCTGTTATACAGTACAAAGTAAGTCAGAAAGAGAAAAACAAATATCGTATATTAATGCACATACGTGGAATCTAGAAAAATGGTACCGATGAACCTACATCCAGGGCAGGAATAGAGACGCAGATGTAGAGAACTGGCCTGTCAACGTTGGGGAGGAGGAGAGGGTGGGCCAGGCCGAGAGAGCAGCACTGACATACGTGCACTGCCACCTGTGAAGGAGATGGCCAGTGGGGAGCTGCTGTGTGACGGTTCAGAGGGGTGAGGAGCCGGGAGGGAGGCTCAGGAGGGAGGGGATTTATGTAAACTTAGGGCTGATTCATGTTGCTGTGTGGTGGAAACAAACACAGCTTTATAAAGCAGTTATCCAATTAAAAAGAACTGATTCGCTTATAAACAAGTGAAATATGTTAGGAACGATACATCATTTATGGTGCATAAGTGTCTAAATATCAGCATTTCAAAAATAAATCAATTAAAAAATAAATAATTAAAAAATGGTTACTATAAAGTATGGGCTTTCATGACTTGATTTCAGTACCTCAGTGAATCTGTATCTTAATTCTTGCTGTACAAGATGTGTATATAGCCCTTACTGACCTTTATGGACTGCAACCCGTTCTCTCTGTAAACAAGTCAAATAATTGACAGTGTAATTCTATACATTGTAAAGTCAAGCCTTTTCCTTGCTGCTGCTGCTATTACCAGTCTTCCCTGGATAGAATCAACTCATTTTTCTTTTCTCTATAGAGGAAGATCAAAGAAACTTGGAAGCCATTTTGTTTAAGTTGCAGTTATTCAGAAGTGTTGAATGTGTTACATTCTGACCACTGTAAAAAGTTCATTTAACAAACATAATTTTTGTTGGTAAGTCAGTATTTTCTGGGCACTGCAAAGGTCAAGTATCATGTCGGTACTGTCAAATGTGCTAAAAAGTTCTGGATGTGGTCTATAAAGTGGTTAGGGATCTCAGTAGATACGAAACAGTGATCGGGTAATTCTAATCTATGTGTAGATTATAGGTTCATTAGAAATTTAGTATTGGGAGAATTCACTGTGACTTGGAGAAGGTAAAACTGTAAGGTTGAAAGTTCAAACAAACAAAAAAATAAGGTTATAGATACACAAATTATATAGTGCTTCAATTCTTGCCAGCCACTGGTATAATCAAATATTTATCAAATATTTTACACATATTAATCAACATATAATTAGTCCTCAATATAATCTTTTGAGGTTGGTAATACAAGTGAGGAAACTGAGGCACACAGAACTTAAGTAACTTTCCCAGTGATATCCAGCTAGGAAATGGTAGAGCCAGGAATTTTTTCATGAAAAAAATTTTTGATGGCTACCATCTATTTCAGGCCCTTTTCTGGGAGCTGGGAATGAATCGAGGAACAGGTAGATGAGGTCCACATTAAAGGATTTGCTGGTCTGTTGGAAGCAGGATTGATGGCAGAGTTGGCCCCTGACTGGCATCCGGGAGCTTGGATGTGGAAGGGTCTCATCACCCTAAGTGATGTCGGTCAGTGCGCCTAAACTCATTATGCAAATAATATGGTTTCTGCTGGACACCTGCTTTTCTTCTGGGAGTCTGGAGATTGCTTATGGGCTAGGCAAGCTCCCAGGTAAAAGCCCTAGGCACGGAATCTCTGATGAGCTTCCCTGGCTGGCAGCATTTCACACCCACTGTCTGAACTCACGGCTGAGAAGTATTTTGAGTGCAGCCCCACCGGAAGAGGACTTTTGCACGCCTATGCCTGATTTCTCCTGGATTTCGCTTTTTGTACCTTTTCCTTTTGCCAGTATGCTTGGTATCCTTCTGCTGTAAGAAATCGTAGCCATGAGTACACATGTACGTTAGTCTTGTGAGTCCTCTTAGTGAAGTAGCACACTTGCGGGTAGACCTGGGGACCTTACAACATTACGGAAGTGTGTAGTTTCCTCCAGTATATTGGCAGACCCGACTTCCCAGGTGGCTCGGTGGTTAAGAATCCCCCTGACAAACAGGAGACTCAGGGTCACTCCCTGAGTCAGGAAGATTCCTCTGGAGGAGGATAAGGCAGCCCATTCCAGTATTCTTGCCTGCGAAATCCCGTGGACAGAGGAACCTAGGAGGCTACGGTCCATAGGGTCACAGAGGGTCAGACACAGCTTAGCAACTAAACAACGACAATATCAGCAGGCAGTATCAGCAGACCACGTCAGTGTTTCAGCATATCTCAGCTATCTCTAGAACCCAGCCTAGGGGTATCAGCCAGAGGAGCAGGTATAAGCATTAGAGGAAATTCCCAGCTTTACTGAATGAGATGGAGTTGGGAACCTGGACCATAGAGTTAAGATTTTGAACCCAGGAGATTTAGCTCCAGAGTGTATGTTGCTAGCTGTATGTTACGTGCTTGAAAGAAAACATAAACTTTTGTAATTGAAATTTGTGATAGAAGAGATTATTTTGCGGAAAGAGATTATCACCTTCAAGCTGACAGAAGGGCTTCCCTGGTGGCTCAGTGGGTAAAGAATTTTTCTGAAGTGCAGGAGACTCTAGTTCAATCTCTGGTTTGGGAAGATCCCCTGGAGAAGGAAATGGCAACCCACTCCAGTAGCCTGGGAAGTTCCATGGACAGAGGAGCGGGCTACAGTCCGTGGGTTTGCAAACAGCCTATGAACACAACTAAGCAACTAAAGCACCACGAGCACCAAATGTAAGGTCTTCGTCAGAGAGGTTATTGCTAAATGTACTCAGGTGTGGACAGAGTCTTTATTTTACTTTACCTCTTTGCATTTAATAGCATAACTAGCCTAACTTCAAAATACCAATTTCAGCAAAATAGAATTTTTTTTCTGATCACTAAACTTTATGCTATGAATTGATTGACTCGATAGAGAAGTCCTCTAGTGTTTTTGTTTGGAAGGGGGAATCTTCCATATAACTTCTTTGTTTTCTGTTTCTGCATTACATCCTTAGGTCAGGTACTGATTATCTCCCTGTACCATAGAATTAGCATGGTAGAATTGGAAAGCAGTGTCCTTGGGTAAGTTAGTAAAGCCAGGTATGAGTCTAAGCTTTGCTTCTAGACTCTGCTAGAAGGGACAAGCTGGGACAACTGCTTGGTGACCAGTTGTCCCTGTCCTTGTTGAGCCTTACTGCAAAGATTTTCATCTCCCTCATGGTCTGTGCTGGTTCCTGAATTCCCTGCCTCTTGTTACTTCTGTGCTAGTATTTACTATTATTGTTAATTAAAAACTTCTGTTATTGAGAGTCTATAATTATTACTGAGGGTATAAAATATTTGGGGGTCTTACTGAACTTTGAATCATGATCAGACTTTTATACTTTTTAGAGACTTTTTACTGATGACTTAGGTCTTGCTGAGCAAATTTATGTGCTACTATTTTAATTAGTTTCAAGGCATATCTTGCAGCTACCAGGAATATTCTTTACTGGTTGAGAAGCCCTTTCATATGAAATCTTTTTATTCCACTGCTTTCTTGAAGTAGAGTAAAATGAAAGCAGTCCCCACCTCTCCCAGTCAGCTGCTAAAGCCAAGATATGCTTTCAGTCATCAGTTTAAAGAAGAGACCTGTGGGTGCATTTTCCGTTAGTCATGTACATTTATCAGTGTCAGTGTTTTTTGCCTGAGATGTTACATGGAGTTTTGTTAACTGTGAATGGCATTTACCTATAATATCATATAGAAATGACTTTTTGAAAGTATTTTGCTTAAAACAAAATAGGAGCTTACATGAGATACTGTTGGAAATATGTGCTGATTTCATGTTCACATGCATTTCGAGTGGTAAATGTAAGGACTTTGAGGGTCCAGAGGGGAGATCATTATAATCTTGCTAGTAATCCTCCATTCTTTTCACTCTCTGCTCCACAACAACTTTTGGTCTTCATTTTATGAAATCCAAATGATTGCTTCTAAGAGTGATTGATGACAGATCCTCAGATGTTTTCCGTTGATCTTTTTTAAGAGTGCATTTCAAGTGATGAGCTTGAATACAAACTTAAAAAGAAAATCAAAGGAATTTTTAAAATTTTGTAACAAATCATATTTAGGATAGCTTTATCTTCCAATGTAAGAAAATTTACAAAAAATTATGCTTTATTCCAGACTTTAATAAATTGAAGTCTAGTTGGTTTATACTGTGTTTTGGGTGTGCATCGTGGTGATTCAGTTACACACTTTTCAGGTTATTTCCCTTTATAGGTTATTATGAGATGTTGAATATCATCCTTGTTGCTTATCTGTTTTAGGTAGAGTAGTTTGTGTCTGTTAATCCCATACTCCTAATTTGTACCTCCCCTCACCTTTGATAACCATTTATTTGTTTTCTGTATCTGTGAGTCTGGACCACCAGGAAATTCTCAGTGTGTTAGTTTTTAGATTCCGCATGTAAATATCACCATATACTAGGCCTTGTCTGATTTACTTCATCAAGTGTAGTATTTTTTAGGTCCATCCATTCACATTCAAGTGTGTGTGCGTGTGTGTGCGCATGTGGTCTAGACTTTGGGTAGTAGTTGATTCAGTTCTGCTTGTGAAAGGTGCTGTGTGTGTGTGTGTGTGTGTGCGCGCGCATGTGGTCTAGACTTTGGGTAGTAGTTGATTCAGTTCTAATTGTGAAAGATGCTGTGTGTGTGTGTGTGCACGCGCGCGCGCACGTGTGTGTTTGTGCGTGTGTGGTCTAGACTGGGTAGTAGTTGATTCAGTTCTACTTGTGAAAGGTGCTGTGTATGTGTGTGTGTGCATGCATGTGTGTGTGTGTGTGTGGTCTAGACTTTGGGTTGTAGTTGATTCAGTTCTACTTGTGAAAGGTGCTGTGTGTGTGTGCGTGTGTGTGTGTGGTCTAGACTTTGAGTAGTAGTTGATTCAGTTCTACTTGTGAAAGGTGCTGTGTGTGTGTGCTGTGTGTGTGCGCATGTGGTCTAGACTTTGGGTAGTAGTTGATTCAGTTCTACTTGTGAAAGGTGCTGTGTGTGTGTGTGTGTGTGTGCGCGCGCATGTGGTCTAGACTTTGGGTAGTAGTTGATTCAGTTCTAATTGTGAAAGATGCTGTGTGTGTGTGTGTGTGCACGCGCGCGCGCACGTGTGTGTTTGTGCGTGTGTGGTCTAGACTGGGTAGTAGTTGATTCAGTTCTACTTGTGAAAGGTGCTGTGTATGTGTGTGTGTGCATGTGTGTGTGTGTGTGTGTGTGGTCTAGACTTTGGGTTGTAGTTGATTCAGTTCTACTTGTGAAAGGTGCTGTGTGTGTGTGCGTGTGTGTGTGTGGTCTAGACTTTGAGTAGTAGTTGATTCAGTTCTACTTGTGAAAGGTGCTGTGTGTGTGTGCTGTGTGTGTGCGCATGTGGTCTAGACTGGGTAGTAGTTGATTCATTTCTACTTGTGAAAGATGCTGTGTGTGTGTGTGTGTGTGTGCGCGCGCGCGTGTGTGTGTGTGTGCGCATGTGGTCTAGACTTTGGGTAGTAGTTGATCCAGTTCTACTTGTGAAAGGTGCTTTTGGTATAGGGTGGTGATAGTGCATGGTGCCAAAAAACTAGCAGAAGTATATTTACTGAAGTGAACTGATCATCACTAGTATATTAATTTCCTATTGCTGATACTACAAATCATCACAAACGTAGTGACTTAACACAAATAGACCATTTTATATTGGAGGTTGCTGTCCAAAATGAGTCTTACTGAACTAAAATCAAAAGTGTTCCTTTTGGAGACTCTAGGGAGAAACTGTTTTCCAGTTTATAGAGGTCACCTGGGATGCTTGCTTCTTGACCACTTCCTCCATCTTCATGGTGCTGTCTTCAGATCTCTCGCCTCTTCCTCTCTACTTATGTCACTGCCATGATTATGTTGAGTTTACCTAGATAATTCAAAACAACACCATCTCAATGCCCTTATCTGCAAAGTTTCTTTTGCCATGGAAGATAACATATTTACAGATCTAGACACTGGATGTCTTTGGGGTCATTGTTCTGCTTACTACATACAAGTGGATTTGTGATAAAAAGTTATATATTGAACCTAGATTTTTATAATAGGTACTGCTTGGGATACACTTAAGAGGGCATAGGATGGTGAAAGTGAAAGTTGCTCAGTCATGTCCAACTCTTTGGGACCCCATGGAATTCTCTTGGCCAGAATACTGGAGTGGGTAGCCTTTCCCTTCTTCATGGGATCGTCCCAACCCAGGGATCAAACCCAGGTCTCCCACACTGCAGGCAGATTCTTTACCAGCTGAGCTATAAGGGAACCCCATAGAAGGTGAAGTGAATACAGTTTAAGTTAGACATTCTTGTAGAAATTATTTTTAAAATCTCTGAAGCACTCGAGTAGTTTAACAGTTGCAACATGACCATTTATATAGAAAATCCTTAGAAATTTATTTTTAAAAAGTATTAGAACCAGTAGTTAGTTTATCAAGGTGATTATAGAAAAATTATCCCTATATACCACCAACAGTTGCAAGTTGAAATTAAAATTACCATTTGCAATTTATAAAATCTGAAAACATAGTGATAAATGTAACAAAATAAATGCAAGACTTGTATCCTGAAAACTGTCAAAGACTGGGAGAAATTAAAGAATACGTAAAGAAATGGAGAGATACACCATGTTCATGGATTAGAAGACACAGTCTTTTTAAGATGTCAGTTCTCTCCAAATTAACCTGTAGATTCAACATTATTGCAGTCAAAATCTCAGAAGGCTTTTTTGGGTGCAAATTGGCAAGTTGACTCTAAAATTTATAAAGAAATGCAGAGGAGACTCCCAAATCTGAATAATTTTGAAAAAGAACATTCAGTTTTTTATATGAACTGACTTCAACAGTTAATATAAGCTACTGTAATCAAGACAGTGTGGTATTGGTCTAAGGACAGACATAGATTGATGGAACACATAATTTAAATAAATAGATTTACATATACAGGTTTTAACAGAAGTGCCAAGGTAATTCAATAGGGAAAGGGTAGTCTTATAAACAACAACAGAATGTACCTCGACCTTTAACTCATCCTAGGCATGAAAATGTACTTGAAAGGAATAAAAAATTAAACGAGCTAAAACTATAAAAAACTGATCTTTTCCAGTTATCTGACCACTGCTGAGTTTTCTAAATTCGCTGGCATATTGAGTGCAGCACTCTCACAGCATCATCTTTTAGGATTTGAAGTAGCTCAACTGGAATTCCATCACCTCCACTAGCTTTGTTTGTAGTGATGCTTCCTAAATCCCAATGGACTTTGCATTCCAGGATGTCTGGCTCTAGGTGAGTGATCACACCATCATGGTAATCTAGGTCATTAAGATCTTTTTAAAATAGTTCTGTGTATTTTTGCCACCTCTTCTTAATCTCTTCTGCTTCTGTTAGGTCCATCCCATTTCTGTCCTTTATTGTGCCCATCTTTGCATAAAATGTTCCCTTGGTATCTCTAATTTTCTTGAAGAGATTTCTAGTCTTTCTTATTCTATTGTTTTCCTCTGTTTCTTTGCCCTGATCACTGAGGAAGGCTCTCTTATTTCTCCTTGCTATTCTTTGGAACTTTGCATTCAGATGGGTATAGCTTTCCTTTTCTCCTTTCCCTTTTGCTTCTCTTCTTTCTCAGCTATTGTAAGGCCTCCTCAGACAATCATTTTGCCTTTTTGCATTTCTTCTTGGGGATGGTTTTGATCACTCCTCCTGTACAATGTTGCTAAATTCAGCACTCGCCACAGGACTGGAAAAGGTCAATTTTCACTCCAATTCCAAAGAAAGACAATGCCAGGGAATGTTCAAACTACTGCACAGTTGCACTCATCTCAAACGCTAGCAAAATAATGCTCAAAATTCTCCAAACGAGGCCTCAACAGTATGTAAACCAGAACTTACAGATGTTCAAGCTGGATTTAGAAAAGGCAGAGGAACCAGAGATCAAATTGCCGACATCTATTGGATCATAGGAAAAAAGCAAGAAGCAAGAGAATTCCAGAAAAACATCTACTTCTGCTTCATTAACTATGCTAAAGCCTTTGACTGTGGATCACCACAAACTGAAAATTCTTCAAGAGATGGGAATACCAGACTACCTGACCTGCTTCCTGAGAAATCTGTGTGCAGGTCAAGAAGCAACAGTTAGAACTGGACATGGAAGGGGGTACACCAAGGCTGTATATTGTCACCCTGCTTATTTAACTTCTATGCAGAGTACATCATGGTAAATGCCGGGTTAGATGAAGTACAAGCTGGAACCAGGATTGCCGGGAGAAATATCAGTAATCTCAGATACACAGATGACACCACCCTTATGGTAGAAAGTGAAGAACTAAAGTGCCTCTTAATGAAAGTGAAAGAGGAGAGTGAAAAAGCTGGCTTAAAACTAAACATTCAAAATGCTAAGATCATGGCATTACTTCATGGCAAATAGATTGGGAAACAATGGAAACATTAACAGATTTTATTTTCTTGGGCTCCAAAATCACTGTGGATAGTGACTGCAGCTGTGAAATTCAGACACTTGCTACTTTCGAAAAAAGCTATGACAAACCTAGACAGCATATTAAGAAGCAGAGATATCACTTTGCCGACAAAGATCTGTGTAGTCAAAGCTATGATTTTTCCAGGAGTCAGGTAGGGATGTGAGAGCTCGACCATAGAAAAGGCTGAGTGCCAAAGAACTGATGCATTCCAGTTGTGATGCTGGCGAATGCTCTTCAGAGTCCCTTGGATTGCAGGGAGATCAAACCAGTCAATCCTAAAGCAAATCAACCCTGAATATTCATTGGAAGGACTGCTGCTGAAGCTCCAACACTTCTGCCACCTGATGCAAAGAGCTGACTTCTTAGAAAAGACTCTGATGCAGGGAAAGATTGAGGGCAGGAGGAGAAGCAGGAGACTGAAGTGAATCGCTCAGTTGTGTCCGACTCTTCGAGACCCCAAGGACTGTAGCCTACCACGCTCCTCCGTCCATGGGATTTTCCAGGCAAGAGTACTGGAGTGGGGTGCCATTCCTTCTACAGAGGATCTTCACAACCCAGGGATTGAACCTGGGTCTCCTGCATTGTAGGCAGACGCTTTACCATCTGAGCCACCAGGAAGCAGGAGGCTGAGGATAGGATTATTGGATGGCATCACAGACTCAGTGGACATGAGTTGGAGCAAACTCTGGGAGGTAGTAAAAGACAGGGGAGCCTGGCGTGCTGCAGTTCATGGAGTTGCAGAGTTGGGCAGGTCTTAGCAACTGAACAGCAATGTAGAGCGAGAAATTAAGGATATAAACAATCAAGAAACAGAATTTGGCCCCAGGTGGCTGAGGTGCATATGAAGGGAACGAATTCAGTGAGCCCAGAGGTTTGCATCTTCCCATACACAGTGAAGTCGCTCAGCCGTGTCCGACTCTTTGCGACCCCATGGACTGTAGCCTACCAGGCTCTTCCAACCTCAGAATTTTCCAGGCAAGAGTACTGGAGTGGGCTGTCATTTCCTTCTCCAGTCCCATACACAGAAGAATGCTAAATTCCTTAGCTTGATATCTGGTTTTCCTTACTTATCAGTAATCTTTGATATTCAGACTGCCTGCCCCCTTTGTTTCAAACTTGTGTATACTATACAGCCTTGTGTATACAGAAACTGTATACACAACTGGATAGCCGAGTGTATACAGAAGCTGTTTCCAGGAGGCAGGAGAGGGAGTCAGGCTGTAGCGTCCTTGGAACAGTTTCTCAGGGCTACTGAGATGTTGTCTCCTGGGCTCAGAGTCCTTGACGTTCCCACCAAATAAAATAAATCTCTACTTTCAGGTTGTCATTAATTTTTTTAGTTGGTGGTGACATGGATTTCTTTTGTTTTAATTAAATTGCTATTTTTATATGCAAAGGTCACTAGTCTATTGCTGCTATTCTTTGCCCAATATTATCAGTTTAAAATAATATTTTTTTTCCCTGTGAAATGGTACTCAACTCTTGTACAGAAGCAGTTTTTCCTCATTAATTAATGAAAATTAATTGTTATTTGGAATTTGTTTTTTAGTGGAGACAGTGGTTTCACTTCCGTAGATAAGACAAGGCTGTCAGCTGCTTGCCTTTCTTTGGGCTTTTATCTCTTGTCTCCCTGGTTTTGACTGTTCTTAACTGATTTGTTAAAGTATGCCTGAAAGCAACAGAAATCTGGTTTTAACCTAAAATAAATGTTTTGCTAGTTTTCAAAAAATAGTTGGGAGGACTTCCAGATTGTGATCTGGCTTCAAGATTGAAAGGAGCTTCAGGTCTCCACTCCATCCAAACAAGAAGAAAAAAACTGAGCAAGCTGAACAATCAGCAGTTCTTATTAGATCTGTCAGAGAAATGAGGTGATAGGGCAAACCCCCAAATTGCAGAGATAGGTGAATATAGAGAATCACAACTTCCATCACAATTCTGGGAACCAGAAGTGTACTGGGAAAACCCAAATTGTAATTGATGAATTGCTGGAGAACTCCAGGGGGACTCAATAAATAGGGAGGGTCAGATATGTTTGTGAGTTTTACCTCTAGAAGCTCAACACAGTAAATATGGGAGAAAAGCTCCTAGTGCTTCTGGCTGGAGAAGAAGAGGAGGGACTATTTAGAAATACACCAGAGCGCTCTTGTTTTTTACACCAAGATAGACCCTGGGGAAAAACTATTTAAATACAGCTTAACTGACCTGGGGGGAAAGAGGCGCCTCTCAGAGCCAGGCCCCAGGCTGCGCGATGACAGGACCGGGAGGAGATGAGAGATTTGGGGCTAAAGTAGGGCTCCAAGGGGCTTCCCTTGTGGCTCAGATGGTAAAGAATCCACCTGCAATGCAGGAGACCTGAGTTCCATGCTTGGGTTGGGATGATCCCCTGGAGGAGAGCATGGCAACCCACTCCAGTTTTCTTGCCTGGGAAATCCCATGGACAGAGACACCTGGTGGGCTACGATCCATGGGGCACAAAGAGTCTGACACGACTGAGTGACTAAGCACAGACCTGGGCGACAGAAATTCCTAACTCGAGCCATGTCTGGAAATCCCAGTGCCTGCCTAGTCTAGCTGGCCGTCCTGTCCCCTGAAGGAAGGGTGGCAGAGACTGAGAGTATTGGTGAAGTTCCCAGTACAGAGGCAGAGACTCCCTGGAGAACTGAAACCTAATCACAGGGCTGTGGAATGCCCCCTTCCCTGGTTACTAAGGCCTCTCTACAGCCGTTTCTGTTACCCAGCACAGCCTCAGGAAAAAGTTGCAAGGCACATCAACAGGCAAAAAACATCACTGAAGTTCTTAAATTTCATGGTGAAACTGTTACCGGATATTTGAGGTACGGTGATAGTCTGCAGCCCATAGCCTGTGAGAGATAAATGTAATTGGAAAAATATGTAAAAATAGCTTCATACGTTTAAATGAATTTGTGAAACATATGTGTATATATTAGTGAGTATATAACAGCTGAAGTTACTATGTGTTCAAATTGAATAAAGCAAATCACATCAGATTCTTTCAGTTTGAGTGTAGAGGGAGAGTATCAGTCCCAAACAGTGCTTACTGTTATGTCACAGCTAAGAAACAGATCTTCAGGCTAGTACCACTCAGCTGAGCTTTAATCCTTGTGCAAGTCCCTCAGTTGTGTCTGACGCTTGTGACCCCATGATGTGTAGTCCGCCAGGCTCCTCTCTGTCCATGGAATTTTCCAGGCAGGAATACTGGAGTGGTTGCCATTTCCTGCTGCGGGGGATCTTCCTCACCCAGGGATTGAAGCTGCATCTCCTGTCTCCTGCATTGGCAGGTGGCTTCTTTACTGCTGGAGCCACCTGGGAAGCCTCATCTTTATGGTCGACCTTGAATATTCATATTCAAGTTACTTTTAGAATTCACATGAAGTGAGGAGCATTATGCTGATTAGAGACATTTCATATTTGTATGTGTCCCCTGAAAACATTTAAAGTGGAGAGTGTAATTATTCTTTATGTTAAGCCTGGTTTAGTGTCTCTTTACTAAGTTTAATGAGGAAAAAGTTGGGAAGGGGGCTCTTCTAAATTAAAAGGCACGCGAGAGACATAACTGAACACAGTGAATGGTCCTTGAGAGGATGCTTTTTTTGAAAAAGTCCTTTAGAAAAGTTTTTTTTTTTTTTTAAACGTGGTTGTGGGAAGTAAAATAGGTAGTATTAGATGACGTTGAGAACTTACTGTTAATTTGGTAGGTGTGGTAATTGTGATTATGAAGGGAAAATTCATATTTTTTAAAGCTTCATTCTGAAGTTTTTAGGAGTGATGTCTTTTGCTTGAAATTACTTTTAAGACACTTCAGCACACAAAAGATAAAAACATGGCAAAAAACTACCAATTGTTGAATCTGGGCATCAGGTATGTGGGTATTCACTGTGCTACTCTCTGTATTTAGAAAATTCAATAATGAAACTTAGGAAAAAAATTATAGTTTTTGTATCTAAGAAGTAAAGAAGCCATCAGCAAATAAGGAGGATTGTTCTGGACTTAAAAAATGTTTAGTTCACTTTGATCTGCATTTTCCCCCTCTTCAGTTAGAAGACTATATTGTTAACTAGTCTTGACTGACAGTATGTATCTGGACATATATGTAATCTCATACTGAATGCATATTTTTCAACATATATCTGAGTTCTGAGTATGTTCTGAACATACTCAGAGGCTGTGTAAACATACCAGGAGAACAAAAGAAGTTAAAAAAAAACTTCAAATTATTATTACAAAGAGTGATTAAGGAATAAGTAAATTAGCTGTTGGATCTTTATGGTAGACCCTGGTCATTTTTGGATGCTGGATCAGAAAAAGGATTTATCATGCAGCTGTTTTAAGTACTGACTAGCTGTTGTTAATAAAGCATCTGAAAAGGTAGTAATGAGTGTGGTACTAATTTTCCTTCCTCCTCATCCTATTTTTTTTAAGAACATGGTGAAAAGAACTGCGGCAGACCGTGAAAGTGCACCAGAACCTCTAATGCTGCTTCCTAAGTTGTATTTATCCAAGGGTACCTGAAGAAGTATTCATGTCACATGTGTTTTCTAAGCACCTGTTGTGTGTTATGCACAGCTGCTACTTGTCATACAGATTGAAGTTGTGTAAGGCACTAATGAATCCTGACTCAGGGCTTTCTGTATTTAAGACTTTCCATAGCAGGGGATAGAAAAAGAACTAACATTAAGTTAAGCAAAATAGCATTTTAAAAAAAAAAAACAGAAGAGGTGGGAGGCTTGCACAGCCAGTTCTTGAGTCTACCGCAGGACTTGGTTCTTGAACGTCTTCACTTCTGATTGTGTTTACTCCTTTGCCAATCTCATCCAGTCCCCTGCTTCAATTATTGACTGTTAAGTGGATGATTCCCCCTGGCACATGCCTTCAGCCAGAAAGCCCCCACCCCAGAACTCTACACTGGTCTATCCCCCTGCATGTGCTGTTCATTCAGTGGCTCCAGGTTGACATGTCTTAGCTTAACTCATCTTTATTCTCCCCAAGCCTGCTCTTGGAACAGCCTTCCTCATCTTGCTGTGCCCTTGCGCTCAGTCCCAGAACTTTGGAGTTGTCCCTGCAAGAGCTAAAATAGTCTTCCAGCTTTATTCTTGCCTCTATGGTCTGTTCTAACCCAGCTGCCAGAATGATCTATTTAAAAAGTCAAGTTAGGTAGTTAGATCCTGTCATTGCTATACTTGAAACCCTCCATTATTTTTGCCTGTCAGAGTAAAAACCAAAGCGCTTATGGCAGTCCACGCCGCCCACTCAGCCTCTGACTATACTAGCCAGCTTCTGCCCTGGTGCCTTCTCTCTCTCTTTGGAATGTTCTTCCTCTAGGTGTGCATGTGGGCCTGGCCTCCACACCTCGGTTAGATTCGGCATTCATTCAGTATGTACTTAATTTTGTTTAATAGTTGTCTTCCTTTCTAGAATGTAGAAGTCAGGCATTTTTTGTCTTTCTTATTCACTGCCTAGGATACTTCCTGGCGCATAAGTGCTTGGTAAATATTTGTTGAGTGAGTAAGGAACCGAGAAGGGGAGGCGCATGCTCGGCTTGAGAATGCTGTATGCTGCTAGTTTAAGACATTATTTATGAAACAATACAAGCAGCATCTGCATAGCTAATTTGTCTCAGTGGTCTTGGAAGTATTTCATGCAGTATCTTAGCTGTTTGATGAAGATCACTGTAATTTTGGTGATTCTTTTTTATGGAAAATAAGGCCTCACTTAATATTTGTCTTTCTTTTTCTTTTTTTAGCTTATGTAAAACTTTGTTTAGTCAGGTTTGTAAAAGCCACTGGCGTTGAGTACTGGAATCACATATTATTTTTGTATGTTTGAGGTTGTTTTAGTAGAGCTTCAGCACTGCAAATAGAATGCTCTAGGTCTATTGGCAGAAATGCTTTCATATAGGAAATTAGGTCCTTGTGAAAAGCCTGGGAGGGGCGGGAAAGTCAGTCCCAGATCACAGCAGAACTGATGCACCAGGGAGCTTCATGCCCAAAGGCTGTCCTTGGGCTGTTGAGAGTCAGAAAACAACAAGCTAGCTGTGATCCTGGGATTAGAAAGCTGCAGCTGCCCTCCTACACGTACCAGCTGGTACTGGAGTGTGGGGTCTTCCCGCCATCCATGAAAACTGGTCCTTCTCACCCAGGACTTGACTGGATACTAGACATTCTACCATCTGGTTTTCTTGCAGAAAAACAGTGAGAAAGGCAGGAAGATAGTCTCCACCTCACTTTGGCTTTCAGGCATTGATTGCATAAGTGAAAGTTGGTCAGTTGTCTGACTCTTTGTGACCCCATGAATTATAGGAGTCCATGGGATTCTCCAGGCCAGAAAACTGGAGTGGGTAGCCTTTCTCTTCTCCAGGGGATCTTCCCAACCCAGGGATCAAACCCAGGTCTCCCGCATTGCAGGTGGATTCTTTACCATCTGAGCTGCCAGGGAGGCCCAAAAATACTGGAATGGGTAGCCTATTCCTTCTCCAGTGGATCTTCCTGACCCAGGAATCGAACCGGGGTAACCTGTACTGCAGGCGGAGTCTTTACCAAGGAGCTATTGATTGCATGAGTGTATCTAATTGGTAGAAACTCATTCTCATTCAGAAGTCTGACTGCAAAGGAAACTGAGAAATAAAGCTTTTTAAGCTCTCTGTCCTCTGGCACACCAGAAGTTGGGTCAAGTGGCCGTGGTGTAAGCAAATCAATACTGTCTTCATGGCTTCTGTCTCAGCTGGTCTCAGAGTGAGCAGCACACCCACAGCCTCACCGGGGAAAACGAGCCCAGCCTGGCAGACAGCTTAGCGCCTTGCCTTTGCTCTCTGTGTCCCCAGGCCTGGGGCCTAGCTCCCCTCACACGCTCTCCCCTCCTCCCTACTCTGCTCACTGATCCATCAGCCTGCGCCTCGGCAGCCCCTGGGCTGTGTGACCTGCTGTCTGGCTTCCTGAAGGTGGAGTCTGCGTCATCATCCAGGAGTCTGGGGCCGTGTCCCACCTGTGGATTTAGTCCTGGAGGCAGCAGGCTGTGGGGCCAGCAGTGGGCTCTTCTCCACGGCCAGGAGGGGGCAGGCTCACCAGGAGGGAAGTATGGCGTGTGTGGGTGATATTTTTTAATGCACGACTGAGGGGAGCATTAGATAGCCGACAGAGGAGGTGGTTCGCTGTGGACAGGAGAAGAATCAGGAAGACTGTGGAGCAGTTGATGAGGAGGGAGACTGAAAGGGTCTGAAGTGGGAGTGACAACAGGTGAAGTCTGTGGCCGAGAGCGAGGACAGCAGGGTATTGAAGGAGGTAAGAGTGTTCTCTGCACAGCCTACTGGCTGACAGTACTTTATAGTAATTGAAAACATGTTTTAAGCTGAGCTGGCTCCTCCGTGATGAGTGTCTGCTTTCTAACGCACGTGGTTTCAGTCTCGCTGTCAGAGCTCTGTGCGTGGGCTCTTACTTGCTGAGGGTGGATCTCTGTGGAAGGCGGCCTGGGCTGGGGCCGGCTTGCACCCACCCCCCCATCCCCCGCCCTGCCGTGGGCACCCAGCCTGTCACTGAGCCTGTTCATGAAAAGTTTCATTCAGTGGA
>SJXQ01006842.1:34032-88446 GCA_006408695.1 Aepyceros melampus
TCGGGTCATGGGGCACGGGCTCAGGGGTTGTGGGGCATGGGCTCGGGTCATGGGGCATGGGCTCGGGTCATGGGGCGCGGGCTCAGGGGTTGTGGGGCACGGGCTCAGTGGTCGTGGGGCGCGGGCTCGGGTCATGGGGCGCGGGCTCAGGGGTTGTGGGGCGCGGGCTCGGGTCATGGGGCGCGGGCTCAGGGGTTGTGGGGCGTGGGTTCAGGGATTGTGGGGCCTGGCCCAGCTCAGTAGTTGTGGGGCGTGGGCTCAGTGTCCGTGGCTTTTGGGATCTTCCCAGACCAGGGACTGGACTGGTGTTTCCTGCACTGGCAGGCAGATTCTTTCCTGCTGAGCCGACAGGGAAGCTCTGATGATTATTTTTATATTGCTCGTGTTTGTATTCTTTTCTGAGCTTTTCTGCAAGCTCCAGATCTGCTTTGTCCAGTGTGGTGGCCACTAGCCATATGCTATTTAATTGAACTTAAATGTTCAGTTCCTTAGTCTTGCTGACGACCTCTCAAGGCCCTAAAGCCACATGTAATGCTGATAGCTACTGTGTTGGACCATGAAGATTAAAGAATGTTTTTGTATTGCAGAAAGTTCAATTGACAGTGTTGTTTTGATTTTTAAATTTTAAATAATAAGGATTATCATTTTCATGAAGTCTTTGTTCTTACATTTACAATGACTGTCTTTCTTTGGGATATACCCTTTTCACATGAAAACAGTTTATCAGGGAAGAATCCCAGTTAACTGAGGGAATATGTTTAGTAGGATTTTAGTTTATTAAGTTTTTTTTTTTGTTGTACCCTGTAATTACTGCACTTTTATTACCAAATGATTACTGTACAGTTTCCTCAATGTAGAACCTTGAGCATTTCTAGTGTTTTATCTGTTTTAAAGATTGTTAGGTTAAAAATACTGGTCATATTTTCTCTGTGCCATTTAATATAGATGATGCTTCTTTTCCCATAGGAAGCTGTAAATTAGAGCATATGTAGCGAAAGTAAAACTTTGTGACAGTGTGAATCATGCTTAATACATGTTTTATTAAGGAGTGGAGTTTTATGGTGTACGTGTCCCATAGTTTGTGTAACCAGTCACACTTTGAAAGGACCTTTAGGCTGTTTCTGATTTTGACTCTTACAGATAATGCTGTACATTTGTGTAGGTTTTCATTTCTCTGGCGAGTGCTCAGGAGTGCAGTTGGTGAGTTGTGTGGTTATTGCATGTTTGACTCATTGTAAAACTGGCCGACTTTTCCAGAATGGCTGTGTTGTGTGATACTTGTACCAGCAGCATGCGAGGGGTCTGCACCTCCACCTCTTTGTCAGCATATGGCGTTGCTGCCTTTGTTTTTCAGTCTTAGCCATTCTGTTCCGTGTGTAGCGATGGTGACAGTGGTCCTGGTTTGCGTTTCCCTCATGGCTAATGATGTTGAACAGCTTTTCACATGCTTATTTGCCACTTGTGTATCCTCTTCAGTGAATTATCTGTTCATGTCTTTCATTTTCTAATTTTTTTTTTTTTACTGTTGACTTTTAAAAAATAGACTTTTTAGAATAGTTTTAGGTTCACAGCAAAACTGAGTAGGAGATAAAGATTTTTCCATATGCTTGAAGAAGTGGTTGACAAGAGGTCAGGTGAATGTGCAGATGAGGCAAAACTTTGTAGCCCAATTTGTTCAACTTTTGAAGTGTTGGTTGTTTTGAACGTCATCATGGAGGAGAATTGGGCCCATTCTGTTGACCAATGCCGGCTGCAGATTTCACCGTTTTCAGTGTATCTCATTGGTTTGCTGAGCATACTTCTCAGATGTAATGATTTCTCTGGGATTCAGAAAGCTGTGGTGTGTCAGACGGGCAGCAATCCCCCAGACAGTGGCCATGACCTTTCTTTGCTGCAAGTTTGGCTTCGGGAAGTGCTCTGGGGCTTCGTCTCAGTCCAACCACTGAGCTCGTTGTCGTTGGTTGTTGTATAAATCCACTTTTTGTCGCCCGTCACAATCTGATCGAGAAATGGTTCATTGTTGTTGCATAGAATAAGAGAAGAGGACACATCAGAACAACTGTTTTTTGGGTTTGTGGGCAGCTCGTTGAGGCACCCGCTTATCGAGGTGCCTTATTTTGCACCTTTACAATTTGCTTCAAAAGCTGAATGACCGTAGAATGGCAGGCATCGAGTTCTTCGGCAGCTTCTTGTGTGGTTGTGAGAGAATCAGCTTCGGTAAGCTTGTCGGTTGTTGTCAACTTTCAATGAGCAGCCACTGCGCCCATCTTCAAGGCTCTCGTCTCCTTTACAAAACTTAACCATCACTGCTCTGTACGTTCTTTAGCAGTTCCTGGGCCAGATGCATCGTTGAAGTTGCAAGTTGTCTGTGATGTTTTACAACCCATTTTGAACTCGAATAAGAAAATCACTTGAATTTGTTTATTGACTAACATTATTGCCCTAAGTCTAAAATAAATATAAAATATACAGTAATAAGTCATTAGCAAAAACCATAAAGGGAGAAATGTGCATTAAAATGTATACAACATAACTACATTTGGTTAAGAATATATTCCAATATCATATGACAGAGTTCAACAGTGAAAAACCTCAATTACTTTTGCACAACCTAATAAATATTTCTAAAATGTCAATTTCTGATTGTTGTTGGGATGTAGAAATAAAATAGTTTTTCTCCCCCATATTTATCTTATATCCCACATCCTTGCTAAACCTCACATACTTGTTTTAGTAGCTTTTTATAGGTTCTGTTAGATATCCTATCTAGATGATTGTCATCCTCAAGTAAAGACAGTTTTTACTTCCTCTGTAATTTTGTTGCCTTAATTTTCCTTTTCTTATTTCACTACCTAGAACCTTCAGTATAATAGAAATGGAGAGAATGGACTTGCTTGTCTTGTTCATGATGTTACATTAAATGTGAGAGTGTTCAGACTTCCACCCCTAAGTATGATATTAGCTTTTCATTTTTCATAGATATTTTTAATCAACTGAGGAAATTTCCTTCTTGCGTAGTTTGCTGAAGTTTTTTTAAAAAATCAGAAATGGATGTTAGATTTCATCATGTGCTTTTTCGGCATGTACTGAGATCATAATAGTTTTTTCTTTTATATTTATTTAACAGAATTATATTGATTTTTACTATAATTAAACTATAAACTAGTAAATTACAAATTATTGATTTTACATATTAACCTAACCTTATATTTATGGGCCTCATCCGTCTTGGTCTTGATCTATTATCTTTTTTCATATATTCCAGAATTTTAATTGATAAAGCTTTGTTGAGAATTTTTGCAGATATTCACGCAGAGTGTTTATCTGCAAGTTCCGTTTATTCTGATACCCTCTGGTTTTGCTGTCAGGGTCATGTTGGCTTCATGGAATCAGTTGGGAAATAGTACCCCTTCACCCCCTTTCCCCAGTTTCCTGAAGGGTTTACATGGGATTTGTATCATTCGTTAACTATTTGGTAGATTTCCCCAGCGAAGCTCTCTGGTTCTGGAACTTTTTGTGATTGTGGTTGCTGTTGGAAGATTTTCAACTGTTGATCAATTTCCTTGACAAATAGAGCTATTTGAATTATCTTTTCCTAGAGAAAGAGCTCATTTATGTCTTTCGAGGAGTTGGTGAACTTAGTAGCATGAAGTTGCTCATAATAGGCCTTTGTTTCTAATATCTGTAAGATCTGTAGTAACATCACCTCCCTCATTCCTGATATTGGTCATTAGTGTTTTCTCTTATTTCTAATCAGTTTCTCTAGAGGTTTATTAATTTTATTAATATCCTCAAATAATCATCTTTGCTTTCATTGCTTTTCTTTGTTGTTTTTCTATTTTCCATTTCACTGATTTCTGTCCTAATCTTTATGTCACTTTTGTTTTTGAAAGATATTTAGCCAGGTAAACAGTTGTGGGAAGTGCTTTACTTGCAGTACTTTAAAGAGGTTTCACTGTCTTCTAGTTTGCATTGCCTCAGATTAGAAATCTGTCCTCATTGTATTTGTTTCTTTGACATAATGTATTTTTTTCCCTCCTCTGCTTTTAAGATTTTTCTTTTCATTCCTAGTTTTAAGCAATTATACTGTGATGTACCTTTGAGTGACTTTTTTTTTTTAAGTTTCTTGTGTTTGGGGTTCTTCGAGGTTCTTGGTTCTGCACATTTATAGTTTTCACAAAATTTGAGCATATTTCTCAGTCATTTCTTTAACCTTTTTTTATTTTTCCCATTAACTTCCTTTCTTAATTCAGGAATTCTGATTTAATTAGTGGCACTGCCCTAGTGGTCCAGTTGTTAACAATCTGCCTTTTGGGGAACTAAAATCCCATGTGCCCCAGAGCAGCTAAGCCTGTGCCACAGTTACTGAGCATGCGTGCCACAGCTGGTGAGTCTGGGTGCCGCAAGAGAAGATCCCCCATGACGCAGTGAAGATCCATTGTGCCACAATTAAGATGCGAGGCAGCCAAATAAATAAATATTAAAAAAAAAGTTAATTAGGCTGTTGAAATTGTTGCATAGCCCATAATGTGGGTTTCTTTCTTTTTTTAAATCTTTTTATTTCATTTTGGATAGTTACTGTTGCTTTATCTTCAGATTTTTTAGTTTTTATTTTTCTTTGCTGTCTAATCTCTTTATTCTCTCCAGTGTATTTTTTATCTCAGGGATTAAAGTTTGCAACTGTAGCTGTGTGTGTGTATATACATGAATATATATTTCTCTCCCTATCCAATTCCATGCCTCTACTTAATTTGTTCATTCTTTTCTGTAACTTCTTCAGTTCAGTTCAGTCACTCAGTCGTGTCCGACTCTTTGCAACCCCATGAATTGCAGCACGCCAGGCCTCCCTGTCCATGACCAACTCCTGGAGTTCACCCAGACCCACGCCCATGGAGTCAGTGATGCCATCCAGCCATCTCATCCTCTGTTGTCCCCTTCTCCTCCTGCCCCCAATCCCTCCCAGCCAACCTAGATAGCATATTCAAAAGCAGAGATATTACTTGGCCGACTAAGGTCCGTCTAGTCAAGGCTATGGTTTTCCAGTAGTCATGTATGGATGTGAGAGTTGGACTGTAAAGAAGGCTGAGCGCTGAAGAACTGATGCTTTTGAACTGTTTTGTTGGAGAAGACTCTTGAGAGTCCCTTGGACTGCAAGGAGATCCAACCAGTCCATTCTGAAGGAGATCGGCCCTGGGATTTCTTTGGAAGGAATGATGTTGAAGCTGAAGCTCCAGTATTTTGGCCACCTCATGCGAAGAGTTGACTCTCTAACTTCTTGGATGTATGGAAATCATGGGTAATAATAATGTTTTTCATGTCTTTGCCTACTAATCCTATCATTATGTAATTTGGGGGTCAGTTTCAACTGATTGACTTTTCTCCTGTCTGTAGATGGTATTTTCCTGCTTCTTAGCCTGCCTAATAATTTTTTATTGGATGCTAGATTCTGTGAATTTTGCTTCTTGATTCTAGATTCAGTTATCTGGAAATAGTCAATCCTTTCAGATCTTGCTTTTATTTTTTTTTAGGAAAAGCTAGAGTAACATTTACTCTAGAGTTAGTTTTTCCAATGGATGAGGCAAGATTCTTCTGAATTCCACGTCTGATGCTCCGTGAGTGTTGAGGTCTTTGGTCTGGTGGCTGGGCACAGACCTGACTCCTGTTTTGAGCTTTGCGGTTATTCCCTCTGCCTTGTTGCTTCTAGTTGTTCTGGGTTGTCTTTCTCTGCCCTCTGGTTTCCTTACGTTTGCACGTTAATAGTGCTTGGCTGCGTACTTGAAGGTGGCCTTTCAAAGACCTAGGGTGTCCTCTGTGCATCCCTCCTCTTCTGTTCTCTGCCGTGGAAAGTCTAGTAACCGTGGTCTCTGGCTTCCGAGCGCCATCATCTCCGTAGGGAGACCCCCCCGGGCAGCTCCTGGGTTTGCTTTCCGTCAGCCATGGCACTCTCCCCAGGCGGGACTCTTGGTCTTCAGCCTCTCGGTTCCCAGTCTCTTCAGGAATGTTGTCTTACATAGTTTGTCTGGTTTTTAAGGCTTTTTAAAAATCAGTAGGGTAAATTCACGGCCATTCCTTCATGCTGGCTAGAAATGGAACTCAGTGTAGTACTTTAGTAGAAAAGGGGCAGAGAAAGAAAATTACTTTTAAAACTTTAACTTTCCCTGGGCTTCTTGGAGAGAATAGTTGTACTGAGTTTGTTTTCGTGTAAGACTTGGAGCTGCTGGCACAGCACAGGAGGAGATGGCAGAGCTGCTGTCGCAGCTGCCCTGCAGCCCCAGGGCCTGTTGCAGGCCGGCCTTGCTGACTGGCGATGCCACAGAGCCATCCGCTCAGCCAGTCCTTGTCCCCTGCAGGCTGGCTGAATGTGTAGAGGAAGTCCCCTGTGATGAGCTCTCAGATATAAATTTGATGTTACGTTGCTGACTGCTGATATCACAGATTTTTGTCAAGTCAAATTAAAACATGATTATACTCTACAGCATATTATTAAATATTTCATATTTCAGAGATCATCTCATTCTATTTTGTACTATTGAAAACATCTGTGTATGTAATTAGAGCATGCAGTTCTCAGACGGGTACAGACTTTGGCTTAGTCTCTGCATTGATTCTTCATGCTAAAAATGCAAACAAGACTAATATGTTCCAACTCTTGATACATCAGTGTTTCATTGGTTTATTATTGATACCAAAGACATTAAGTGGGCTTAATCAGCCATCTCCATTATTTGTGAACTTGAAAGACAAGAAAATAGGTGAACTTCATAGCTAACTCTGAATATCATGTTAGCCAACAGTTTCTGCTTTCCCCATGTCAAGGCTTTTTGTTTAATATGTAAAATATATATGTGAAAAACATAAAGACACTAACTATTAAAGTTCATTTTTTCACTTAATGTTGAAAGTTGGTGTTAATTCAGCTGGTATCAGAAGAAGGTGAAGAAAAAGCAAGTTATTTGTCCCTGTGTAGTTAACAGATAATAATAGCAAACTGAATAATTGAGTATTCATTATGCCTCTTCTTAGGCTGTGATTTCATTCATTTCCCTGGCCTGTTCGTAATTGTTCCGTGAGTCCTTGTTGCTACAGCGGAGCATCACATGTAGGAGCCCGGACTCTGTGGTGCCTTCAGCCTGTATTTTTGCTGTTGCTCTCATCCTTTGTGTTTAGTTAGATGCTGTTGACCAGAGCTCCTGTGGGCCTTCACTCGACTCACGCGTGGTTTTTAATCCTGTTGGAGTTGCACCAGGGCCTTTGTGCTTTTTCTTTTCTCCGTCTGGAACGCTTTTTGCCAGGTATCTGTTTGTCTCCTTGTCCTGGGGCTCTGCTGAAATGCCACCTCATCAGTGTTGTGTTCCCTAGTGCTTGTATTGAAAATAGCATCCTGTCTTTTTTCTAAGCGCTTGATGTTCTCCGTACTTGCTTAATTTTTTATTCCTCCATAACCTTTATCATAGAGAAGGAAATGGCAACCCACTCCAGTGTTCTTGCTTGGAGAATCGCAGGGACTGGGGAGCCTGCCGGGCTGCCGTCTCTGGGGTCGAACAGAATCGGACACGACTGAAGCGACTTAGCAGCAGCAGCAGCAGCAACCTTTATCATAAGCTGACATCCTAAACATTTTCTGTCTTGTTTGTGTCTCTCTCTTGCTCCACTGGAACATGTGGTGTATGAAGGCAGGGACTTTCATCTGTTCTATTTTCCTACTGGATTCCCACCATCTAGAAAGTTTTTGGCACGTAATAAGCATTCAGCACATTTTCAATGACAGTGAGTTAATGAGTGACTGAACGATTAACCATCTGAGTCTCTGTTCACCTGAGTCTCATCCATCTTCCCAGGCCCACTCCAGGTTACACTCATGGCACATTCATGAAGCTGCCTCCAACTGTTTTTGCTCATCTGATCTTTTACTCCTTTGAACTTGTGGCATTTTCATATTAGTATAAGAGAGAATTTTGTAAGAGATATAATTGCATGTGATTGATGTAGGCTCTAGGATGGTAAGATTTGATCACTTGAAATGTTTAAGGAGTGACAAGACGGCCTTGTCCTAAAGGGGGCTGAAGTTGACATGGGCCAGATGCTGTAATTCCAGGGGACTCTAAGGGTGTGGGTGAGATTGCCCTGTGCAGTCGTTCTGGAAACTGGCGTTTGGAGGGGCCGCCTTCCTTGCCCGTAACTCTGTACCTTGCTGTCCTGGCGGTTCAGACGCAGGTCTTTGTGCCGCAGAGCCGTGAGGCTGCCTCAGTCCGTGACTGTTCCGTGACCCTGGCCCCTGCAGTGGCGTGCGGTACGGCGGTTTGGCCTGTTTACCAAGGAATGAAGGCCGGGATGGTGAGGAGGGGCAGCGCTCGGTTAGGGCGAGAGAAAACTTAAGAAGTTTTGGATAATGGTGCAGTTAGAAACACCCAAAGGGAAAATAGAGGCGCTGAGATTCTGATTCTGTTCAGATCTTGGCCTGGTGTTAGGTCAAGATTTTGGCAACAGTGTTGGTAGATCTTATTTTGATTTCTTGTAAGAAATGTTTATTGTTGGGGTTTATTGCTTTAGTTTTTGTCTTAATATGATTCAGGTGCTCTTACTTTAAAATTAAAATGAAAAATCTTAACCTTGAGGCCAGTCTTCAATACCTAGCATATTTAATTGGGTTATAAGTTAATGAAGAATTAACACTTATCAAGACCTGTGTGTCAGATACTGTGTTTCTTGCAGATTATCTCACTGGATGTTTCCTACCTGTTACTGTTCACCGTCTTTTTTCAGCACCTTTCACTGATAGGGTAGCCAGAGCAGTGTACTGCTACTTTGTTTTGCTTTTCTGCACACTTAGGTATTTTCATTTTAACTTAAGTTAAAATGAAAAAATTGTATAACCCTGTTTTTATTTAATGCTTTTGTATTAATAGACAAAGGGGAAAAGTTTGCCATTCTGCCAGATGGCACACACTGTTAATTAAGATGCCCACATCGTCCTCTGAATTATTTTATGTTGGAAGTATTGTTAGAATTTTGGCATGAATGAATAATAATAATGGGCTGTAGATTTCAGGAATGAGAGAAAAAGTGGAATAGTTGAGTTGCTAATGCATAGGTGTAGGGTATATTCAGTAGATCAGGGCTCAATATGGCTTCCCTGGTGGCTCAGACAGTAAAGAATCTACTTGCAAAAAAAAAAAAAAAGAATCTGCTTGCAATGTGGGAGACCCGAGTTTGGTCCCTGGGTTGCGAAGATCCCCTGGAGAAGAAGGGAATGGCAACCCTCTCCAGTGTTCTTGCTTGGAGAATTCCATGGACAGAGCAGCCTGCAGTTCATGGGGTCACAAAGAGTTGGACACAACTGAGCAGCTGAGTGAAGTGGATGTTCAGTATAGTTTCTAGAGTTTAATCATTGGGAATTAGAATAATATTAGAATAAAACTGATGATTAGGAATCTAACTGTGTATTTTACCAGATATATTTGTCTTTCCTTGTTCTGGGTTTTCCTGTGATCTTAGCAGTAGTTGGCTTTTATCAGTTGCTTTTGACATTAGTAATTTCTTTTGTTATTAAGTTTTGATAACAGTAAATTTAGTTGTACTGGAATTTAGATTTATTAGATTTTGTTACATTTTTATCACATAAACGTGCAACATTTTGAGCTTGATTTTAATTTGACAAAATGAGTAAACTTCATCTCTGAATGTGTCCATTTTTAGCCATTCTCTAGAATTTTTTGAAATTATCTATGACACATATGATTTATTATTTTGATAACAAAAGGATGTTGAACTTAAATTAGTAATACCAAATAAAAATTTATATTAAACACTTTTTAAGTTAAAGGAATGATAGTGAGTTTTTCTCCTGGTTTGTTGTGGAACAGTTGGCATACACTGCTGTGTGAGTGTAAGTTGTGCAGCGTGATGATTCGTCTTGCAGACACTGAGAAGTGACTACCACAGTCAGTTTTGTTAACATCCGTCATCTCATACAGATAAGAGTAAGCGTGTGTGGAGGTGTGCCTGTTTTACCTTGTGGTGGGAACTCTGAATCTACTCTGCAGCAGCGTTCCCATCATTCAGCCCTGGTAACTGTCGCCATCATGCTGTGCATTACATCCCTAGTGCTTTCTGTCTTACAGCTAAACGCTTCAGCCTTTTGACCACCTCATCTATTTGTGTTGTTTATTGGGAAGAAGAAGCTATATGACTTGCCACTTGCTGATTTTCACAGAGCAGATTTTGTAAGAGAAATGACTAAAGCAGAGTATTTTATTATTGCTCCCTCCTCTTCACAAACTCTCTTTCTAGTATTTCTGCTTTTTTCTTGGTCAGTGCTACTAGGGAAAATCAATATGTATAGTCTTCTCCTATTTCAGTTTAAATTTCTTTGTTTAGTGATAAGCTGGGGATATTAGTGTGGCTCAGATGCTGAAGAATTTGTCTGCAATGCAGAAGACCCTGCTTCGATCCCTGGGTTGAAAGGTCCCCTGGAGAAGAGAGTGGCAACCCACTCCAGTATTCTTGCCTGGAGAATTCCATGGACAGAGGAGCCTGGTGGGCTGTAGTCCTTGGGGTCACAGAGAGTCAGACACGACTGAAAGACTAATACTTTCAGCCTTACTTCACTTTTAAACTTGTAGGGAAGTTGCCCATAGGCCCAGATTAACCTTGTATTTCTGATAAGTCTGATCCATTTTTCTTAATGATTTGTTTTTTCACAAGGTTTTTGAGTTAGAGAATTTTTAAATTTTGTCTCTGCTGTGGAATATGTATCTAAATCTTTTTGAGGTTTTCAGAGAGTTTATGCTGGTAACTTGACTAGAAGCTAAAACTCAAAATGTAATAATTAAGTGGTTAGGAGAAATCTTAAAAATATTTTGTTGTTAATGGAAATGAATCTAGCAAAAGATGGGGCTAGGGAAATAGGTGAAGCTGAAGTGCCTTGCTAGGTAATGTTTAGGGGAATTAAACTTTGCCTGCTGGCTTCATAAATCTGAGAGGCAGTGTTTGGGGTTAGGAAGCTATTTCTGAGGACGTTGTACAATGTAGCCCCCTGGGTGGTGCTTGGCGAGCTCCTGAACAGGGGCAGAGGTCCGGCTGGGATGAGGTTAAAGTCGCGGATTTGAAAAATAACTGTGGGGAGTTCCCTGGTGTCTTAGTGGCTAGGATTCTGGGCTTTCACTCCGGTGCCTGAATTTAGCCCTGGTCGGGAAAAATCCTGCAAGTTGTGCAACGCAGAAAAAAAAAAAAAAAAAAAAACAGCAGCAACAGAAAACCTAAAATGATTAAAACTTTTGTTTGATTGAATGGTTATGGAGGCTGAAAGCGAGGAGTAAAAATGACCTGTTTCTGAAGTCACCAGGTGGATAGCGTTGCCGCCAGCTGAACTGGTGGAGTCAGGAGGAGCTGAGGGACAGGGGCCAGCCGTGGGAGGAGGGCCTCCGTGGAGAGATGAACTCCGTCTTGGATGTGGCACTGTGGTAGCCAGGTTGGTTATTAAGAATCTGATGCTTAGAGAAGAGATTGGTGTTAGACATACACCACATTTCTTCCTTTATAAAAAGGACTGTCTTGTGTTTCTTGTCTTGCTGCTAAGTCACTTAGTCGTGTCCGACTCTGTGCGACCCCATAGATGGCAGTCCACCAGGCTCCCCCGTCCCTGGAATTCTCCAGGCAAGAACACTGGAGTGGGTTGCCATTTCCTTCTCCAGTGCATGAAAGTGAAAAGTGAAAGGGAAGTTGCTTCACTTTCAACTTCACTTTCTTGTCTTGAGAAGAGTCTAATAATTAATGTGTACCTTTAATGTGCTATTTCTCCTTAAATAGGTTATTTTGTATCATATTTAAGGTGAGGTGAAGTCGCTCAGTCGTGTCCGACTCTTTGCGACCCTGTGGACTGTAACCTACTAGGCTTCTCCGTCCATGGGATTCTCCAGGCAAGAATACTGGAGTGGATTGCCATTTCCTTCTCCAGAGGATCTTCCCAACCCAGGGATTGAACCCGGGTCTCCCGCAATGGAGGCAGACGCTTAAACCTCTGAGCCACCAGGGAAGCCTGTTCACCACCTTAAGGAAATTGAAGATTGTGAAGCCAAAATCATGGCCTGTATCAGTAGTAAATAAAATGAGCCAGGAAGGGTGTTTGTAGTGATCATTTGAATATGGGAGATGGTGGTATTTTTATTTTCAGAGAAGAAACTTATGTTCAGAAAGCCATGTAAATATAGGGATAAATTTTTTCTAAATTTTTTTTACTGCAGTTGTCTGTTGAGTGGTCATGCATAAATTTCTGTCTCATTTATTCATTTCTACAAGTGAAAGCATATAATGAAACGAAGGCAACTGTTGATGTAGTACTCTCCATCATCTGTCTAGCCTCCAAATGTTAACATTTTACCACATTTGCCCCTTTGTTTCCTACATAAACAGACATGTTGTTTTTTTTATGAATTATGTCATGTGAGAATAAGTTATAAACAAATGCTCCTATACCCCTACCTTCAGGGTTTACTTTCTAAAAAAAGGAATTTTTTAAAGTCATAAATTATCAAAATCAGGAAATTACTATTGATATAATTCTATTCCCTATCCCATAGACCTTACTCAGATCTCATCAATTGTCCCAGTAATATCAGGGAGAAATTTTCCATTTGTCAGGACTGACAGATACAGATACAGGAAAATGTCACATAATTAAGGAAACCTTTGGGTTGAAATCAGAGGGTTTGCAAACACAGCCAGCTTTCTTAAGATAATGAGCCTCTCTGAGTATGTTTATATCCTGGAGTTAGACTTGAAATTTTGGAAAGAGTTGGGGGTAGATTACCATTTTGTTTTTGCCTTGTAACTACCCCTTCCAGTGCCTGATGGAAAAACAGTGCATTTCCAAAACATGCTTTGGTGGAATCCTTTAATTTTGTTACCTAGCTTTATCTTTTTCTGTCTTGTCTTTCATACTTACTAGGCATGTGCTGGGCACTGCAATAAAATGCTGGATATAAATACACACACACACACAGAGATTGTGCTTGATTCATTCACACACACTGATTGTGCTTGATTTATTCCTAGAAACTATGTTGTTGTTCAGTTGCTCACTTGTGTCCGACTCTTTGTGACCTCATGGACTGCAGCACGCCAGGTTTCCCTGCTCTTCACCATCTCCCAGACTTTGTTCAAACTCATATCCATGGACTCCCTGATGCCATCCAACCATCTCATCCTCTTGTCATCCCTTTTCCCACCTTGAGTCTTTCCCAGCATCAGAGTTTTCCAGTGAATTGGCTCTTCACATCAGGTGGCCAAAGCATTGGAGCTTCAGCTTCAGCATTAGTCCTTCCAGTGAATATTCAGGACTCATCTCCTTTGAGATGGACTGGTTTCATTTCCTTGCAGTCCAAGGGACTGTCAAGAGTCTTCTCCAACACCACATTCAAAAGCATCAATTCTTCAATGCTCAGCCTTCTTTATGGTCCAGCTCTCGCATCCCTACATGCCTACTGGAAAAACCATAGCCTTGATTACATGGACCTTTGTTGGCAATGTGATGTCTCTGCTTTTAACCATTTACAGATATTTCATAGTACATGTCTTATTACTGTATTTGATGTAGGGATGTAATAGTGGCCCTTCATAGTGTTAAAAACAAACACAAAAGCCTCCTTGGCGTTTCTTAGGCATGCCTTCAGCACTTTTGAAATATGCGTCAGGGTGGGCCTTCACCTGGGGGAGCATGCCCTCCTCCTCAGTCCTGTGGCCAGCGGCCCCCTTGCTGCCATCACGGGCCCAGGTGTCTGCAGGGCCTGCTCCCCTGCCTCCTTCCGGTCTCTGGCCAAACACACCTCCTCCTGACCAGGTGACAGCCACGTGCCGGGCCATTTCCGCCCGTCCTCCCTGTCCGCTTCTGCTGTTTTTGTCTCTGATGTCTGCTGCCACTGCCACTGTTCCTCTCACATGTTAGTTTGCTGTGTACCACTTTCCACTGGCGTGCAGACTCTAAGAGGCAGGAGTTTGCCTGTTCTGTTGACCACTGACTCCTCAGAGCCTTGCACAGTAGTGCCTTGAGACGGTCTGCACTCAACAAATGCTTGTTGGATAAATGCATGTGCTGCTATTCTGAGTGTAAGAGGCTTAAAAAAATTCTGAGGGAATTATTTAAATATTACAACTTAAGTGCTATCTTTCTGAGTAGAAAAGTTTTAAAATTTCTTTATTCTAGAGATTTTCTTTCAAAAGCTTTGTTTTCTGTTATGTTTTGGTTTGGGTCTATATAAGAGTCTTACCAAATTAACATTCTCAACAATGATGACTGCAGTGTGTTAAAGATCAGTTATTTTTTTGAAAAATAAAACTATGCACCTCCCACTTTTTTTTTTTTAATTATTTACTGTCAGTCTTATTTCAGACAAATTTTAGGAGGATAAATAAATTACCTAAGATAGAATATTGCTGTGAGTTCATTTTTAAGTGACTACAATTGCTTGGCATGTATTAATGCCTTATATTCTAGTCTCCTGGAAATGATTGATTAAAATACCACACAGAACCTTTCTTCTAATCAGCACTGTAATGACTCTTTGAATTTTGGAAAGTTGTGCAGAAATTCTGTCAGATGTTATCACTACCTGTCATGTTGTAACATTCCTGATGCCACTTTGCAGAGAAATGTAAATGTGAGGTAGATCAACTGTAGACAAATAGGTCATACCAAAGAATGTTACTTTCATATTAAAAAAAGGGATATTTAAAAGAACATTTTATTTCTTTACTAGTAAAACATTATTTCGTATTTTAAAAAATAAACTACAAAGGAAAACCTAGAGCAGAACATTTTTTGACATAAATCACAGCAGTATTTTTAGATCTCTCTCCTAAAGTAAAGGAAATAAAAGCAAAAACAAATGGGACCTAATTAAACTTAAAAGCTTTTGCACAGCAGAGGAAACCATCAACAAAATGAAAAGACAGCCTACAGAATGGCAAAAGATATTTGCAAATGATACAGCCGATAAAATATTAATATCCAACATATGTAAACAGTTCATACAACTCAACATCAGAAAAACAACCCAATTAAGCGGAATAGACATTTTTCTAAAGAAGAAATGCAGATGGCCAGCAGGCACATGAAAAAATGCTCGATGTTGCTAATCATCAGAGAAACACATATCAGAACCACAGTGAGAGATCACCTCACACCTGACAGAGTGGTCGTCATCAAAAAGAACACAAATAACAAATGTTGGCAAGGATGTTGAGAAAAGGAAACCCTTGCGTCTGTTGGTGGGAATGTAAATTGGTGCAGCCACTATGGAAAACTACAAAATGAAAGTATGACTGCCGTATGACCCGGCAGTTCTCCTCTTGGGTTATGCGTGCTTAGTCAGTTTAGTCGTGTCCAACTCTGCGACCCTGTGGACCATGGCCTGCCAGGCTCCTCCGTCCATGGGATTCTCCAGGCAAGAACACTGGAGTGGGTTGCTATCTCCTTCTCCAGGGACTCGGGTTATATATATCTAAAAAGACAAAACCACTAATTCGAAACCCGGATGTCATAGCGACATTATTTACATTTGCAAAGCTGTGGAAGCAACCTGAGTGCCCAGTAACAGTTGGTTGGATTAAGATGATGTGGTATATTTATACAGTGGAACATTACTCAGACATAAAAAAGAATAAAATAATGCCAGTTGCAGCAGGATGGATGATTTGGAGGGTATTATACTAAGTGACACTCCAGTGTTCTTGCCTGGAAAATCTCATGGATGGAGGAGCCTGGTGGGCTGCAGTCCATGGGGTTGCTAAGAGTCGGACATGACTGAGCGACTTCACTTTCACTTTTTACTTTCATGCATTGGAGAAGGAACTGGCAACCCACTCCAGTGTTCTTGCCTGGAGAATCCCAGGGACGGCGGAGCCTGGTGGGCTGCCGTCTATGGGGTCGCACAGAGTCAGACACGACTGAAGCGACTTAGCAGCAGCAGCAGCGTGCTAAGTGAAAGAGGTCTGACAGAGAAAGACAAATACTGAATGATGTCACATGTGGAATCTAAGAAATACAACAAACTAGTGAATATAATAATAAAGAGGCAGACGTACAGGTGAAGAGAACTAGCTGGTGTTTCCTGGTGGAAATGGGGAGAGGCACGCTAGGGGGCGGGGAGCTGGAGTCAGAACTATCAGGTAGAGATGCACTACAAGGAGATGGTGGAGGACAGAGGAGCCGGGCGAGCCGCAGTCCACGGGGTCGCAAAGAGTCAGGCACGACTTAGTGCCTGAAGGACAGACGAAGGAGCCTCGGTATGTATTGTACAGTATGGGGAATATAGCCAGCATTTTGTAATAACTGTAAATGGAGTAAATGGAGTGTAGCCTTTAAAAATTATATAAAGATAATTTTTTAAAAAGTGAACTAAATGTTTTGTTGATTATGTTTGCTGGAAGAAACTGGCACTTTGAAATAACTGCTGTTGAAATAGTAATAATGGAGCATCTGTGCACACTTCTGGGCTTAATTATGAAACCGTGTAAACGGGAGCTGTGCCCATGTCTTTTCGGCCGGCGTTTCTGTGCCTCTGACAGGACTCCACATCACCCACTCCACACAGCCACTGAGATCATCCTCTAGCACTTCGCAGTTTCAGCTCACTAGTTCTGCAACTGGCTGTCGTGCTTTCTTTTCTGGTAAAGAAAAAGCAGTGAAAGGAACACATGATATTTCATTCTCATATTTAAAGAAATGTATAAAAAATTTTCAAGCAGCTTTGGTGAGATATAATTTACATGCTGTAAAGTTCACTTATTTTAAGTATGTAATTCAGGGATTTTTAATGTGTTGGCAGAGTTTTGCAACTGTCATGGCTATAAAATTTTAGGACACTTCTGTCATTCCAGAAAGATCCCTCATGCCTATTTGCAGTCCCCCTGGCCCCTTACTCGTTGTTTTGCAAGTTAACAGTTTGGTTTTTACTGCGGAAAACACGTCTTCATGGACTGTTGCTGGTCGTCTTGCTTGTCATCAAGCAGACCTCGCCCGTAACCTAGGCTACTGTAAGCGGGGAAAGGTAGTTGCTGCTCTGGGGTGAAGAGAGAAGGGCTTCACGGTGGTGCAGGAGAAGGGGCTCTGTGCTTATTCCGGTTTGGTCTGGGCTGTGTTGGTGTGAGTGCTTCCTCTCGGGGCCCCTTTACTGCTGGCTGTCTCCCCCTTCCCCAGGAGCCCACTGCTGTGGTGCTGCTCTGTGAGCCACCCTCCCCCTCACCTCTGCTCCCCCTTGATCAAAATTCTCTGTCCATTGCAGTTTCCTTCTTCAGCAAATAAAACAAACCAAATCCAGTTCTTACTGCCTGTAAGCTTAGGTATAATGAGGAAAGAAATGAACTTATAGTAATGTGGGAAGGATTGATACTTCTGGAGAGGTGAAGAGATTATTTGCCTCTTTAAATCTGTATTACTAGCTTCAACAGTAAATGACTTAGCATTTCAAACAGTGACAGTGCAGAGTAAAACCAGTCATCCAATGGAAAGGAATTTTGTTTCAAAGGATGGAATTATCATGATAGGAGATGCCGAGTATTCACAAGTGTGTTCTGGCATCTGTTCATGGACTAGTCTTCGCTCTTTCTCCTCTCTGATTGCTAGTTTTTTTTTTTTTTTTAATTCTACATTTCTCAGTCCCCAAAATACAGTGTGAGAATATTATCTACTTCCTATGGCATCTAGTCCCATCACTTCAAGGCAAATAGATAAGGAAAAAACGGAAACAGTGACAGACTTTATTTTCTTGGGCTCCAGAATCACTGTGGACCATAACTGCAGCCATGAAATTAAAAGATGCTTGCTCCTTGGAAGAAAGCCTAGACAGTGTATTAGCAGAGAAATTGCTTTACTGACAAAGGTCTGTCTAGTCAAAACTATGGTTTTTCCAGTAATCATGTATGGATGTGGGAGTTGGACCATAAAGAAGGCTGAGCACCGAAGAACTGATGCTTTCTAACTGTGGTGCTGAAGAAAACTCTTGAAAGTCCCTTGGGCAGCAAGGAGATCCAACCAGTCAGTCCTAAAGGAAATCAACCCTGAATATTCATTGAAAGAACTGTTGCTGAAACTGAAGCTCCAGTACTTTGGCCACCTGATGCAGAGTCGACTCATTGGAGAAGACCCTGATGCTGGGAAAGATTGAAGGCAACGGGAGAAGGTTGAGATGAGATGGTTGGATGGCATCACTGACTTGATGGACATGAGTTTGAGCAAGCTCTGGGAGACAGTGAAGGACAGGGAAGCCTGGTGTGCAGGAAGCATGGGGTTGCAAAGAGTTGAACACGACTGAGAGACTGAACAGCGACTTTATTAGGATTAAATCAGGCAGTGTTTCTGGAATATGATGAATAATGTTTCACATATTCAGTAACATGCTAGTTTTGGCCACCTCATGCGAAGAGTTGACTCATTGGAAAAGACTCTGATTCTGGGAGGGATTGGGGGCAGGAGGAGAAGGGGACGACAGAGGATGAGATGGCTGGACGGCATCATCGACTCAATGGACGTGAGTCTGAGTGAACTCCGGGAGTTGGTGATGGACAGGGAGGCCTGGTGTGCTGTGATTCATGGGGTCGCAAAGAGTTAGACACAGCTGAGCGACTGAACTGAATGCTCAAAGAGATCGCTGTGTCACAGAAGAGGATGGCTGAAGCAGTTAACTGCAGATCACTGTGATAAATGTTATTAAAAAAGTGTTGGAATTGGAGGAGGCTTTATGGAAGGATTAAGTCTTGAAAGAAATTTTTTGTTTATAAAAGGATTCAAAGAGATTTTTCTGTTTGATAGTCTATCATGGTAATCAGAAACTTGAGAAGCTTCTTTTCAGAAGAGCATACGATTTCATTTTATTTCTCAAATACTGTGAGATCTACAAGGCAAGTATAATGAATTTTCAGTAAAATTCCTATTCTTTTTAAAAAGATATATATGTTTTTACATTATTTGAATGCCTAATGATTTATCATTCAACAAATCTTATTTTTTCCAGTTTCTACAGTTTTTTTTCTTAAAACTGTATTTAATATCTGTTTGAAAGCTAGTAGTCACTTGTCATACAAATGTTAGGTGCATATGCATTACAACTGAAAAAAATTAAATCCGTAGTCAAGTAAAGAAACTTAGCAGTAATCAGGTGCTGCGGTATTGTATTTGTTGGCTGTAGCTTTACAGCACAGGTGAAACTCTTCATGGTGGATGGGGCACAGAGCATTTTACCAGAATGTACCTTGTCTTTATACCTTGTCCAGACTATACCTGCTGTAATTGGACTTCTGTTTCAGTGACCACGTCAGATGCCGCTGTCTCTGCAAAGCCTGTGCTGATATATCCTGGCCTTTGTTCATCTTTTCTTCTTTCCTGTTCCCTTTCCTTTTTCCACATGATTTGCACATACGCTGTAACTGTTGAATGACTTACTAAAGTGCAGGCTCTTTGATGGAAGAATCTGTGTTTTGTTTCCTTCATTCAATACCTTGGTAAAAGCAGACACTTAGTACATACTTGGTGATTTAAATTGAATCTAGAAAACTAAGGTTCCATCAAAGTGTACTTTATTAAACACCTCTTTTACAGCTTTGGCCTGAAATAAGGAAGAAATCTTCAGTATGTTCTGATTCCTGCTGCCCACGTGTGCATGTAATGTGCACATTGGAGTAGATAGGTTGCAGGCTCAGCTGCTGTGCCTGTCAGTCAGTTCAGGCGCTCAGTACCCCATGGCCGGCAGCATGCCAGGCCTCCCTGTCCATCACCAGCTCCTGGAGTTCACCCACACTCTCTCCATCGAGTCCGTGACGCCACCCAGCCACCTCATCCTCTGTTGTGAACAGCCTGAAGAGGCTGTAACTGAAAGACCCTCAGGCGCTCTGACTTCAGCAGGATAGAAGTTTGCTTCCTCACATTAGTATGGAGATGAGCTAGTATTGATGGTTTTGTCCTCTTCACCATGAAGTTAGCGTACCTGGATCCGAGGCAGCAGCTTCCCTTCTCACCATTTTCTCAGCTCATGGGAAAGGGGAAGAGGCCAGAGACACACAAGCCCAGGCTGGGCCAGTTTTCCCATGTTTAATGGCAAAACACATCGTCTCACTTCACATTCCATTGGCCGTACTTGCCATGGAGGAGACTGAGAAATGTGTTCTCTATCAGTGTAGCCTTATTTGTACCTAAAACTTAGGGGCTTTTTTCTTTTTTTTTAAAGGAAGAATGACAAAAGGATATTAAGAAGAACAGTCTCTGCCTCACAGGTTTTGCTTTTGTTTCTACTTTTAAATAAATCATGGGTTGCTTTAGGTATCGAAGGACTTGTGTTTGCCCAAGTCATGAGACTTAGCAGATCTTGCACTGTGTTGCTGCTTGCTTACTCTGCTGCTCCCTTACTCCAGGTGATGCAGGCCACACACTGCCTTCCTGGTGAGAACTGTGCCATTCGCTTCAGTAGATATGACTAGTTACAGATGGAGAAACAGTGGGTATCCGTTGTGGTGTCTTGTCTGAGACAAGCTGTTGTGGGCTATAGACATTTATAAGAAGGAGAATGGAGGTGTGGGGTCGTAAGGAAAGGCTTCATGGAGAATATGGGACTCTGGTTAGGTTCAGTTCAGTTGCTCAGTCGTGTCCAACTCTTTGCGACCCCATGAATCACAGCACACCAAGCTTCCCTGTCCGTCACCAACTCCTGGAGTTTACCCAAACTCATGTCCATTGAGTCAGTGATGCCATCCAGCCATCTCATCCTCTGTTGTCCCATTCTCCTCCTGCCCCCAATCCCTCCCAGCATCAGAGTCTTTTCCAGTGAGTCAACTCTTCACATGAGGTGGCCAAAGTATTGGAGTTTCAGCTTCAGCATCAGTCCTTCCAATGAACACCCAGGACTGATCTCCTACAGAATGGACTGGTTGGATCTCCTTGCAGTCCAAGGGACTCTCAGGAGTCTTCTCCAACACCACAGTTCAAAAGCATCAATTCTTCGGTGCTCAGCTTTCTTCACAGTCTAACTCTCACATCCATACATGACCACTGTGAAAACCATAGCTTTGACTAGATGGACCTTTTTTTGGCAAAGTAATATCTCTGCTTTTCAGTATGCTGTCTAGGTTGGTCATAACTTTCCTTCCAAGGAGTAAGCATCTTTTAATTTCATGGCTGCAGTCATCATCTGCAGTGATTTTGGAGCCCCCAAAATAAAGTCTGACACTGTTTCCACGGTTTCCCCATCTGTTTCCCATGAAGTGATGGGACCAGATGCCATGATCTTTGTTTTCTGAATGTTGAGTTTTAAGCCAGCTTTTTCACTTTCCTCTTTCACTTTCATCAAGAGGCTATTTAGTTCCTCTTCACTTTCTGCCATAAGGGTGGTGTCATCTGAATATCTGAGGTTATTGATATTTCTCTTGGCAATCTTGATTCCAGCTTGTGCTTCTTCCAGCCCAGCGTTTCTCATGATGTACTCTGCATATAAGTTAAATAAACAGGACTCTGGTTAAGCCTTGAAGATGAGGTAGGACTTGTGTGGTCACAAGCAGAACATTCTAGGCAAGAGAGGTGGTGTGCAGGAAAGTATGGACTGGTTGGATCTCCTTGCAGTCCAAGGGACTCTCAAGAGTCTTCTCCAACACCACAGTTCAAAAGCATCAATTCTTCGGTGCTCAGCTTTCTTCACAGTCTAACTCTCACATCCATACATGACCACTGTGAAAACCATAGCTTTGACTAGATGGACCTTTTTTTGGCAAAGTAATATCTCTGCTTTTCAGTATGCTGTCTAGGTTGGTCATAACTTTCCTTCCAAGGAGTAAGCATCTTTTAATTTCATGGCTGCAGTCATCATCTGCAGTGATTTTGGAGCCCCCAAAATAAAGTCTGACACTGTTTCCACGGTTTCCCCATCTGTTTCCCATGAAGTGATGGGACCAGATGCCATGATCTTTGTTTTCTGAATGTTGAGTTTTAAGCCAGCTTTTTCACTTTCCTCTTTCACTTTCATCAAGAGGCTATTTAGTTCCTCTTCACTTTCTGCCATAAGGGTGGTGTCATCTGAATATCTGAGGTTATTGATATTTCTCTTGGCAATCTTGATTCCAGCTTGTGCTTCTTCCAGCCCAGCGTTTCTCATGATGTACTCTGCATATAAGTTAAATAAACAGGACTCTGGTTAAGCCTTGAAGATGAGGTAGGACTTGTGTGGTCACAAGCAGAACATTCTAGGCAAGAGAGGTGGTGTGCAGGAAAGTTTCAAGACTGGGTAACTGAGATGAATTCAAGGGAAAGCAGTGAGTCTCTTCTGCTTTCTGACTAACCGATTGGCTTCCTGAATGTGTAAGTAAGTTGGAGTAGTGCGAAATAAAGTTACATCAAGATTACAACATGTTAACGATGTGGAGTTGGGAACTGAAAAGGCGAAAGGGTTTAGCAGGGTAATAGACTGAAAAATGGGTAAGTGCCGCCCCTCCCCCACCCCCAACCTGGTCATGGAATTCAGAAGGAACGAATTGCCTTCCAGCCATGAGGTTGCCTGTGCCTTCTCAGTTAACACGTCTGCCTTCGCCCTATTCTTCTTGACTTCTCGGAAAATTTCGACACGTTGATTATCTTCTTTTTTTTTTTTTTAAACGCAGTCCTCTGGTTTTCACTGCTTTTCTTTTTTTAAAGTTCTTATTGGAGTATAGTTAATTTGCCATGTTGTATTAGTTTCAGGTAGGGTAAAATGAGTTACAGTCACTAAGTTGTGTCTGGCTCTTTGAGACTCCACGCGCTGTAGCACACCAGACTTCCCTGTCCTTCACTATCTCCCGGAATTTGCTCGTGTCCATTGATTTGGTGGTGCCATCCAACCAGTACATATGTCCACTCTCTCTTAGCTTCCTTTCCTGTGTAGGCATCACAGAGTTGCGGCCAGTGCTCCCTGCGCTCTGCAGCAGGCCCTTGCTTGCCTGTGTTATGCAGCGCAGTGTGCGTATGTCAGGGTGCCACCCCCTGCCCCGCCCCATAAGTTTGTTTGCTACATCCGTGACTCTACTTTGTTTTGTAAATAAGTTCATCATTTTTCTACATTCTGAGAAAACGATATCATATGATATTTGTCTTTCTCTGACTCCTATAGGTCCATCCATGTTGCTGCAGATGACATTATTTGATTCTTTTTATGGCTGAGTAATATTCCTTTGTATATATGTAACACATCTGTTTTATCCACTCCTTTGTTGATGGATATTTAGGTGGCTTCCTTCTCCCAGCTGTTGTAAAGAGTGCTGCAGTGAACACTGGGTATCTTTTTGAATTATTGTTTTCCTTGGATATGCCCAGGAGTGGGATTGTTGGGTCATATGGTAGTTCTGTTTTTATCAATTTTTAGTTTCTTAAGGAGCCTCCATACTGCTCTTTATATGGTTGTACCAATTTTACATTCCCACCAGCAATGTAGGAGGGTTCTCTTTTCTCCACACCCTCCGCAGCATTTATTGTTTGTAGACTTTTTGATGATAACCATTCTGACTGGTGTGAAGTGGTGTCTCACTGTAGTTTTGATTAGTATTTCTCTAATGATGAGCAATGTTGAGCATCTTTTCATGTGTTTGTTAGCCATCTGTATGTCTCAAAGAAAGACTTTTAAAGCAGCCAAGGAGAAAAGGATGGTCGCCTTCAAAGGACCCTCACTTTTTCAGTTGCTCAGTCGTGTCTGACTCTGCAGTCCCCTGGATTGCAGCATGCCAGGCTTCCCTTTCCTTCACCATCTCCTGGAGTTTGACCAAACAAACTCTGTAGACCAGGAGAGTGGAATGACGTTCTCAGAACACTGAAAGAGAAAAACTGTCAGTCAGGACTACTTTACTCAGGAAAGTTACCCTTCAAATATGAAGGAGAAATAAAGGCTTTCCCAGACAGGGAGAAGCTGAGGGAGTTATGACCAGCAGACCTGCCTTATAAGAGATGTTGGAGGGAACACTTCTACCTGAAATGGAAACACAAATGTACACAAAACTTTGAGTAAGGTGGCAAATATAAAATTGTGACTATATCAGAATAGTTTGTCAAACCATTATAGCATAAAGGTTAAAGGAGAAGAAAGCAGTAAAAATAACTATAGCTACTTCAGTTTGGTAACAGAATCACAACATGAGAAGAAACAAGAAAAAGCATAAAATGGGAAGAAGAATGCAGATAGATGCTCTCAGCAAGAAAAAGGACTGTTTTATCTATGAGACATTTTATACAAAAAGTAGTCTGGGTCTTGCTGTTGTCCCTGTGGCCTGTGAATGGCAGCCCTGGTGTCTCGGGTTGCTTGTCAGGTCGCAGAGTCTCAGGCACTGTCTGGGGCCACCAGATGTCATCGTGTCCCCCACTGCATGCATGTGCCTTAGAGTTTGAGAGACACTGATCTGAAGCTGACGCTGCCGTTCTTTAACTTTCTTGTTTTGAAACTTAGCTGCTGAAATAATTAGACCCTCCAGCTGCTCATCTATTTGTGTTTGCCTGTATCTGTCTTTTTGTTTACCTTAGATTTTTACGGTAGACTTCAGAGGAGACTGTCCTGTTAAGAGTGATGGAGCATAGCAGGGGGAGGCAGCTGTGGCTGGAGGGGTCACCAGAGTTGCCCAGAGCAGGCGGCATGTGACGGAGCGAGCCTGGCACCTCACGGCCTGCAGGAAGCAAAGGGGCAGAGGGGGCAACATGTGCAAAAGCAGGGAAGGCCAGGTGCACCTGGACAAGGTCTTCTCCGTGGGGACCAGGGTCGGCCCTTCCATTGCCACGTGAGGCCTTTATTATATGGCTCCTCTGTCAGCTTCTGAAAGGTCCCCAGTTCTCTGACGCCCTGCCCTCTACTCTGCCACTCCCTGACCACCCTCACCTTATTCAGCCTTTGCTGAGACGTGTCTTGGCGTACTCTGTGTCAGTGGCTCCGGCCAGCGTGTAAGCTTCGTTTCAAGATTGGCCCCCTCTGTGAGTGCTTGCCTTCCCATGGCCTTGTCTCCTTGCCCCTGAAGAATGCCGGAGCGTGTAGCCCCTTCTCCAGGGGATCTTCCCGACCCAGGGATAGAACCTGGGTTTCCTGTGTTGCTGGCAGATTCTTTACCATCTGAGCCACCAGGGAAGCCTTTATATGTATCACCTTGTGCTAAGATTGATTACAAATGTCCCATTTAACCAGGTTGATATGTGCAGTCTGTTCATTTTCACTGTTGTGTAATTTTCTGTGGTATGGAGATAATTTCTGTGGTATGGAGTTGTGATCTACTGTTTAAAATGTTGCTAACCGGGTGTGTTGTGTATGTGTGAATGTCTGTGTGTACATAGACATGTCATATTGTTTAAGATAAACATACGCATAAACTGAGAAACATGTGTAAGCATGTGTGTGTGTGTTTTGTTTGTGTACGAGTAGATTGTTGGTGGAAGGGTTTATTCTCTAGAACTGGACTAGATTTCACCATTTTTAAATAAAATGGTTGCATCTATTTAAATTGGTATTGTCTCCTGAGTGTGAGAACTTAGCCTTTTATCATTGTGTCAGTGGTCTTTTAAAGCATTTAGTTGGCACAGAATTGCTAAGTACTCATTGAATTTGTTGTTGTTCAGTCGATAAGTTGTGTCCGACTCTTTGTGACCCAATGGACTGTAGCCCTCCAGGCACCTCTGTCCATGAGGATTTCCAGGCAAAAATACTGGAGTGGGTTGCCATTTCCTTCTCTGGGGGTATCTTCCCAACCCAGGAGTTGAACCTGCACCTCCTGTATTGGCAGGTGGATTCTTCACCACTAAGCCACCAGGGAAGCCTGTTTGGTGAATGAAAAGGATTTCATATTGATAATTGAATGACTGCCATGTTAAGCAACTACTGTTTTATCAAGGCAATTTTAGGTAAATTTACAGGGCTAATTTTATAGAGTGCATGTTCCATTTGTAACCTTGGTTAGACTTTTAAAGTATTTTTAGAGGCTCTTGATTATATTGTTCAGTTATGATAGTTTATGTTCTAAAGAAAGATACATTGACAAAATTACATTATTATTTCAATATGTAAAAAATGATTGGAGCTAAAGTTTCCCATAAATGATAACCACGTTTTTTTTTTCCTTCCTTGTAGGAATCAATAAAATGGTTTTTATAGCCTTAAATTAATAAGATTTAAGTACCATCTCACATTTAATTATATCTAGCTTTTGCTCAGTAGTAATATAGCCTTTTTTTCATATTACAGCTAGCATTATCCTTGCATAAGGCTTTTATGCATTTCAGTCCCTTTCTTATCTTTTGTTGTTATAAAAATGCACCACTGTATTGGGTACTGCAGTTTTGTACCTGCATGGAGAGGTGCATCGTACTGTGCAAGTTCTTTCAGACATAGCAACCACATTAGGAAATCATGTAAAGGTTTCCATTTGTATTTGGCTGAAGTTCTGGCAGATTATTCCCAGGGAAATCATTCTGTTTTCACAAAAATGAAGCCCTTCTGGAGTGTGTTGAAGATTTCTGTTTTTTCATCATGCTCTGGACCCACTGCCTTTATAGGAGTTACTTTTGAGGAAAGTTAAGATACAGTTGTTTTACAGACCGATATAGGAACTTCTCTAGAGGAAAAAGTGTTACATTTTGATCATCAGAATTTCTTAACATGGCAGTAACTTGCATTAAGTAGTGCTTTAAAACTTTAAAAATATTTTCCATACACATCTCACCTAAGTACTGAGGGCAGCCATTCTAACTCCTTTGAACAGATGAGAAACTTAAGCTCTGTTACTAGGTCCAGTGTAATTTATGCAGCTCAGAAGTGGCTGAGTACATGAACAGCAGTGGTCTTTTGACTGCTAACTCATTTTGACATGGTTGGTAGTCAAATAGAGTCTTAAATAGAGCATGTCCCAGATGTTTGTCTGTTTTACATAACCTCTCTCCTAAGGAATTTTTGGAGAATGTGTTTAGTGTTAACTACATTGAAATTTTTAGCCTCGATGTTATTTTGTAGATTCTCATCTTTAGATAAAAAGTATGTACTTAAACAGAAAAAAACCTAAATTTTTAAAAAAGCTTGATTTTTATTAATATCTCTTACTGTATTTTTCATAATCAAGTCATTTAGAGAAATCTTATATATGAGCTTCTGAATATTTGATATAATTCCCAGATATTACTTTTATTTTCCATTTTACTTTAATTGTACAAGCAGTATGTAAAGATAATCATAAGATTTAAAATCATCAAGAAGTAGTACAGTCAAAGGTACGAAGAATAGTACAGCTAAGGCTTGTATCTTACATATTTAGGTGAATTTCTCTGGTGTTTATATCAGTTTTTTGACCCAAAGACAATTAACATTTTGTAACACACCTCAGTTCCTCTTTCCTCTGTAACTTCTTAATCTCAGGGTTATATCTGAGATTTATTCATGTTGATAAAAGGCTTCTTGAGGCAGTCCTTTTTTAGTCTTGTAATTATTAATGGTATTAATTGATAAAAATGTTCCCCTCCTCAAGGTGTGATTGCAAAGTATAAGTTATTATAGTTTTTGTTGTTGTTGTTGTTTTAGTTTTAAAGGGCATTTTCCCGCAGTTAGCAGTGAGAGAGTACATATTTTTATGCGTTTGTTGGCCATACATTTCTTTTTCTGTGGATTACCTATTTGTATCTTTTTTGTCCATTTTTCTGTTTAGGTTCATTGTCTTTTTTTTTTTTTTTAACTAATTTCTGTTTCATTTTAAAAAACCTCTTTGATTTTTACTTGTTGGTAGTCTTTTAAACAATACCCTACACATTTAATAAAGGACTTACCTTTGCTGTGGGCTGTTACTACTCCTGAATCAAATATGCTAGTGAAAAAACTGTTCACATAAAGTAGTTTTAAATTCTTAGATTTGGGGGGAAGTTCCTAGAAAGGCAAAATTAGTAAACTGATTAAAATTCTTGAAGGTTGATTTATAGCCTTTTAGCACAACCAAGACAAGTATTCTTCGCAAGCTGCTGCTGTGCCATTTGAAAATTTGAGCCCATGAATTCTGTAACCCTTCATTATGATTGTATAAAGAACCAGGATGCTTCTTATATGTTGTTATGATATTTTTTTAGTTTTTAATGCTAGCTTTTCTTTGTTTCTTCCCTGCAATCAGGTCCTCGATGGGCTTCCTGGAATATTGGTGTGTTTATTTGCATCAGATGTGCTGGCATCCATAGGAATCTTGGGGTTCATATATCCAGGGTCAAGTCAGTCAACCTAGACCAGTGGACACCAGAACAGATCCAGGTAAACATTCTCCTACAGAGAAATTATTTAAAACAGATTTAAGAGCTTTAATCCTTTTTGCATCTAAGGATTAACATCGTAAAGTAGTATAATGAAACATGGTATATGTCACGTATAAAATTTGAGCGTTAACTTGAACTGTCACTTCACAGATGTTTATTTTTCTTAGTTCTGTAGTAAAGTCAATTTTTAATGTAGTTTTATCTAAAATGTTGATTTTGAAGTATTTAAAAAATAAATTCTTTTCCTGTGCTGATGAGATTGCGGGTATAATTCCATAGTCTGTTTTGCTTTGCAGTCAGTAGAGGGCGCCTGAGTAAAGACGAAGAGCAAACCGCCTGTGTCTGCAGTGCTGATGGGAAGGAAGGGCTTCCTTCTGTGCAGGAGTGGGTGTTCTCCACTCTCAGACAAGTCATAGGAGTTGGAAGACAGCCCATTTAGCCAGTGTTCTTCTCGTGACTGGGCTTGTTTGGAGAGGTTTAGTTTTTTAGAGATAAATTTATACTTTTAAGGGCTTGCCATTTTTCCAGTGACAGTATTAAATTTTCAAAATCATACTTTCTAATCCTTAAGGTTAATTGCTAATGTAAAAATGATTATTTCTACTGGTTATAGTTCACAGTGAAATTGCATGTTTTTTTCTTATGCCCTTTTCAAATTATGTATAGTCAGCATGAAACTTAAATATACAAGTGTATGTAGTTGAACCTCAGTGATACACACCTATACCTCACAATCATAAAACAACTATAACACACAAATTGACGTGGATATATGAAGTAAGGGTAGAAATAATAGAGTAGAATGCTGGGAGAGAGTGATCATTAAAAAAGGTACATAGACTTGGTTAAAGAAAGTACAGCTTCTATACTGAAGACGTTTATACCAAAATAAATATTAGATGTAGCAAAAATTAAAATATTAAAAAACTAAACCTCAAAAATACTCAAAGGAAAAAAACAGAATAGAGATCTTCAGGCCATAAAGTCAAGCATAATTAATCAGTTTAGTCTTAGGTTAGTTTTTTAACTTTTTGTTGGCTAGAATTTAAAAGGAAATATAAAACTGTCTTTTCGAGATCCTTGAGAAAATTTACTTAAGGAAGCAGAGCTTTTTGAACATTTCGTTTTAAGGCAGTGTTCTTAGTGACATCTCTGTAGTAACTATGGTAACAGATTTTCATGAGATTGTTTCTTAAGTTGTCATCAAGAGAACATGAAGTGTAGCTTGAAAATGTCACGAGTTTGTAATGGTTGTGAAGATCAGAACACTCAAGACCAGATTGTTGCCTTTTTAATGGTTCATGTCAAATAAAGGAGAAAACATGGAATCCCAGACAATTAAATTCTCCAGAAATATTATGTTTCTCAACTAGGCTATTGAAGAAAGGAGCTGAGTAGCAGGTTCTTTGAGGTGGACAGCTGTTCTTTTCTCGTAGTTTAGGGCATACCTTCCCAATCAGAGCGCTATAGTTTACTGGTTTTCTGGGGGATAGGTTATAAAGCAAGATATTGTTTATTAAATATGTAAGGATCTTGAAAGCAGTTACTAAGTAATGTACAGTCTTTGAAGTTCTATTTGAACACTTATTTGTATGTCAGCTTCTTCAAATAAGAATTACTATTTTTGAATGCCAGACTTTTGACGAGTACTTCTCCTAGGGATGTACTGTGTGTCTTCATAAGCCTCGGGGCGCCTCCTGCAGTTGAGGAGGGTGAGGTTAGAGTGCTTCCTGCGAAGTCAAGTGGAGAAGACAGTGAGGCTCTCTTTAAAGGAAAGAAGGGTGGGTCCGCCCAGTCACAAGGACAGGTGAGCCCGCCGGCATTCTTGTGTGGGCCTTGTCAGTGCTTGCAGGCAGAGCTGGAGTTGTTCTTTAAAATCAGTTCTGGACTGCTGTGTACTGAAAAAGAAAGTGGTTGGCAGAGACCCTGAGGCTCCGTACTGAGGAGCACAAGCTCTGTTTTAAGGCAGCTGGTTCCCGAAAGGCCATAGAACAAGGTGACTGAGAAAGCTGTCTGTGGAGTCGGACTCGGGGGTAGTGCGGGCGGTCCTGGCAGGGCGCCTTGCCTCAGGTGCCGCGGTGCCCGTGTCTGAGGGGGGGAGGTCCCAGTGCCCTCCGGTGGGGCTGTGCAGCAATACGGCCGAAGCGTTATAACACTAGTGGGCTCACTGGGTGCTGAAGTACAGTTGATTTAAGGTACTGTGCTCTCTTCAGACCGGCACGTCTTCAACACTCCGTCACGCGGGCTCGTCAGTTACTGCTAGGAATAGTCTGTTTTGTTTGCTTTGCAAGATCCTCAATATTCTGCTTTGAGGATCTTTCCAGTCTCTTTTTTTCCCTTTGGCCGCTGCCTTATGGCCTATGGGATCTTAATCCAACTTTGCCTTTTTTATTTTACTTAAAAAAAAAAAAGATATTAAAAATGAGGTATAATTACAGAGAAAATACAGATAAAAGTGAGTTTTATGTACCTTAGGAAAGGTCTGTATAGTTATTCACCTGTGTCCTTGGGGAACTGGTCCAGGACCCCTTCACATGTTGAAATCTGTGGATTCTCAAGTCCTTTACCTAAAAATGGTGGAGTTTAAAGATATGATATTATATATACATATATATATATATATATATATATATATATATATAGTATCTGTGAGAGTCAGTTTTTAGGGCATCTATCATAGCTGTGTTAGAATTGCTGTATGCTTACTTTTAAAAGAATATAATTTATCTACCAAAGCTTATTAGTATGGAAATAGAGTTATTCACCTTAAATTATAATAAACAATTGTTTTGAATGGTGGTTCATAGATGAAATGTCTTTGATCTTGGGTTTATTGTTGGGTACTTCTCAAATTTTTGGAAAGGATCAATGTGTTATAAAATAAAAGCCAACATATTTATAAAAGTATTATTTTTAGTTTTGTGCTGGTTCATTAATCCCAAGTCTTGATTACCTTTTCCCCTCACTATTTAAAAATTCTTATTCATTTTTCATTGTCTGTATTGAAGGAATTAAAATGAAGTATACACTAAACAGCAAGGCCCTAGTGTAACACTATACTCAATATCCTATAAGAAACCACAATGGAAAAGAATATGAAAAATAATATATATGTGTGAGTGTGTGTGTGTAACTGAATCACTCACTTTGCTGTGTACCAGAAAATAACATTGTAAATCAACTGTACTTTCATTAAAAAATGCAATTAAAAAAAAGAAATGAGGATTAGAAAAGAATAAAGTTTCTTGGCTCACTTTGTCGAGAGTTGTATAAATTGTGCTGCCTAATAAAACATCCTAGTGAGACTTTGTCCACATGGGAAAGTTACTCCATGCATTTGGTGTTTTTATTGGTAACTTTAGACCACTTTCCATGGTAACTTTGGGACCACTTTTCATGATAACTTTTGGTAACATTTTTCATACTTTATAATCTGTAAATGTTTTAGTAATATTCTCTCACATGTTCTTTGTTTACTGGTGACATTTGTTGATAAGGTGTCAGCACTTGGCATTTTGCAGGGTGGAACACCAAGCACACATGTATTCATTCATCAAATACGTCCAGTCTCCTTAGGCACGATGCGCTTGCCTGCAGCGTTCTGTAGGCACTTTCCTTCCATGTCTTTATACCTTGCCCCTTTGTGCTGTGGCTTTGACCACACTTTGGCCCAGAGGGAGAAGTCTTTGAACTGAGCTCTCCTCACCTCATTGTTTACTCTTGCATCAGAAGAACAGAGGCTTTCCTCGCTCTCGCTTTCTGTCCACCCTCCTCCGAGCATCTCTGCTCTGACTTCAGCAGCTGGCTCTCTTGTTCTAGGGGCAGAGTGGGGGAAGGTGGTGGTGCTGGCTTCTCTGCCTTTGTTTCCATTCTCAGCTTCCTTTCTGCTTTTCTACCTAATTAAAGAAGTTGTATTCATTGGGAGGCATCTTTAAACGCTTTCCTCCTCTTTGAAACCTGCTGTCTTGCCCCCTGCCTCCACAAAAGTTTGCCTTGTACCCTTTGACCCTCGACAGACAGCCCTCAACCCTGCGATGCCGGTTCACTCGCTTGTTCACCGGCGAGCGCTCACCAACCGTTTGCAGTGCCAGCCGCTGTCCTCCAGGGGCTCGCCCTAACCTCGCAGCAGCTGGATTCTTGACCAGAGTCTCTCCCTGCTGTCTTACTCCTCTACCCGACTGCTGACCCACCTTTACTCCGCCGCTCTGCTGGGCCTGTGCTCACAAAGAGCGCAGGTAACGTGCGTGGCCATGTCCATGCCACCCACGTGGTCCCTGCTTCCCCGACACTCCTCGCTGCCTTCTTGAAGCTCTTTCTGTGTAAGAGAATCTAAAGTGACTATCCCTCTCCTCTGTTTTGTTTCATTATTTAGTTACTGTGTTTTTTTCTTTTTTTTTAAACTTCTTTTCTGCTTTTCCCTATGCAGTTTTGCCTTTAGCCTTTTTGCTCGTTTGTCTTGCTCCAAGGGAAAACTCAGTTACTCTCATGGGTTCAGTTATTATTTTTCTATGCAGATGATTTCCCCCTCTTTCTAGTAGTAACCTCTTTAAAGTATCATTTCTTTTAGATTTTCTATTTGAAACCTTTGGCATTCATAAATTTATCACACCTTAAGAAACCTGCCTCTTGAGAAACCTGTATGCAGGTCAGGAAGCAACAGTTAGAACTGGACATGGAACAACAGACTGGTTCCAAATAGGAAAAGGAGTACGTCAAGGCTGTATATTGTCATCCTGCTTATTTAACTTCTATGCAGAGTACATCATGAGAAACGCTGGGCTGGAAAAAGCACAAGCTGGAATCAAGATTGCTGGGAGAAATATCAATAACCTCAGATATGCAGATGACACCACCCTTATGGCAGAAAGTAAAGAGGAACTCAAAAGCCTCTTGATGAAAGTGAAAGTGGAGAGTGAAAAAGTTGGCTTAAAACTCAACATTCAGAAAACAAAGATCATGGCATCTGGTCCCATCACTTCGTGGGAAACAGATGGGGAAACAGTAGAAACAGTGTTAGACTTTATTTTTTGGGCTCCAAAATCACTGCAGATGGTGACTGCAGCCATGAAATTAAAAGACGCTTACTCCTTGGAAGAAAAGTTATGACCAACCTAGATAGGATATTCAAAAGCAGAGACATTACTTTGCCAACAAAGGTCCATCTAGTCAAGGCTATGGTTTTTCCTGTGGTCATGTACGGATGTGAGAATTGGACTGTGAAGAAAGCTGAGCGCCAAAGAATTGATGCTTTTGAACTGTGGTGTTGGAGAAGACTCTTGAGAGTCCCTTGGACTGCAAGGAGATCCAACCAATCCATTCTGAAGGAGATCAGCCCTGGGATTTCTTTGGAAGGACTGATGCTAAAGCTGAACTCCAGTACTTTGGCCACCTCATGTGAAGAGTTGACTCATTGGAAAAGACGCTGATGCTGGGAGGGATTGGGGGCAGGAGAAGAAGGGGACAACAGAGGATGAGATGGCTGGATGGCATTACTGACTTGATGGACGTGAGTCTGCGTGAACTCTGGGAGTTGGTAATGGACAGGGAGGCCTGGCGTGCTGCCATTCATGGGGTTGCAAAGAGTCGGACACGACTGAGTGATTGAACTGAACTGAACTGAAGAAACCTTGGATATCCTTTAGTTCAGCTTCAGTTCAGTCGCTCAGTTGTGTCCCACTCTTTGCGACCCCATGGACTGCAGCACACCTGGCCTCCCTGTCCATCACCAACTCCCAGAGCCTGGTCAAAGTCATGTCCATTGAGTCAGTGATGCCATCTAGCCATCTTTGCCTCTGTCATCGCCTTCTTCTGCCTTCAGTCTATCCCAACATCAGGGTCTTTTCCATTGTGAATATCTTTAGCCTGGTAATTTGTAATTTTCCCAAGTATGTTTGATGAGGCTGGACTTAGCCCTATAGGTTGATTCCATGACACTGGAATTTCAGCATGGGCATACATTATCTATTCATATTTGTGTTTCAAGAACTCTTGTGAAATAATAAAAAATCTTGTTGTTTTGTGAAAAATACTTTTCATAAAACAAAGAAAGCCAACTGCTAGTACTATGATAGACTTTAAGAGAAAGGAATAGAGACAACTAGGTATGCAGTTTTTTTTTTTTTGCTAGATAACATGATACATTTGAGTAGAATAAAGAGCAGAATATCATTAACCGTTGTTCTTTAACAGTATCAATGAAGCCTAGGTATTTTATACAGAAACAGGAAAAAAGGATTTATTAAACTGTTTCAGTGTTTCAATATGGGAAACTTTGGCCACAGTCTTAGGAATTAATGTATACACTTAGAAATGTTGAGATTGGTAGGTGTCTGTTTACCTGTTGGCATGATAACATCTAAAATTTAAACAGTCATCTGGTTGTCTCGACTGGTTTCCTTCCTGTGCCTTTGTTTCCCATCAGTTCTTAAATTTTTCATTGCTTCTGTTGCTTTCCATTTTTTGTCCTTTTCTCCCTGTATTCCTTTATACTTGTAAAGTTCCAAAAATATAGCTGCCATAGGAAGTCTGACTTAAGCTAGTGTGTATGGAGGTTCCAAGGTAATATATGCTGAAACTAGAAAGCAGTACTTTTCAGTGTTGAGACTGTTCCAAACTGAAATGAATTGCCTTTGGAGAACAGTGAGTTTGCCATCACTGGGATGGTGTGTGCAGAGGCTAGGCATGCACCTGGAGATGTAGGTGGGGTTCAAGCCTTGGATGGCAGGTGAGGAGCAGTTTCAGTGACTAAAGTCTCTTCCGTTTTTGAGATTCTTGGGTGGTATGCTCAAGTCTTTTTTGGTTGCCACAGAAGTTCGAAAATCATTTTCGTTATATGCATTAGAATAAAAATGACATACCGCAATTACAGATGTGATTGAGATTTTTCCAAGAGTCAAATTCTACCCCAAAGGATAAGACTTTTCTGAAATCTCCAATAATTCAAAAGAATGTGACAAGATTCTTGGTTTAAGTCAGAAAGATAGGTTCTAAAAATGTTTTGGATAAACTTTTTTGCTCTTCTTATTTTCTTTCATTAGGAGAAAATCACCAGCTAAATGCATAGAGATTTCTCTGATAACCTTGTCATTCCCAAAGAAACCTACAGTAAGGTAACTTGGTGCAGCCTTTAGTTTAATTTATGTCATGACATTAACCTGCTTGTCTTCATTTAAATTTTTGCTTTTTCTTAGAAAAGAATTTTCCCTAAGGAAGTGAAAATCATGGGTTTCTGTTGATCTTCATGAGTAAGCCTTACTGAGTTCTGTCAGCTCGGCTTGAATTCCTAATCTGGCCCAATCAGAGAGAATAGGCAAAAGGGACTTGATAGTTGCTTTCACTACCTCTTTGTAGCTGGAAAAGCAGCTGAAATGACAGGCATATCTCCTGTTGTGGTCATGTGTGTGCTCTGCAGTGTAAAATAGGCGTGGAAAAGATGTCAGAGGTGGGAGTTGATAGTGGCTAGGGGTGAAAGTGGGTAAGCACACTGAAGTTTTCTCTTCTTCGACTTTCTGACATAGTATGTTTTGGATAAAGGTTATAATAAATTTTATTCCTGAAAGCGTTATTGATTTTGTGAAATAAAATGACTTGCAGTTGATGAAACCAGTCTGCTCTGAGCTCCCTCTTCAGTCTTTAATGAAATGGAAACCTGGAACTAGAGTGTTGTGGACAGCTGAACCTTAAGTTGTACTTGAATCATGAGGTTGTACAGGCTGGTTTTACTGGGACAGAATCCAAGAATGTATCAGATCGATCCTTTCTCTGGGCTGGTCTTAGCTGTTAGTGAGTAAGTAAATTGTCAGTTCATTGCAAAAAAAATGACATTATGACACCATTTTAAGTCTTTAAATAACAGGTGAAATCAGTTACTACATTTTCCTGGGAGCTCTACAGGGGAGAAAGATGCATTAAATAGGACATTATTAACACTAAGTATACCTGTGTGTGTTTTTTTTTTTAGTAAGGCTATCAGAAAATGTAAAACCCTGTAACTGGCTCATCTTCTGTTTTGCAGTGGTGATAAGATGTGTTGTTTGCCTGGAGCCACTGCGGCTCGCTTTTGCTAGATGGTTGTGTGATCTGTCTTTTTTAGTACTTTTATGTTTGACTTGTCTGTCTTGAAACATAGGAGGTTTCTTTTAGATAGGAAATGCCTGCCTGTGATATGTTCTTTTAACATGTAGTTTCAAAGTTTTTATTTCAGTGACATTCAAAAAAATTTTTTCATTCCAGTGACTTTTTAAAAATGAAGTTTTTAGTATCCTGTTTCCTTGTTTGAGTTTCCTGTTTCATTGACCCTCTTACCTGGATTTGGCTTTTCATTGCCTGACACTAATATTTGTCACTTTCTCTTAGATACTTTTCATTACTTTTAATTTCCATTAAGTTTTCTTTTTTTCTTCTTTTGCTTGTCCAGAGTTCTACCGTTATTTGCTTGTTTATTTGTTCTGATCATTTAATTTCATATCCAGTTTTGAATTTTTAAAAAACTTCTAATTCTTTCCTGAGTTTTTTCTTTTAATTCTGTGTATTTCTGATTTCTGATTCAGTTGTTCTTTAATACCATCATGTGTGGTTGGACTCATTTATACATTCTTTTTTATCTTGTATTTATGGCTTTTAGTTTGTTCTGACGAGTAGTCTGTGGTTTTGATCTGTTTTCAGGGCATCTTTGTTCTTATGTGGCTTCACTGTTGGAGACATTGTTCCACGTCTTATTCTCCTCTTCTCACAACTTGGTATAACATTTGACCTTGACTATTTTCTGTTGATCATTTTTATGTGACATTGGTTTTTCATTACCTTTAAAAGGAATTAATATTCAAAATAGCTTTTCTAACCACACAGACCTGTCTCTTCAGTTGTTTTCATGTGTTTAAAACCTAAAGCCACTTGTTTTCTCCCACTTTTATCGGAACCTTCTCTTCCTTTATCTCCGTGATTCCTGTCCTGTCCCATTTTGAATCATTGCCCAGGAGTTTCTGCTCAGTGTAGGGCCCTGTCCTGACAGGAAGATTTGGTGGTTCTTGTGGGGTCTCTCCCCATTCCCAGCTTCTTGCACTTCCTTGCTGTTGGGGTGGGTGAAATCCCTCTCAGCTTCATGTGCCATCTTCCTCTTGCTGCTGCTGTTGCAAAGTCACTTCAGTCATGTCCGACTCTGTGTGATCCCACAGACGGCACCCCACCAGGCTCCCCCATCCCTGGGATTCTCCAGGCAAGAACACTGGAGTGGGCTGCCATTTCCTTCTCCAATGCATGAAAGTGAAAAGTGAAAGTGAAGTTGCTCAGTCATGTCTGACTCTTAGCGACCCCATGGACTGCAGCCCACCAGGCTCCTCCATCCATGGGATTTTCCAGGCAAGAGTACTGGAGTGGGTTGCCATTGCCATCTTCCTCTTGGTTCACAGTAATTCCCAGTTTATATGTCTCCACTGTCTTAGTCTTCTGTTCTCAGATCACTCAACACCTCATTAGGTGTTGTGGGCACATCTGCTGGTCATTATGCCTCACTCCTACCTAATGGCATCTTGGGATTTGTGGGTTTCTTCCATTACTACCATGCCAAAGAATGCCAAAGAATGCTCAAACTACTGCACAATTGCACTCATCTCACACGCTAGTAAAGTTATGCTTAAAATTCTCCAAGCCAGGCTTCAGCAATACATAAATCATGAACTTTGTCATGTTCAAGCTGGTTTTAGAAAAGGCAGAGGAACCAGAGATCAAATTGCCAACATCTGCTGGATTGTGGAAGAATTAAGAAAGTTCCAGAAAAACATCTATTTCTGCTTTATTGACTATGCCAAAGCCTTTGACTGTGTAGATCACAATAAACTGTGGAAAATTCTGAAAGAGATGGGAATACCAGACCACCTGACCTGCCTCTTGAGAAACCTGTATGCAGATCAGGAAGCAACAGTTAGAACTAGACATGGAACAACAGACTGGTTCCAAATAGGAAAAGGAGTACATCAAGGCTGTATATTGTCACCCTGTTTATTTAACTTATATGCAGAGTACATCATGAGAAATGCTGGGCTGGAAGAAACACAAACTGGAATCAAGATTGCCGGGAGAAATATCAATAACCTCAGCTGTGCGGATGACACCACCCTTATGGCAGAAAGTGAAGAGGAACCAAAAAGCCTCTTGATGACAGTGAAAGTGGAGAGTGAAAAAGTTGGCTTAAAGCTCAACATTCAGAAAACAAAGATCATGGCATCTGGTCCCATCACTTCATGGGAAATAGATGGGGAAACAGTGGAAACTGGCTGACTTTTATTTTTCTGGGCTCCAAAATCACTGCAGATGGTGACTGCAGCCATGAAATTAAAAAATGCTTACTCCTTGGAAGGAAATTTATGACCAACCTAGAAACTAGGCAGCATAATCAAAAGCAGAGACATTACTTTGCCAGCAAAGGTCCGTCTAGTCAAGGCTATGGTTTTTCCTGTGGTCATGTATGGATGTGAGAGTTGGACTGTGAAGAAAGCTGAGAGCCAAAGAATTGATGCTTTTGAACTGTGGTGTAGGAGAAGACTCTTGAGAGTCCCTTGGACTGCAAGGTGATCCAACCAGTCCATTCTAAAGGGGATAAGTCCTGCGTGTTCATGGAAAGGACTGATGTTGAAGCTGAAGCTTCAATACTTGAGCCACCTCATGCGAAGAGTTGACCCATTTGGAAAGACCCTGATGCTGGAAAAGATTGAGGGCAGGAGGAGAAGGGGACGACAGAGAATGAGATGGTTGAATGGCATCACCGACTTGATGGACATGGGTTTCGGTGGACTCTGGGAGTTGGTGATGGACAGAGAGGCCTGGCATGCTGCAGTTCATGGGGTCGCAAAGAGTTGGACACGACTGAGCGACTGAACCGAACTGAACTCCGTTACTACATTTCACTGTAAATATTGTGCATGGGTTTTGGTTTCTTTAATCTAGTATGTTCAAGCTGGTTTTAGAAAAGGCAGAGGAACCAGAGATCAAATTGCCAACATCTGCTGGATTGTGGAAGAATTAAGAAAGTTCCAGAAAAACATCTATTTCTGCTTTATTGACTATGCCAAAGCCTTTGACTGTGTAGATCACAATAAACTGTGGAAAATTCTGAAAGAGATGGGAATACCAGACCACCTGACCTGCCTCTTGAGAAACCTGTATGCAGATCAGGAAGCAACAGTTAGAACTAGACATGGAACAACAGACTGGTTCCAAATAGGAAAAGGAGTACATCAAGGCTGTATATTGTCACCCTGTTTATTTAACTTATATGCAGAGTACATCATGAGAAATGCTGGGCTGGAAGAAACACAAACTGGAATCAAGATTGCCGGGAGAAATATCAATAACCTCAGCTGTGCGGATGACACCACCCTTATGGCAGAAAGTGAAGAGGAACCAAAAAGCCTCTTGATGACAGTGAAAGTGGAGAGTGAAAAAGTTGGCTTAAAGCTCAACATTCAGAAAACAAAGATCATGGCATCTGGTCCCATCACTTCATGGGAAATAGATGGGGAAACAGTGGAAACTGGCTGACTTTTATTTTTCTGGGCTCCAAAATCACTGCAGATGGTGACTGCAGCCATGAAATTAAAAAATGCTTACTCCTTGGAAGGAAATTTATGACCAACCTAGAAACTAGGCAGCATAATCAAAAGCAGAGACATTACTTTGCCAGCAAAGGTCCGTCTAGTCAAGGCTATGGTTTTTCCTGTGGTCATGTATGGATGTGAGAGTTGGACTGTGAAGAAAGCTGAGAGCCAAAGAATTGATGCTTTTGAACTGTGGTGTAGGAGAAGACTCTTGAGAGTCCCTTGGACTGCAAGGTGATCCAACCAGTCCATTCTAAAGGGGAAAGTCCTGCGTGTTCATGGAAAGGACTGATGTTGAAGCTGAAGCTTCAATACTTGAGCCACCTCATGCGAAGAGTTGACCCATTTGGAAAGACCCTGATGCTGGAAAAGATTGAGGGCAGGAGGAGAAGGGGACGACAGAGAATGAGATGGTTGAATGGCATCACCGACTTGATGGACATGGGTTTCGGTGGACTCTGGGAGTTGGTGATGGACAGAGAGGCCTGGCATGCTGCAGTTCATGGGGTCGCAAAGAGTTGGACACGACTGAGCGACTGAACCGAACTGAACTCCGTTACTACATTTCACTGTAAATATTGTGCATGGGTTTTGGTTTCTTTAATCTAGTACTTCTTTCTGTGTTTTTTGGTAAGGAGCTTCTCTGAACTTCAAAAATCATCAGTGCTGTTACAGCATTCCCACAACAAGCAATTTTTAATAGAGTAAAATTGCCATTAAAACAGTTAATTTGTAGCACTCCATGATTTCACCACATTTCACCTGTTTGTGTTAGAACATTGTTTAACCTCTCAAAATTTTGTGTTTTGCTGTGCTTAGTTGCTCAGTCGTGTCTGACTCTTTGTCACCCTGTAGATAGTAACCTGCCAGGCTCCTCTGTCCATGGGGATTCTCTAGGCAAGAATACTGGAGTGGGTTGCTATGCCCTCTTCTAGGGGATCTTCCCAACCAGGAATTGAACCCAAGTCTCCTGTATTTCAGGCAGATTCTTCACCATCTGAGCTGTAGAGAATCCCAAGAACATTGGAGTAGGTATCCTATCCCTTCTGCAGGAGATCTTTCTGACCCAGGAATTGAACCAGGGTCTCCTGCATTGCAGGCAGATTCTTTACCAGCTGAGCTACCAGGGAAGCCCCTCAAGGTTTTGACCCTTAGATAAATTTCCATAATGTCATATAGAATCAGACACATAATAAGCTTTCAGTACACAATTCTTGGTACACAATTCCTGGGATCAGGAGACCCCAGGTCAAGCAACTTTTTTTTCTTATTTTATGGGAGGAGTCTCATTATAGTTCCATCAAGCTGGTGAAATTTCTCAAACTGTGGCCTCATGTACATACTGAACTTTTTAAGTTGACTGAGATTAAGCTTATACTGACTCCTTGCCAAGGGTCATGATATGTGTCTGTGTCCTCAGAAGCAGAGCGAGGTGGCGGCATATTGCTGGGTTTATCTTTACCTGCAGGTGCAGAAGGCAATTCCATGTCTGTCACAACATGGAATCTGTGAAATTCAGTGGAGGGTTTGCATTTTAAACAATCCATTGGAGGGAATTTAAAAATAATCCTTTTTTTGAACTTGAATATGCAAGATTGTGATTTTTCTGTTGATTTTCTTAATTGTTTTTGAGGTTAAGCTTTCAACAATATCAGTAATAGAATTTCCTTTTCCTAGTGACTGGCTGTAGCTCTTGGATCGAGGCAGGGAACAAGATGGTGAACTGTTGCTTAATGGAAGTCCCTCCTTAATCCCGTTAATTCTGCTTTGGCTGGTCTAGGTGGACTGAGAGGATAGCCAAAGCAATCACAAGCTACTTGAAGATAAGGACATATATCCCAGAGTGGGTGCTTATGTAGGGCAGGAATTTGTTGGGTGGCAGTGAATGAATTCCCGTGGAGTGGATCATCTGGGAACACGATTATTTTGTTTGTTTCGTCACACACAGCAGTTTAGAGTTCCTGCTTGGCGTGACTGGAGAGTGACTGAGGACAGTGGGTGTGGTGGAAGTTCTGGCCTGGTACTCTGTGGGCTTTGGCTCGGGCTTAGGCCTGTTGGCTCAGAGATCTTCAGCATGTTCCTTAGGAGTGGCTCCTTCTTTCCCTTTAAAAAAATATTACCAGTATCCAGTGATATTGCAAGTTCTAAACATGTCTTTTAAATGTCTCATTACTATTTTTGACATTGACCTTTGTTTATCAGTTTCTAAAAGTGTACAACAGTGTGCAGAGGGTCTTCTAGGCAGGAAGACAGAAAAAAGTATGTCGTGTTTGAGAAAGTGAAGTAGAAGAGACTGGTGCGGTTATAGGGCAGAGGTGAGAGTTGCAGGCTGGGGCTGGTTTGGCCTTGGTCCTGTGAGGGGTGGCTTATGGAGGGACAGCCTCGGGAGTTGTAATGGGGTCTAAGTTGAAGAGCTGTGTCTAACATCATGTTCTTTTAAGAATGTGAGTCCAGCGGGCCTGTTCCTGCAGTGGCCTCGGCAGTGGGTGACTGAGTCTTGAGCTAAAGCAGTGGTGACAAGGTTGATTCCGGGTAAACCTGCACAGATATGAAAGTGAGAGCCCCTGAGTCTTCTGAGAGAAGAGGCAAGAGTCCAGATGCCGCCTGCTGGGCTTGCTCACCTAGGACAGGAGTAGTGTTATGCCTAGACTTGAGACGGTGTGAATTGCAGAGTAAGCTGAGATGATGAAAGACTGTCATATGAAACTTTTCCAGTTTTGTCACAACAGTGTTTAATTTTATTGCTTATAAGAAAAGGAATTCATTCTCTGAATTTGTTAGTAGCCAGCCAATGCTGCAACATATGAATCATGATCTGAGAATATCTAGAAATTTTGGAAAATGAGAAAACTGGTACCTTTGATTCCACATCATCATTTAACAATTTTAAGTTTTAAATATGTGTGGTTTACTTACTTTGTTCTTAAAAACAAAGAAACAGAAAGAGATCAGCTCTCCATAAATACAATTTCATGAAAACTGAAGGAATGGACTCTGTATTAAATATTTCCAAAGAGTTCCTGAGACCAAAACTGGTGGCCCTTCTTTTCCAGCAGCTGGAACTCCAAAGATCTTGAAACCAGTCCTGAAAAGCTTGCTTCTATGCAGGAAATCCTGGTGGCTTTTGAGAGGAAGATAGAAAATTATTCTGGAAAATTGCAAGTGGTAGTAGAGGTGAGTCACTGGCATGAAGAATCACCAGGGATTACAAGGGCTCACTTTCTTTGTTTAATTATGAGGTTAAAAAATAATTATATATACACACACACACACACACACACACACACACATATGTTTAGCTAGGGAAATTTGAAATTTTTAGTCTTTGTTTCTAAATATGAATAGAAAATAATAGAGCAAGTAATGTTCCCTCTCCCACACAGAACCAAACACGTTGAAATCCTAAGCAAAAACAAGTAATTAGAAATTTCGCTGATACCATCTTAAGCAACAGTCATGAAAGTATTGATCCTGGGAAAACATGTGGTAAATAAATGCTGTATTTATGTTCTGAATGTACTTTGAGTGTCAGATGTTCTTGGGTGGGGTTTTTAAACTGTGTTAATTGTACTCGCTCTGAACGTCTGTGATGCCTGTTCTCATGGTGGAGGTGGAGCACCCCGGTGAGGGTGAGCTCCTTGCTCTGCGGGTGCCCTTGCTGAGCGCCCTCCGGATAGCACCTTATCTAGGGGCAGTGCAGGACTGCTGTGGCCCCTCAGGGTTTTGTTGTGTTGGGGAGCAGCGAGCAGGTGGGCCTGCCGTGAAGGTGTGAGGCACACACGTGTGAGTGAGCGTTCCCTCCTCGCTGCGCCCCCAGTCGTCCGCTTTCCCTCTGTCAGTTCAGTTCAGCTCAGTTGCTCAGCCGTCTCCGACTCTGCGACCCCATGGACTGCCGCACACCTAGCTGTTTCCCTCTATAGGAAGAACCTTATTTTTCAGTTTCTTGTATATTCTTCCTGAAATATTTTGTATCGTTTTTTTAACCTTTTTACTTCCAGATTTAACATAGACGTGTAGCATCCTTCCATTACACAGTAATGTTTAAGATTCTGTTGATTATTTTAATGTTTTGCGTTTGTGCCATTGGGAATTTGGAAGATCTAATTGCCACGTTGTAAACTAACCATTTGCAACAAAGCTATTAGTAATTTCAGTCCTTTATTTTGTTGCTGTTATTCTTTTTTCCACTTACTCCATTTTTAAAAAATAGCCAGTAAACCCCAAAGGGCAAGTCAGTACACACTTAAAACTTATGAAGACTACACAGAAAGCTTCCTGAGTGGACTTTGACTATAAATGGTTGTTGCCTGGGTCCTTCTCAGTATCTGAGGGAGAAAATGCAGGGAACATTCAGGGACAGATAGGGAAAAGGGAGCACACACAGGATGAAGGAGAGGGGAGGCCGACAAGCTGCAGCTCTTAAACACAGACCCTGGTCCTGGACTGGACTGGGCGGGTCTTCCCCACTCCAGAATCAAACCAGGGTCTGCTGCATTGCAAGCATATTCTTGACCAACTGAGCTATCAGGGAAGTCCCTAGCTTTAGGGCTTGGACAAATAGGAGCCGTGTCCTGGAGTAGTCACATCCCTTAGTTGAATTCCACAATGAGCTCTGCTCTCCAGGATTTTGGAAGACTAAAGGAAAGAAAAAATTTGACAAGTTTTATTCTCGGGAGAATGTGTCCTTGAGTTGGAACTTTAGGCGGCCTGTCATTTATCTTGCCTTTTATGTTTATTTCCGGATACTGACCATGACAGTGTAAACTTGGGCACACTTTGTTCCTGTTGCCTTGTATCTTAGCGTTTATTTCCCAGCCCCATTTTCAGTAAAACTGTTTTTGTGTGCTACTTTGTTACCCTATTTTTCCACTGGAGATGCTCCATTGATGTAAAAAGCACTGAAGTGCCTTTTTAAGAAGAACATATACAATAGTGTTACACAAAAATAAAAATTTCCTTCTACATTGGTGTGCTTACTTATTGATACTGTCTTTTAAAAAATCTATTCCCACTTTTTTTGTTGTTTTTTTGTATGTTTACTAAATTACACAAATCTAGCAAAATGCCAATTAAAACTTGACAACCTAAATTTTCTTTAGTCTCTGTAAAATGTTAAAAATGTCTTTTAGAATATAAGTTTTATGGGTTTTTTACTGCAAAAACTAAGGCTGGGTGATATAATATTGTCTACTTAGGAAGTTTCAGGAATAGAAACGCATCATCTTTGTTAGATTGTCTTGATAGTATGGTAGCTTATAGATGCTTTTCAGCATTTTGATTCAAATAGTATTTAAAAAAATTGAATCTCATGATATGTGAGCCTTTGGTCAGATGTTGTAGTATGTATTGGATTGTGTGGAGAAGCTAAAATCAATAGATTATAGATTGATGAAAAATACTTCTAATAGTGGATTTTGCTATTCTTAAGTGAGTTTTATTATACCATTTCCAGGTGAAGCCTTCCTCTACAATTATAGTGGTAATAATTGTGATGATTTTGGATGAAGGTGGTTTATCAAAAAGTACAGTATAAAATTTATCTTTCTAGGACCATATGATATGTAAAAGGAGGACAGATTGAGTTTAACTGGCATAGTAAATAACATTAATTTTTAAATATGCCCCTACCTAAATGGCATTTATCATAACTATGGAGTATACATTTCACTGATCCTTTAATACATTAATATATTTTTCTTAAAGTAAAAATGAATGTTGACTTTGTATTTCATATAGTCCTACAATGATTTCTTTGTCAAGAGTATCAATACATTTCTGGTTACTGGATGCTTGACTTGTTTCTTTAAAATCTAATTTTGAGATGAGCTGTAGTTTGCTGTTTAAATATCTGTTTTAAAATGTTTTTAAAACTCTGTAACTGATTCCTTGAATTACGCAGTAGGGAACCTCTTTGGGCTTGTTCTTCATCTGTAAAATGAAAGCTGACCCTTTAAAGCAGAAAGCCTGGTGTTCTTCAGCCTTGCATGATATAGTTCCCTGTTCCACTGGCTGCAGCCTGGGTTGTCTACACTCTGATGGCTGATGTGGGTTCTGTCAGAAGTTAAATGCTCCTGGAAAGCCTTAGACGTGTCACTTAACATTTTGCAGTTTCAGTTTCCTTTCCTGCCAAATTAGGGGAGTAATCTAGATCAGGATTTTTTAAAATTTTAAATGGCATATATATAAGCAATTTATATATTGTAATATATATTCAATTTCTATATTATACAATATGTATAATTTATAATAATACATATATTTGTATATGTTAATAAAGTATTGAGGCTAATGCATGTTACTGTAGCTGTTAGGCTGTTTCATTATTTTCTTCTGCTGATTCCCAGAGTTTATTCTTTAAGGCCAGTGGAATAAATTTTAATGTGTACAGTAGGGCCTAACCCATAGTGTCTTGAAACTTTGAGGACGACTAGTTTGTACTGCACTTTCATCACCTCCCCAGATTGCCTCCTGTCTTTAACCATCTCCAGTGACTGAACCAATTTCATCTCTGCTCATCTTTTCATTGTAGACTTTACTCCCACCCTACTCTGTTCTACTTTCCAGAAACTTAGAAATTATCTGAGCTTGCTCGTGCCTTCCTTCGTCTTTCACAGTGATCTCTCTATGTCTGTGATGTTACTGAATCCTGTTTTCCCCCAAGCCCAGCTAATACACACACACACACACACACGCCATGCACGCACGCACGCACACCAGTATCAAGTCACTTTTCAGCAGTGGTCTCCTCGAGGAATGGCTCTTTATATTCATATCACTCTCCCTTTCAGATTTTTATAACTCTTCTTTTCCTTCCTGTCTAATTGTGATGGATAGTATCCCTAGAACAAAATTACATAATTTGGTATAACATACACTCACGCTATGTGCTGTGTGCTTAGTTGCTCAGTTGTGTCCGACTCTTTGCGGCCACATGGATTGTAGCCTGCCAGACTCCTCTGTCCACAGGATTCTTCAGGCAGGAATACTGGAGTGGATTGCCATGCCCTCCTCCAGGGGATCTTCCCAACCCAGGGATTAAACCCAGGTCTCCCTCAGTGCTGGAGAACTGTTGACCATTTGAGCCACCAGAGAAGCCCAAGAGTACTGGAGTGGATGTCTTGTCCCTTCTCCAGTGACTCTTACTGACCCAGGAGTTGAACCAGGGTCTCCTGCACTGAAGGTGGATTCTTTGCCAACTGAGGTACCCGGGAAGCCCAGTGTAAACTCATGTCTTGTGCTGTGTCACTTTGGTTGTGTCCGACTCTTTGTGACCCCATGGACTGTAGCCTGCCAGGCTCTTCTGTCCATAGGATTCTCCAGACAGGAATACTAGAGTGGGTTGCCATGCCCTTCTCCAGGGCGTCTTCCCGACCTAGGGATGGAACCTGCTTCCCTTGTGTCTCCTGCATTGGCAGGCGGTTCTTTACCACTAGCACCACCTGTGAAGCCCCACACTTATACCTATTCCTAATTATTTTTTATTTTACCAAAATAAAATGTTAATGACTTATATTAGATAAAGAGAATATTTATAATGTTTGCATAAAATGTATAGAGTCATATTTATTATCACTGGTTGTAAGAAGCACCTACCTTTTATAGACTAATTAGGAAAAATAGGTTAACAAGACTAGGTCAATTGTAAGATGCATTTTTACTCCATGAATACTATAAGTAAGTAAGTAAGTAAGGTTACTTAGTCGTGTCCGACTCTTTGTGACCCCGTGGACTGCAGCCCACCAGGCTCCTCAGTCCATGGGATTCTCCAGGCAAGAGTACTGGAGTTGGGTGCCATTTCCTTCTCCAGGGGATCTTCCCGACCCAGGGATCAAACCTGGGTCTCCCACATTGGAGGCAGATGCTTTAACCTCTGAGCCACCAGGAGAGCCCCCATGAATACTATAATATGAAGAAAAATGTAACTTTGGATCAATGAGATATGACATGTATAGCAAATACTGTTTTTAGTCTTACTAAATCTTTTGTTAAAATTTTTATGTACTCTTGTTCCCATGTTAAAAACATTGTTTTCTTATTTTTGTAGTTTCTGTGAGCTGTATCTTTTTGTTTCATTGCAGATATTATGCAACCTTTTCTTGGTCTAGTTCTTTCCAAATGTTTTACATTGCCATATGTAAAATAGGTAGCCAGTGGGAATTTGCTGTATGACTGCAGGGACCTCAGACTTGTGCTTTGTTACAACCTAGGGGAATGGGATGGGGTGGGAGGTGGGAGGGAGGTTCAAAAGGGAGGGGACATATGTATACCTATAGCTGATTCATGTTGATGTATGGCAGAAACCATCACAATATTGCAAAGTAATTATCCTCTAATTAAAAATAAATACATTTAAAAAATACATTGCAAAATAAGAAGGAAAATAATCACTTCAACCAGTTTAATTATCATATGTCTCCTTAGCAGTGCTTCTTGCTCTTGGATTGATAGATTTTTTAGAGAGAGTCCTATGAGCTCATGAACTTGTGTGTGAAATTTAGCCATTAGGCAGTTTTTTTTTGGTAGGGAGAGGAGAATCCAAAGCTTTTAGCAGAATCTTGGAGAAGCTAATAACCCTTAAAGAAGTTAGTAATCTTAAAAGAAGTGAATCCACTTCTGTAGAGTTCCAGGACACCAGCATTTCTCTCTTGCTGCTCTCCATGTGGTCTGGAATGTAAATTATGAAAACTTCAGAGTATTTTGAAGCTCAAGACAAAGAAAATTTGATGTTGAGTTTTTGGCCTTAGAAATGGCAGCGTTGTTCAAGTGATAACATTTAAAACATCAGTCATACCATAAACTGCCAAGTAACCCACTTTAAGGAAGTATAAGTATAAAAAAAGGTGGTATTGTAGTCATGGAAAAAGGCATTAGAAAACTGGGGATCTACTTATATTAAAGAAATATGAAAGGTTAAAACTATGCTTCTGTTTTGAACTTGAGTAATTTCATGGTTATGATTTAAATTATTTTTCTAAAGAAAAGAATATATGTCAGAAATGATAAATATCTGGTGTTTGTATATATGTGTATGTATGTGTATAGGAATTACTTTTTAATGTTTATGTGAGTAATGAAAATATTTGATTTTTTTTATTATAGTGCATGCAAGATATGGGAAATACTAAAGCAAGACTACTATATGAAGCCAATCTTCCAGAGAACTTTCGAAGACCACAGACAGATCAGTATCCTTTAACATTTCTTTATTTTGGGTTTTAAAAGAATCATTTTTTTTTTTTTTTTTCATTTTTATAGTTTATATTTTAACTTTGTATTTAGGAACATGTAAATTTGATCATACTGTTGTTCATAAAAAACAGAGGTTGCTTTGCCCTGACCTGTGCTTTATGTGTGGTAAGTTTTTAACGCTGTTGCTGCTGTGCTGAATCATGTCCGACTCTCTGTGACCCCATGGACTGTAGCCCGCAAGGCTCCTCTGTCCATGGGAGTCTCCAGGCAAGGTACTGGAGTGGGTCGCCATGCTCTCCTCCAGGGGATCTTCCTGACTCAGGGGTTGAACCTGTGTCTCTGATGTCTCCTGCATTACCAGGTGGATTCTTTACCACCTCACCACCTGGTTTTTAATAGGAATCTGGTAATGTGATTTACAGAGTATTTTTATATAATTAAGTGTAGAATATTATATCCAATTCTTGATTGATCTCCAACTCTTGATTGGAACATATAGGTTATAACTTTAGACTGGTATTAGAGATTTGATTTATGAACATCTCGAGTATTTTTGTTGTAGCAAATCATTTCCAGAGGGGTTTCCTGAGATCACCTTCATGTGAAGCGGTGGACAAGATGAGTCCCATACTGAGTAGAAGTGGGTGGTGACAGGTGTGGGCTCGGGTCCCTGACGACCTTCTCTGGATCACAGGCTGCACGCACAGCTCTGTCTGCGTTAACATTTTCCCTCACAGACGAGGGGGATGTTTCCTCATGGCAGTTTAGTCAGAATATTTTCACATGTTAAAGAGAAGTCATTTGATTTTATAGGATTTCTCAGACTCATATTGAAGTCTGAGAAAGAGCTCATCAGAGTAAGGCTATCTAATAAGTCTATCCACCTGCGATGCAGAAGACCTGGGTTTGATCCCTGGGTCGGGAAGATCCTCTGGAGAAGGGAATGGCTACCCACTCCAGTATGCTTGCCTGGAGAGTTCCGTGAACAGAGGAGCCTACTGCAGGCTACAGTCCATGAGATCTCAGAGTCAGACCCAACTGAGCCCACACATACACACGTACTTTTATCCAAAGATGATTTTTGTGTTTTTGGCAGTATAATGTAGTTTCTTAAAGCTCAGCTGTGTGCTCCCCATGTGTGTACTAGAACAGTTTGTGTGACCATACAATGAAAAAAGTTCTTTTCTCACAGAGATACAGGCCATTGTGTGTATATATATATATATATTTTTTTTTTTCATATTTGTGTAGAAACCTGTTGAGGTATATTCCAGAAGTTAGTGTTTGGCCTTTTTGTTTCTGCTTCTCCCACCTCCTTCCCACACATTTAGCAGTCTGATATCCCAGGCTATTTTTGTTATAACAAGATCCTAGGGTAAGAGTGGGTGGTGTATTTCAGGCATAAAAATTGTGTGAGCAGAAGTATGAAGGTGTGAGGACACTTGACATTTTAAAGTTTTGATGTGATAACATCTAAGTTTTGTGGGGCAAGTGGCAAAAGCAGCTCATTATTTTTCCAGATTGTGAAAGGTTTTCAGTGGCATCTAGAACTGCCTGTAGATGGAATATAGAAGTGCCTCATTTAATTGACCCAAAGGCTTGTAATGACCCAAAGGCATTTAATTGACCAGGGCTTGTAATGCTGTGAGGCAGGAGAAACATTAGAAGCGTCACCTTCTATCACGTGGAAGAGGGGTTGGAGGAGGTTGTGGGGTCAGAGAGGTCATGCAGAATCCTAGTGCAGCCCTGAGATGGGCAGTGATGAAGGAACCGCTTATGTCGTGGGATTCAGAGTGGGCAGAAGGGAGCTGGGGAGACTGGAAAGGAACTGGGGAGGCAGGGACATGTGGAGTAGGTTAACACTGGCTTGCCTTCTGTGGAAGACGGAGATGACCCCATGTTTTCTAGCTTGGCTGAGGTTCTGTGAGTGAGGAGACTTACTCATTGGGGGAAGTACCAGATGAAGGTTCAAAGGTTACAGGTGGAAGACGGTGAGACACTGCTTGGGCAGGATGAGGTGTCTGTGGGACACGCTTGGAGATACCCGGCTGGAAGCTGAGATGAGAGTCTGGACCCTGGAAGAGCAGAGGGTGCAGTGTAGACTGGAGAGCCCCTTAGTGTGTAGGTGCTGGAAGAATGCTTGGGTAAGCTGTGTTACCTGGGGCAGTGCCTCCGCTCTTTCTGAGGATTTTATTCAGAATCCTGGAAATGCTTTTCCATTCTCTTCTTGAAGTGAGGGCATGGGACTGAACCCTGAGGAAGAGAGTGTGGTGGAAGGAGAATCCCACAGAGCAGACAGTCTGTGTTCCATGTGGTGTTACCACTGCTTGCTGGTTGTATTAATTTATTCCTTTTTCTGCTGTCCACCCCCAAGTCTAAGTTGACATATAAAATCCCTCAAATTGAAGAAACTCCCTTTTCTGGATGGAAGTTTTAAGTGTGTGTGTGTGTGGGTGGGTGGGTGTGTGTTGTGGGCAGTGAGGAAGGGGAGATTGGCTTGGTTTAAATTTGGTTTTTTGGACTTCTCTTGAATACCAGGTGATAATTACTTGACAGTCTTGAAATTTGGAGTAGTATCCTTTATGTGGTGTTTGGTGGATGAATGTAGCGTTGAGGTATCTCACTGACACCATAATTGACAAAGGCCTGAAGGTGTGCAGGCAAGGACGGGACTCTGGCGTCCGCTTACACTGCCCCCTTCTGGGCACCATGTAGAACATGTTGGTCGGGATACTATTTCTTAAGTAATTACCATCTATTTTATGGTGAACCAAATAGAAGTAAAGAATTAATGGGATGGTGCTTCCCTGGTGGCTCAGTCAGTCAAGAATCTGCGTGCAGGGCAGGGGACCACCTGCAGTGCAGGAGACCTGCGTTTGATCCCTGGATCAAGAAGATCCCCTGGAGAAGGAAATGGCAACCCTCTCCAGGTTTCTTGCCTGAAGAATCCCATAGACAGGAGCCTGGCGGGCTACAGGCCCCAGTCTTAAGAGTCGGACACGACTTAGCTACACTACCTCCACAGTGAGATGGTAAATTTTTTTTTTCTTCTGGTATTTTTTGTTGGTATGTTCTTAGATATTTGATCTTTGTCTAAACATTTCAGGAGAGAGTTTTATCGTGGATTGATCAGTATCTGATGCTAGTAAGTCCTTGACCTTCAACACAGTGAAGGTACAGTGTTGGAAACAACAACTGCAGTAGCTTTCCTGCTCAGTGAGGGTTTGCTGTGGGCCAAGCCCTGAGTTTGGCACTTTATATATGGTAGCTTTCTTAATTTTGGAAATAACTAAGAACATATTTTTATTCTTGATAAGTGAGTGGGTGGGATGCTCAAAAGGCTGTTTAAGAAACTTTGCAAAGCCTCTAGGCTTTCCCTCCTGTGTAAGGACACGAATATTACTTAGTGATGCTGGTCTGAGTAAAACCACTGTTGTCACATTTGAGCCGGCTTTTAAAAATAGGCTTGTAGTTTGGGATTCTTTGCAACTAAGATCATAAGGTCTAGGTGAAGACTGCAACTTTTGAGTACCTGGTATGATTCAGGTCAGGCTCTTGGATTATGTATTTCTTTGCTACTGTTAGTTCAAGCATGTGTGTTTGATTTTTCAAGCTAAGTGTTACTTGTAAAATGTTTGGAGATTATGGTCATATTCATATGAGGTGCTTACCTCTTGCTGTTTCAGTTCAGTTCAGTTGCTCAGTTGTGTCCGACTCTTTGCAACCCCGTGGAAGGCAACACACCAGGCTCCCCTGTCCATCACCAACTCCCAGAGTCTACTCAAACTCATGTCCATTGAGTTGGTGATGCCATCCAACCACCTCATCCTCTGGCATCCCCTTCTCTCCCACCTTCAGTCTTTCTCAGCATCAGGGTCTTTTCCAATGAGTCAGTTCTTTGCATCAAGTGGCCAAAGTGTTGGAGCACCAGCATCAGTCCTTCCAATGAATATTCAGGGTTGATTTCCTTTAGGATGGACTGGTTGGATCTCCTTTCAGTCCAAGGGACTCTCAAGAGTCTTCTCCAACACCACAGTTGAGAAACATCAGTTCTTTAGCACTCAGCTTTCTTTAAGGTCCAACTCTCACATCCAGACATGACTACTGGAAAAACCATAGCCTTGACTAGATGGACCTTTGTTGTTGGCAAAATCTTGCTGTTTACAAAAAGATAATCTAAGGTTGTCAGAAGCTTAAAGAGGGATTTTGTATAGACAAACTTGAGATAGATGATTCCAAATGATAACACCATAAGATAACATCTCTTGGATCATGAGACCAGCTTTTGTATCTAATGTAATACTGTAGTCTTAAAAAATTTTTTTTCTATACTTATTACAACTATACTGCTTTTATCTCTCTTTTAATTATGAAACACTGTGATTTGGAGCTTGTAAAATAGAAACTAGTTAAAGAAAACAAGTCCCCTTTTCTCTATTTTGTGGATCATTCTAAAGCTCAGTGCTGTTTGAAAAGCCTGACATCTTTGCACTTTTACTGATTTAAATATAGTTGTCTCAAGGAATTAATCTCAAAAATATACAAGCAGCTCATGCAGCTCAATACCAGAAAAATAAATGACCCAATCAAAAAATGGGCCAAAGAACTAAATAGACATTTCTCCAAAGAAGACATACAGATGGCTAACAAACACATGAAAAGATGCTCAACATCACTTATTATCAGAGAAATGCAAATCAAAACCACAATGAGGTACCATCTCATGCTGATCAGAATGGCTGCTATCAAAAATTCTACAAACAATAAATGCTGGAGAGGGTGTGGAGAAAAGGGAATCTTCTTACACTGTTAGTGAGCATGCAAACTAGTACAGCCACTATGAAGAACAGTGTGGAGATTCCTTAAAAAACTGGAAATAAAACTGCCTTATAACCCAGTAATCCCACTGCTGGGCATACACACCAAGGAAACCAGAATCAAAAGAAACATGTGTACCCCAATGTTCATCGCAGCACTGTTTATAATAGCCAGGACATGGAAGCAACCTAGATGTCCATCAGCAGATGAATGGATAAGAAAGCTGTGCTACATATACACAATGGAGTATTACTCAGCCATTAAAAAGAATACATTTAAGTCAGTTCTAGTGAGGTGGTTGAAACTGGAGCCTATTATACAAAGTGAGGTGAGTCAGAAAGAAAAACACCAATGCAGTATACTAACACATATATATGGAATTTAGAAAGATAGTAACAATGACCCTATACACGAGACAGCAAAAGAGAAACAGATATAAAGAACAGACTTTTGGACTCTGTGGGAGAAGGCGAGGGTGGGATGATTTGAGGGAATAGTGTTGAAACATGTATATTATCGTATGTGAAGCAGATCACCAGTGCAGGTTTGATGCAGGAAACCGGT